>JAJJWX010000339.1:0-453971 GCA_023529315.1 Papaver bracteatum
TATAGTGAAATATGTATAGTGTGTATATAGCTTGCGAAGCATCGCAACCTCTGATCGTGAATTTGTTCTATATTCGCAAACCCTTCACACTTCTCCCGTGTTTCTTCTATTATCGCATTATCTTGCGACACTTCTCTCTTGTATTTGTTACTATGTTCGTAATCTTATATCTTGCGATATTCTGTCCCTACAGGTTTGGCAGTTTACAGCGGTCGGCGTACACTACGCCCGTCATAAGGGTGAGGTGGTTAGTAAATATAGGGAGTTAATGGTGAAACACTCGACATCAATTCCATGTGTTAACGGCTTTATGGAACATCAATTCCATACGTTAAATGTTTTATGGAACATCAATTCCATGCATACGGTTATCACCTCCTCCCATTTAATTACCCATTTATCCATCCCTTAATGAGACTAGAGTACGTTTTACTTAGACTTGTATAAATAAGTATTACCTATTTCCACAGAATAAAAAGTTCATTCGGGAATATACAACACTCATAAAATACTTGCTAGATTACCATTTGTTATCCTTCCCACTTTTCTGATACAAGTCGTAGTAACACAACTACTCTTCCAGAATCAAATATTCTGGTCTCATCACTTTCCTTGCTTCCCTCCCCAAAACCAACCCATTCTCCTCCACTTTGTGACCAAAGCAGGTCTGGAACGACCATTTCTTGGTTTAGGTTGGATTTGTACAGATTTATTTCTCGAATCTAAAATGCTCCCTTGCAGTACATTTTTTAGGGTTTAAATTGTTTCTCACCCGCACACCCGAAATTACCGAAATCAGCAGAAACCATTTTCACCTACAAACACTAGGATAAAATCCTCACCTCATACCCATACATAATCACAATAGCATTCAAACGGCTATTGTTGATGTCTTATCTACAAAGTTTAATGGTTCATATTGTATTCCTTAATACTATGTTTATCTAGAGTGTTCATGCTTCGCAGTTTTATTTTCAATATGCACGACTTAAAAGATACGTTAGGTAATAAAATAGTTCAAGTCAAATATCACTAACCTTAAGTGGAAGGATGATGTTGTGGTTTTAGCTCCTTACTTCTTCACTTCTTCAAGTGTTCGCAATACTTGTAATGTCTCATATCCTAATACTTTCAAGCTAACCTATACGAAGTTTACTCTAGTACATTTAATCAAGTGACTCTTAAATGAGTTTTGGTTCACTAAAATATGACAACCAAACTTGACATACCAACGCTTGGTGGGTTCAACCGAGCTATGCTCTAACAGATACGATTTCCAGAAACACTCTTCTTAGAAAGTTAAAAATACTTGATCTTGATCAGAACACAATCAGAACATCGCGTTCAATATTGTGACCAACACAAGCAAAGCTTCTAACTTGTCTTGGGCTGATGAATATTGTTCCAATCATGTTGATTTTGATAAATCATTAATTACACAAAAGATCAAGGATTTGTTATGAAAAAAAATGTGAGAAAGATCTATCTCCGGTTAATGCGTCTGATGATTCAATACAAGAAAAATCATCCCAGGTTGTCAATATCTTGCGTACTTCCAATGTATGCAATGAATTTTCGGCTCTCACAACAGAAACTTCTTCTTACTCAAATTATAATTCATAGTTTGAGTGTGACACTGAGATTGATGATTTCTTGAATAAGGGCAAAGAAATTCACCAAGAAAATCTCCAACTAAAGGCTTCGTTGGAAAAACTTGAATCATCACTTCAGGTGAAAGAACTTGAGATAGTCTTAATGATGAATTCACTAGGACCCTATCTCTGAAGGAAATAGAGATTAATACCCTTAAGTGTGACCTGCAAAGGTTGTCTGGAAGTTCTGACAAAATCTAATCAATGTTAATCGGTCAGAAGTCTTTTGGAAACACAAATGGGTTAGGGTTCAAAAGTAAAACTGCGAGCACGAACAACTCCTTCGTTCCATCCGGGTTTGGAACAATTGATAATGAATGTTGCGATAAACATGAGGCAAATAAACAAGACAATAAATCATCCTTGGTTTGTTCGTTTTGTGGAATTACAAATCATGTTCAAAGTAAGTGTAGGAAATTCAAGAGGAACAACAAAGGGATTGCCACACATCAAAATTACATGCAAAGGATGAATCTGGCCCTGAATAATCAACAAAGTTCTCTTGATAACAAGAAGAACTCTAAAAGAACCAGATTCAGATGAGGTAAGAAGTTTGTTTATACAACAAACCTTGGTGAGTCACTATGTGATAAAAGATATGAGCATTCGACTCACTCCGTCACTATCTAATACTAGTGATGTCTGCATCATCAATTTTAACTTGAGAAAATGAGGATTGCATCAAGGTTGCTCAAGTCTTGTATAATTTGTATTTTATTATTTCTATTTATGTTAAGAAAATATTTTCTTGTTAAAAATAGATAATGGATCATGAACCGTACAAGACTTGTTCAAAGTTCTTCTAGGGTTTGGGTGTCCATAGGTCTATTTATATTCATTTGTGATCAAAATTTCCTTCACTTCTCTTTGAAATATACAGTTTCATGGCTCCTATAACTAGAGGTACCACAAAAAGGGATGCAGTTGAAGAAGTTAATGTGTATCTTTGTGAAAGAATCCTTTCCTCAAGGAAGAAGAAGGAGAGATCTACAAAATGAAGGCTCTTCCTCTAACTGCCTCTTGTCTGTTTGTCATTTTGATAATAACTTTAGAGGTATGGTAAAGGATTTCATCAACAAAAGAAATGATTTAAAATATCAAATCATTTTGTCTTTGGAAAATATAGCTCACTATGAACACATGTTGTCTCTAACAAAGAACACTTTGTGTGAACTAAAAAGAGAACTTAGTGAATTAACTGATATTTGTGAATATTTGGAGGAATTGAACGATCCCATAATCAATGGTTTTTTCAATAATGAGAGGGAATTCTCAATAGATACTCTGAGAAAGTTATACGATGTCTAGGAAACTTCTTATGAGAATTTATTCTTGTGTTTTAAGAAGGATAACTAGGGACTGGAATAGCCATTATTGTGAGTACACATAGTTATTTCCAACGATTTTCATCTTGCAATGTTTTTAAATTTATTTATTTAAATTCTAAAGTTTATTTGGAAGATGCTTTTGCAGTATTAATCTTTATGGTTTTATATATTGCAACTTGTTATGGGATATGTGTGTTTGCATCGGTGAACTATGATTGTCCCATATATGTCAAAAGTTAAGTCTTTCATATGTCATTATGCAAATATTGATAAAAGATTGAATAAACTTTTGACAAACAAAAGTTAAGCCTATTATGTCATTATGCAAATATTGATGGAAGGTAGGATGAACTTTTGTTTACAAAGATTAAGTCTATTACATATCTCTATGCAAATAGTGATGAAAGATAGAATGGATCTTTGTTTATTCTGCAGTATTGGTCTTCCCTGATCCACATCTTTATGTAAATACTGCGGGGCTCCGTAATTTCTTTTATGTTGTGCATTTCCGATTAAATTAATCATGGGTTCTCTTGTGGGTAATTTAATTGAGTATTTTGGATACAAACTCATGTTTCATGTGATTTGTTAATGTCCAAAGAAATCCTTATTTTCTTGTGAAAGTAAGGTCGCCTTTGTTGTTCTTTCGGGAATAACATTTTATGGGGGGGGGGGGGAGTTCTTAATTGAACTTATGCTTAATTGCCAAATATTTGTGGGGAGTGCGGTTGTGGACTATTGTAAGGGGTTATCTTGTATCTTTATAAACTCCTTGATGAATGCATTTAGTTTCGGATATATGATTGCATATAAAAAAGTTGATATGTTGTTCTGTTTTGGTCATGAAGTATCTCTACGGAAATTATATTAGGATCCCACTATTTTTCGTACCTTTGCCAATTTTTATTGAAAAAAATGGGGAAAATTAATGTGTAGTTCACACTACAAATGCATATGGTTTACGGATCATTATGTAAGGGGGGTGGTTTTCATGTGAGATAAAGTACTGACTAAGGGGGAGTGATACATATCACCATAGTATTGTTGTCAAAGTTGTGATACAATTGAACTTTGATGTTGTGTAATAATATTATGACATTGTATAACAATAAGTGAGAGCAACTGTTTTCTCATTGTTATAGCTACAGATCTTCAACAACATTGATGATGAGTTGAACACGTTCAGAATCACTGCAGTACTTGGAAGTGACGAGGATTTTGAGTAATATTGAAGAACTGAGGAGATCAAGCATTTGGATGAGAAGCTACAAAGTTTATTTATTTTGTAATCCATATGTATTGATAGTTTTGTCACTAAAATTGACAAAGGGGGAGATTGTTAGAGCACTGCTCGGTCGAACTCACAAGCGTTTCTATCTCAATCTTGTTTGTCAAGTTTAGTTGCCAAAACTATAAGTTTTCATTTCTAGTCTACTTATAGCTAAGTCTCGGATTAGGATAGAAAGTGTAGTTGAGCATTAGACTTCATGGCGTTCATCAATTGAAGACGAAGAACTACTAAGGGGAGCTTGTGGAACTTCATCAACAAAAGGTATGTAGAGACTTGAACTCATTTATCACTCAAAAGTCTATCTACTCTATCTCTTATTTGAGACAAAAGTCGTATAGCTATATAGACTTTATTTATACACATTTGATATTTCGAGTTGAGTTTAACTCGTAGAGTTCTGCTGGGATTCAGAGACTAAGGAGCGCAATTGTACCTTGATCAGAGTGAGATTGGTTAAGGCTCAACTACATTCTAGTCCGAAGTTAACTTGGAGTATGCTAGTGTATGTAGCGGCTTAATACAGTGTGGTGTTCAAATCTGGACTAGGTCCCGGGGTTTTTATGCATTTGCGGTTTCCTCGTTAACAAAATTTCTGGTGTCTATGTTATTTCTTTTCCGCATTATATTCTATTATATAATAGAAATATCACAGGTTATGCGTAAGTTCAATCAATTGGGAATCCAACCTTTGGTTGTTGATTAAATTGATTCACACTTGGATATTGGTTTTGATACCGTCCAAGTTATTTCTTATATTCAATCGGGCTCGCAAATTCTTATTTGTTTGATTACGGATTAAATTTAGAAATTGAGATATAACTCTTGGATATATTTCCATTGATTGAGTCTAACTGTCTAGTTGATTATCTTGGAAGTATATTGGAGTTGTCCATAAAGATTGCTAAGCGAAATATTGGGTGTGGTTGTTGTACCCCCGCATTTTCAGTATAGAGTAAATTTTTTGATTGGATTGGTTTTAGACCTCTAAATACTATTGTGTCCCCTTTATCTTTTAAGACAATGTGTTCTTTTAAAGGCAGGATCAGAGATATATAATGGAGTTACATTTTCCTCTTTTAATTGTGAAATATATGGATAGGGAAAAATAAGGTTGTTTTCGAGAAGACTAAGTTTCATGGTCCGAAAGTGCTGGCTAAAGCATTGAGAGATACAAGAGAATTTTATTATGTGGTGAATGGCAGGGATGGAACTAATATTGGTTCTCATATGATCCATATCCCTTGGAGGTTCCCTAACAAGGATTTTTGTAAACCTAATACTGATGGTGTTGGTATTGGTGGTGTTATTGCATGGATTGGAGGAGTTATTAGAGCTGATGATGGAAAGTTTGTTGCATGCTACTGAAAACATATTATTTTCTACGGAAATAACGACGCTGAGGTGTGGGATGTTTGTGATGTCCTTAGACTTGATGTTTCCAAGGGTGTTTCAAAGTTGGAGGTCGAAAGTGATTCTACCTACACAATTCAACTATGTGAAACAAATATTAAGCCTTCGTTGAGGTTATAAAGGCTCGTTGAAGATATAAACATGATGAAGACAAATTTCATAAGTATTATGTTTAGTCATCAATATAGAGAGACGAATGGAGTTGTTGATTGCCTTGCAAAATTGGCTAGTAAAAAGGTTCTCGAAGGAAAATGGTTGCATAATGCAACAGATGTAATAAATAGTTTTCTTGGTGAGGATATTGTTGGTAGGAAATAACCTCGGTCGGTCAGGAACTTGAGTCCTTAGCTTGCTAGCTGCGTCTAGCTTATCAAAAAAAAAACTTTATCAAAGGTACTTGTGCAATATTACAAATCAATATTTTTATTTTGGGGAGTCTATGCTACTGACTCTTGGGTTGGGTTTGTCTAGACACTTTAAAATCTCACATCTGTACATAGAGGATAGACCGGCGTTGTCCAAATCGAAAGTTAGAAATAAGTAGTTGCTTTATTGGAGCAACCAAATTGATTTAGTTGAGAAAGCTAGAGATAGTGACCAACTTGAACATGCTTTCCTACTAAAAATACTTTCATTTAACATCATCCAAATTTGATTGTAGTAGAAAATATATTGTGGTATATATAGAGACCCTTGAGAAAAAACACAATAATATGTTATAGTTTTGTTATTTAAAGACAAACATCTAATTACCAGGTGGAGAAATAGTCGTGTTCATCGAAGAAGGAATTGTCATCTCTATTACATGTTTTCATGATGATGAGACATTCAAAGCATCTCTCATATCCAATAAATCAAATTAAGACCCATGCAACCAAACGAATCAAGACTATATAAAAAATAACTAGTATGACAACATGATCATCTGATCTTGCAACTACAAAGTGAAAGCCCATTTTCTTTCACCAGCCTAACTCCCTGGAAAATCTCTTGTTTTTATGAGAGATTTTCACCAAGCCAAAAATATATACAAACTCCCTGGAATTCCTTAGAATAATAAATTCTCTAGAAATCCAAGATTTTGGAAATAACAGGGATTTTAATGGTGTTTTATAAAATCCCTCACGACTATCAGGTATATTTTAAGGACTTTGAGAAACTCCCCTAACCTCTCCTACGACTAACGCATACTTTTAAAGACTTTTTCAGACTCCTTCACGACTAACAGGGGATTAAGAAACTCAATTGAAATACATTAAAATATCTCAAACTCTCTCACGATTAACCTCATGTAAATAATTAACAAGATGCACTTTTTTGTTTGAATTACCTAGTATTAAGATGCACTTTTTTTTTAACAGTCGGGGTCGGAGCTTTCATCTCAGTGGTTTCCCATTAACTCCGGTAAAGAGGAAGTTAGGGATTCATGTCCAAAGATGAGAATATATATTATAGGCAAAAAGCAAATGAGTTATATGAGGTGTTCTTCTAGCAACCTTCATCCTAGTAATGAGATTGTTAATTTCAGCATCCTAGAAACTTCCAGAAGGATATTCCATATCCAAGGTGGAAAGGTAAGGAGACAAGGGATCTCCTTTCCTAATACTGCTAGTAAGATTGAACTACTCACATGGAGAACCATTCAACAAAATACTTTTACTAGTAGTTGAAACGCAATGAAAGATCAGATTACAAAATTGTTCACTAAAAGCAAAATTCTCAAGAACTTTTATGAGAAAGGACCATTATATCCTATCAAAGGCTTTAGAAAGATCAAGTTTTAAAGCCATTGTACCTTTCAAACCTTCTTTCCATTTCATGGTGTGAAATATCTCATGGGAAATAATAATATTGTCATGAATTAATCTACCTGGAACAAAAGCATCTTGATAAGGAGAAATCAGTTTCTTAAGAAGTGGTTTAATCCTATTTTCAATAATTTCAGATATAGTTGTGTAAGAGACATTACAAAGACCAATTGGTTTAAAATTAGTAGGCATCTGAGGTCTTTCTTCTTAAGAATCAAAGAAACATAAGTCTTATTTAAGGTCCTAGGCATAAAACCACAATAATAATAAAAAAAACTGTGAACAACATCACGAACATCCTTACCAACCAGAGTCTATTGAGTTTGATAGATACCACCTAGGAATACCAGGAGAATTCCAATTAGCCATATTTTAAACAAAATCTTCGATCTACCCAATGGAAGGAATAACATTCATTATAACATTGTCCATCTCACTTAACAGAACAGGAATAATGTCAAAAGCTTCAAAAAAAAAAAACAAGGATTAGTATAAATATTAATGGTACTGAAATAAGAAGTAAGAAAAGTGCTAATATCATTCATATTACTATGCCAATTACCAGAAGCATCACAAAGAGCGCTAATATTATTTTTATGATGTCTATTATTAACTATATAAAGAATTAAAATACCCGCTATTGTTTCCATGTCATGCACATATTTATCTCTAGATTTTTCCTTATAAAAAAAGTTTGAATATGATACCACTTTTCCTAAGTCACATGTAATTAAGAGCTTTAACTCTCATACATTAATCATCGGATGGAGGATCATTATGGACTTTGTTCAGTTGATCTTGAATATTTTAGATGTTATGCTGAATATCTTCAAATTCCATTCTATTCCAATGAGATATAGTCATTTTGGTACTTTTGAGCTTATGCCGAAACTTAAATATAGGGCTACCATGATCATTAATATTCCGAACAGAGTCCATTTTATCCTTAAAATTATCATGTTTAAGATATGTCCAAAAATATTTACACGACCTCCATAAATATACAGGAATATGATCAGTAATTAGGAGAGTTAGGCAATGATCGGAAGCAATATGATTTAAATGGATAATCTTAGCTTGAGGAAAATGCAAAATCCAGTCATTATTTTCATGAGATATATCTAGTCTAGCTTTCCTAGAGTTAGTTCAAAGCTATTACTTTCCACCCCCAGGAATCCCCAAAGTTCACCGTTTTCAAGTTCATTACATCGTTCTAAAAAATGGGTTCATCATCCCCAAATGTCTTGGGATTTTTGGTTGGTGGAGAATCGACCTACTACAACACTGTTCAGGTTCGTCGAGCATGATTCAGGATCGTTACACCGTTTTCAGGTTCGCCAATCCCGGTTAGGATCATTGCATCACTTTCAAGATCCTCGATTCATCAATCTTCCATACTAAGGAAATGTGCTTCAGGGGTAAATAATACTTATGATAGGATATGTAAATGGAAACTTAAGAAAATTTTGAACCAGAAAACGATTTCTCCATTCTATATTGTAGTTGAGGAGGATTATTTTTTTGGGGGTTTTATAGATCCAATTCCACTTTGAATTAAAAAAAAAATCATTTATAAGTGAATGAACATGGATTTCATCTTTAAATCTGAACCTGAAGGATATGTCGGAGAAGAAGAGCCATCCCAAAGCTCCTAACCGAGTTTTATTCTTCTCGATTAATCGTAGATAAGGTCATTAATGATTTGCAAGTAATAGAAAGAAGCTTTCAGTTTGAGGACTGTCATCGTAGAATAATACAAGCTTCTATTTACCAATGCACCCCACGAATTCTTTGTTTGCTTACTGGCTTCAGATAATTCAAAAAACACGAGTTTTATATAAGCCTCTTGATCATATCTCTCATCAAAGGGTGTTATTCGATAATGCATGTCTAATAGTTCATAGAAAAGATTGTAGTTTTTCTTTTAGTAATCAACCTTCCATCATCCTTTCGCATATGGAAAAATGTGAATCTGGTTCGATTAATCCATTACATGTACCGACAGTTAAATAAGGTTGTAGTTGCAGGATTTCCCACACTACACCCTTGTCAAGAATCTATGAAAATTAAGTCACAATCGAGAATGAACAACAAGAATTTTATTAATTCACTTTCAGGAAGATTTACAAGAAATATCAAAACTCAGAAGTACAACATTCTTTCTAGAGTTTCTCTCTCCTCAAAATTCTCTCAGCTCTCAAAAGTATATCATCCTTTTCTGGATTTAGTTGAACCCTTTATATAGGAAAATACATAGTGGAAGACAGCTAAGATTTCCCCTTAATTCGGATCTACTCTGCGATCTCATCGCCATAACTTTAGTCTTCACCATCGCCAACTTTGTAACCATCGTGAAGCAGACTTATTCTTCTCATATATCTTCAGTCGTTAACCGTTATAGCACTCTTTTGTGACACTCGCCAAATATCGTTGAAGAATCTTGCGACGTTCTCGTCAAAGTGTTGTTAATATTTGTAGAAATGCTTGGGTTTCTCGCAGAAGTGTCGTTTCCATCGCGAGAATATCGTTGTAGCGATATTCTGGTACTACATCTTGCCTCTTCTCATGTATTTTCTGCGAAGAAGATAAGATATGAGAATCTAAAATGCCATAATTGCTTATCTTTTCAGATTTCTCCGTCCTTCGCCAGCTGTCTTCACGAATCTTTTCTTATAATAAATTTTTGACGCGTCTCCTCTAACCGCTGCAATCTGACACGTCTTTTCTTTGCATTAATTACTTTCTTCTTCTTCGAGAAATTTTTTCTTCTATAAATACTCTTCTCATTCTTATCTTTTTCTCTTTTACTTTATTCTTCATTCTTCTTCTCTGCAACTTTACTGTTCTTCCGTAAATTGCGCATTTATTATTCTCGTGATTTCTTTCTTTTATTTCAATTTCCTCCTTCATTCCCATACTACAAAGATGGTGGCTGCTGGTGCTAAAAATTTGACTGCGTTTAACGAGATGAAAGAAAATCTCAAAAACAAAGGTTTTACTTTGTCAACAATTCTAGGTCAAGATTCTAAATCTGAACTTTCTGTCAAGTTATTTTCTGAACATCAACTTTCTCGCAACAAAATTATAGTATCGCTAGGCAAACTTGAAGCTGGCCTTCCCGTTCCACTTTATGACCCAGAACGTCCCTTGTTTTATCAAATAATTTCTCATGAGAAATTTTCACGAGAAGTGTATCATCTAGGTGGAGATTGTATTAGATTATTGCTTTAATATGCCTCTCGCGGTGCTAATAAAGGTTCTCTTTATCCTGATGATGCGAAAAATCCTAAATTCAAAGATGTTCCCATCATTCCTGCGATGTATACTATGGAAAATTTCTTCATCAATTATGACATAATTCCCATGAAAAGAGATCGCACTCGCTGGGGATTCCGATTACAGAAGAAAGATAAAATCGCTGAAGATAAAATTGTCATGTTAGATATTGATTTTCATACAAAGACCAATCAAGGCCCTCGCCATTCTAGTGATGACAAATGGTTTATTTTTCCATTATTTCTTGAAGGAGATTATATCTCTGGTTCTCTCGCATTGCCCGTGAATCTTCAAGAGTATCATCCATGGGTCTTTAGTTGGCCTGAAAAATCTAAAGAAGTATATATCCTCTCAACTTTTGCATTGTTATTATTCACTTTCTTCTTCATATTTTCATATTTTCGCTAACTATTTTAATTTTTCACAGATTGATAGGATGAAACTCAGCTATCGAACTCACAGGAAACCTTGCACTTTCTTGGCTCTGAAATCTTTCACGGATGAAGTAAGAAATATTCTTTTATAGATTTTAACAATATATTGTTGCCCCTATTTCTTATCTTTATCCATGCTCGTAGGTGATTGAAGATCTTGAACCATTAGAACCAAAACCCAAGGGAAAATCTTCCACTGATCGCAAAGGAAAATCTGTTGCCTCTGCTAAAGAAAAGCCTATTGCCCCTCGTGATGATAAATCTGGCGATCCTCCTTCAAATAAAAGAAAAACTCAACATTCTTCTTCTTCAACTCCTCAACCTATTTCTGATGACCTAAATGTTAATGTAGATAAAGATAATGAGGATAATTTTAATATTGATAATGGTGCCCCTTCCATGGTGAATTCTTCTCCTTCTGAGTCTTACATGGCTCAGCTATCTAAAATTTTTGGCGATACTGAACATGGTATCCAAAATGAGTATGGAGACGAAGCTATTACTAAAATATCTCAATCTCTCGCCAACATTTGTGATGCTCCTATCTTAGTTGATAATGCTTCTCTTCGCGGAGTTTCAAGATCGCTAACTCCCAGTCTCTTGAATTCTCTTGGCATTCTGGTATGTTTCCTCTTCTTTATTCTACTTTCGTATTTGTTTCTTCTCCAAATCTTAATTTACATAATTCTCTCGCAGGTTGGAAGAGCTTCTTTTGCTGTTGCTTCAGATTTGGACACTAGACGTGTTATTCAAGAAGAAAAAGCTAATAACCTTCGTCAGGAGAAAGAAAAACTAGAGGCAGAAGTTGCTGATCTTCGCAGAAAAAATAAGCAATTGGAAACCAATGCCTCAGATGACAACCAGAAATTCGCTGATCTTGAAAAAGATCATCAAAAATTATATGGTATAATCCATTTTCTTTCTTTCTTAATTCTTCTCACCCTATTATAGATTATTCAAGCAACCATTTTGCATATATTTATGGTCTTACTGATGAGGCAACATTCCTCCAATCTTTTCCCGAACCTATAGATGATAATGCTCTTCTTGATCGCCTTAATAGTTCTCTAAGTAACTTCTCAAATGATCAGATTAGATCTCTCTCCTTTGAGGAACTTAAATCCAAGTTTAACCTCTTGAAAATAGAGCACAGATCCAATTTAAACTTAACCAACAGATTTAAACGTCTTTACTTTGACTCAAAAGAAGAGATAAATAGATTAAGGAAAAGGAATAGTGATCTTATTGACGAGAAGAATCTTGCTGTTAAAAATGGAACCAAGGCTCTAGCATATTTCCATAAAACTCTTTTTGATACTCAAGTGGAAAGAGATAGACTTATTCGCGAGAATGAAGATCTTCTTGCGATGGAAACTCAAGCTCGCTCTCGTCTTCTTATCAATAGCGATGATGAGCTTGCTTGGGCTTCAAAAGTTCTTGATAATTCCAGAAACAATCTAGGTGTAGATGTTAGTCTCCAATTTGAACAAGCTGATTTAATTAGAGATATGATTTCTGAAAGAGAAGGTTGTTAACTTGTTCAATTCTTGCTAATTTTTCATTTTAATATTCTTCCTGATAAAGCTTTTAATTCGTTGTCACGTTCATGATTGCTGAAGGGAATTGTCGCGAGAGATTTCAAGAACTTGAAGATGAAAAACATCAACTCGCAACCAAACTTATTGCTCGCAATGAGAAGTATTCAAGATTAAAGGACCGTCTCAACATTACTACTGCGAATTTTAACAGATCTCTTGTTATTACTCGCAATAAATTCATTAAGTTGGTTTGTGATGATCATAATATCTCTCATTATGCATATCCTGATCTAGAAAAAGAAATCCCAGCAGAAATTCCAAGACCTGCTATCTCTGATAGTGAAGCTGAGGATTCTGGCGATGAAGATAGTATTGGTGATGATGAACAAGAAGGAAATTCTGACGAAGAAGAAAAATATGACAATGACGAAGAGAAGAAATCTGGCGATGAGAATAAGAAATCTGACAATGAAGATGGCGATCAATCTAATTAGTTTTCTCTTCTTTTGTCTTCTTTGTATAATTATTTCCTCTTTTTTGTAACTAACTGCGAGTTTCTCCGCTATTATAAACTCATTTTGCTTCTATCTGTATGAGTTAAAAAACAATTCTCTTCTGCAAAGAAATCAACATAATTGTTATCTTTTAATGATCTTTATAAGTATGTTATTTAATATTTTACCAATGCAATTTTATCATATAATAGATGAATAATAATTTCATCATTCTATGCATTCCCATACTTGCCTCTATTATTCATCTACAATAAGAGAAAATTACATAAAAGATTAAATATTAGTTGAAGTAAAAATATATTTTGCCTCAATACTGGCGTTAAATTATGCCTCAGTACTTTCCAAATCTCATAAATACTGCGAGCAGTATCGCAATAATCTGTTGGTCTTATTATGCCTTCCTAGTTAAAGGTCTTATTTTGCCAACTTTTTCATTTCTCTGCGACAAAATCGCAGGACGTCTTTACATCTGCATGTATTGACCCATTGATCTTGTCTTATCAATATCTTTTCAATATCTCTGCGATAATATGACAAGTCTAAATTCTCTCGCAAGAACAAAGCCTCGTGACATTGTCGTCTTGCGATGAAATCGCAGGACGTCTTTACACTTTCATGCAAAAACCCATTGATCTCATCTTAACATTTTCTCTTTAGGCTTTTTGCCTTTGTATAATTTTCGTCACGCGACAATATGACAGGCCTAAATGATCTTGCAATCTTAAAGCCCCATGACATTCCCGTCTTAAGACACTTATCATCTCCCTAATGGAGGGTGCCGCCCTTATCTCCCCCTGGTTGCCCCTTCAAGGAGGGCACATCGGCCATACAAGACTAGCTCCCCCCATCCGGATTTTCCAACAACCAGTTGTGTTCGCAGCCTCTTGTCCTTTATGCCTATATGGCTTATAGTTACAAGACTGCACCCTAAGTGGGGTTTTCTTCAGGCCAAGTGCATTTTAGCCAAGACTTAACAAGGATGGCAAGAGAGTTTCGTACGCTCCGGGAACCCTTGGCTCAACCGTGTACCTCGGCGCCTTGGTCATACTCTGCACTTCTTGGAAGAGATTCTCGGTCGCCCAACCAGGGTATAACCTTATATAGTTGGAAATCCAAGATCTCTCTCCCGGATAGGTTTTCTTTAACCCCAACATCTGCATGACTCAGGTTCCAGGAGCGGTATAACCTTATCGCTGAGTCATGTCAAGAGATACCCCCTCATATGACGCGCTATTAGGTCTTACATTTGCCTCTTACAAAATTTTATTCGCGAACTAGGGTGCACGCCATAAAGGTTCGTCCCATTCTTTTAATCTCTGCGAAATTCTATTCTCTGCTCTTACGAGTATTGTATCCCTGATAGAATTTCATTACTTTGAAAATCTTGCGATTCTTTCAAGCAGAATATTCTGTTCAATTGCATATTTTTCAAACAAATCATTCATATAGTTTTCTAAAGTTCGTCATTTTACCTCTCTACTTACTATTTTCTGACTTTGCTTTTCTGCTTCGCTTCACTGTTGTTTCTTTTTCTGTGAGCCACTCGCCATCAGCTTGCACATATTCTTTCCGTTCTATTGTATCAACCATTAACCTTTCACATCTCTTTTGTTGTTTAATTTTGCACTTCCAATTGCTATTTTTTTTTATCTCTTTCTTCGCAAGACTTCATATCGATTTCATAACATTTCTTGCCTTCTCCCCAATATCCTTTAATAACTCCAACACCTTTAGGATGAGGAAACTTGATACATTGGTGATAAGTAGATGCTACACCCAATATCCCGTGTAACCAAGGTCATCCTATTAAAGCATTGTAAGGTGATTCAATGTCCACAATACAGAATAAGATTTTTAAAGATATTACTTTTAACGGTATTTGCATTTCAATTTCCCCCTTTGGTTTGTTAGTTGTGCCATTAAAACCATAGATTTTGTATGTTGGTGGAATTAGATATTCGTATTTTCCACCCATGGTCTTATAGGTATGATAAAATAATATATCAACTGAGCTCCATGTGTCTATTAGAACTCTATTGATAGCCCAAGAATCTTCATTTTCAGTATCATTTTCTTCATCTTCTTCTTCTACTTGCTTTGGATTTATCTCTAACCTTACTACCAATGGGTTATCATGCTGCTCACCAGGCTCTGGTACTTCTTGTGCAGTGAAAGATATAGTCTGTTTCTGCCACTCCTCTAATGGAGAGGCTCTCGCGATATTCAATATCTCTCTTCCATCTGTGTCTCTTGCGAAGACCCTGCTCAGAATATTGTCATGGAAATCCTCTATAGTTCTGTGTGAATGTACTATAGAATTACAAAAAAAATTCTTTGCTTTAGCCCCAACTTCTATTACGAATGATTCTGCTCCTTTTACAAAGATTTACCCTGCGAATTTAAGTCTTTGGAGGTAATCGCTGAGATTGTGGATGTCCTACTAAAAAGTGATTTAAATTTCCTTGTTCGATCATTCTTAAGATTATTCTCTTTACATTTCTGCAGTCATTTATCGTGTGGCCATGAAAATGATGGTAAAGACAAAATTCTTGACTGCGATTGTTAGGATGTGGTTCTTTTCCCATGTTCCATGGAGATGGTATATTTTCCATTAAAATGATAGCTTCCCAGATTTTTTTTAATGCTAGTATTGAGTGGAGGCATCTTAATTTCTTCCCATATGATCTTATGATTCCCTTGACTTCTAAAATTGTCTTGCCTCTGTCCGCCATAAATTTCTTGCCGATGATCAAGTCTTTGAATCTTATTATTTCCACCGCGATTGTAGTAATTCTTCTCTCTTTCATATTCTTCTTGATCTCTACTACCCATCGCTACCAACTTCTGCTGGTTATCAATCTCTGCTTTTTCTTGCTGCACTTGCGAGCTTCTCTCTACATTGTTTATCATTATAGGAAGTAAACTCCCATTTGTTGCTCCGGAATTGGTGTTCGCGATGGGATAGGATTTCATCTCATTTTGTTTCTACTCCAAAGCAATGTATTCTTCCTGTAGTTCTCGCAGTTCAGTCATAGTGATTGTATTCTTGACTCTGAAAATTTGTATGTACAGTAGATTGGTCGCGAACATTGCATTGATAAAAGACAAGATAAAATATCTCTCGTCAAATCTTCCTGCCATCTCGCTGCACATTGTCTTCCATCTTATGGTTAAATGTTTTAGACTCTCGCCAACTCTCTGTTTTAACCCAAACACATCTTCAATACCCGGCCGCGATGAATTGTTGCTAATATATGCTCCTAAAAATGTAGCTTGTAAATGATCAAAAGAAGTTATGGTATTTTTTGGTAATCCCTCGAACCATTTCAACGCCTCGCCAGTTAAGCTGGATGCAAAATATTTGCATAGCACAGCATCATGATTTTCCCACTGTAGCATACATCTAACATAACCTTTGATGTGTTGAATAGCACAAGTAGTTCCATCAAAAATGCTGGTTAATGCTGGTAAATTGCATTTTGGAGGTATCCCTCTTAAATGTACTTCATGAGTAAATGGAGTTCTCGCAGCTTCTTCAATAGCTTCATCAAGTTGCCTTCTACCTCCTTCTCTTCTATTGTTTATTATTCCTCGCATTTCTGCTAATTCTCTCACTATTTTCTCATTCTCAATTGAGTTTTGCTCCATTGGACTTTTTAATGCTGCTTCCCTTCTTCTGCGCTCTTGCATTTCTTGTCTTGCGAGATTTTGTGTATCTTCTTCTTCATCATCATTTCGTCTTTCTCTGCGAATTTCTCTTTCATCTTCCTCTTGATATCATAACTGCCTATCTTCTTCTCTGTGAATTTCTTCATTTCTCTTCGCTGTTTCTCTATTCTCCTCTGTATCCTATCATACTCCTCCTGAATATTACCATTTTAGCGATTTTGTGTACGTTTTCTTTCTCGATTTTCATGATTATTTTGTCGCACCGCTTCTCGAAATTCACGTTCTTCTTCTTCTGCCCTTAATCTTTCCCTCTCGTGGGATAAACGTGCTTGTTCAGCGTAATGATTCTCAATTTATTCTTCAATCATTCTTTGATTTTCTCGTCCATGTAATATCCTCCTACCTTCTTATGGATTTTCTTCTTCAATTTGGTTGTTTCTTCCCTCTCGATTTATGTTGTCACGCGGATTATTGCGATCACCAATTATCTCTTCTTCCCTATTTTGCACTTCTCCTCAAATATTTTCTCTAACATTTCTTATAGGGGAATTTTGCCTTGGTTCTTCTCTGAATGATCTTGAATTTGATCTAACAGTACTTCTTGATCTCCTTCTTTGTAACCTCAAATTCTCCATTCTTAGCTCATGATTTTGTCATGTTAAATTTGCACGCTCTTCTGCCTCTAATCTCCTTTCTTCTTGTATTCTTTGTCTCAAATCATCTACTATTTTACGTCCTTCATGAATTAATCCTCCAACCATTTCTTGATTTCTTTCCCCTTCTTCCTCATTTCTTAATTGTCGATTTTCTGCTTCTTCTATTGAATCTGACCTCTAAGTGTGCACGCTCACTCTATCATAATCCACATCCCTATCTTGCGTTTGTGCTTGTTGATTAGGCTGTTGAATTGAACTTTATGCCTCATTTCTTGTTCTATTTATTCCTGATCTTATCCTTAAAGATTCTTCTAATTCACCTGTTCCTTCACCTGCAAGTCTTTTACTTCTCCTCACAGTTGTTGGTGGTTCTGATGTGTTTCTTCTTCTTCTAGCCATTTCTTCAATTCTAACAATTTCTTCAAATTTTCAAGTTGTAATTATAGATTTCTTAGCTTGATTCTCCCTGTTTCGGGCGCCAAAATGTAGTTGCAGGATTTCCCACACTACACCCTTGTCAAGAATCTATGAAAATTAAGTCACAATCGAGAATGAACAACAAGAATTTTATTAATTCACTTTCAGGAAGATTTACAAGAAATATCAAAACTCAGAAGTACAACATTCTTTCTGGAGTTTCTCTCTCCTCAAAATTCTCTCAGCTCTCAAAAGTACATCATCCTTTTCTGGATTTAGTTGAACCCTTTATATAGGAAAATACATAGTGGAAGACAGCTAAGATTTCCCCTTAATTCGGATCTACTCTGCGATCTCATCGCCATCACTTTAGTCTTCACCATCGCCAACTTTGTAACCATCGTGAAGCAGACTTATTCTTCTCATATATCTTCAGTCGTTAACCATTATATCACTCTTTTGTGACACTCGCCAAATATCGTTGAAGAATCTTGCGACGTTCTCGTCAAAGTGTTGTTAATATTTGTAGAAATGCTTGGGTTTCGTGGAGAAGTGTCGTTTCCATTGCGAGAATATCGTTGTAGCGATATTCTGGTCCTGCAAAGGTTATGGTACACTAATGACAGTTGACCATACGCGTAGTCATCGGATGAGTTCTATCTGAACGACATGAAAGCTATTCTTTAATATTTTAACCAAAGGCCTCTATCCAAAATCTTATCTGGAGTTCAAAGAATCATGTCGTCCTAATTCATTCTTTCGGAAAGGTTCCGAAATAATGAATAATCCTGCATGAGATGAGGCCCATGTAAATATGACTGAATACCAGTTAATCTTTATACAGTTACCCAATAAATAACTATTTAGAGCGCACTTGAGAGAAGGAATTAGATCTATTTTTCGAAGATTATAAAAATAAGAAGATATTATAACTGATAAGGGTGTTAGTGAGGGATAGAGGGACTCATTTATCCTAAAGTATAAGGAACAATTATATAAACTAAGCCTTTATTTCTGGTGGGTTTTAGATGCTCAAAACTCTTAGATTGTGTAAACACCCTGGATGAGGGTGATTCAGTAAGGAAAGTGAAAAGAACCAAAAATGAAAGCTTAAGGGATGGCTCCTGAATGGATTTTATTTATTTATTTATTTTGTCTTGATCTTCGCCGGTAGATGATTCGTTGCTCGTTATAAGAGGGAAAAATATTTTTATATACTTCAAGCTAGGAATACTATATACAAATATGCAAAATAACAATGAAATTGATTTTTTTCCAATAGATTTCCTTTCCATGTAAAATAATATATATAAAAATAATGTAAAAATAATTTTTATGATTAAGGAGAATCAGAGGTGAATGTAGAAGATATAGAGACAAGAAGGAGGATATCTTATTAGAGAGATTAGTAGTTGTAATACATAGGTTTCTTTATATACATATAAGGGAAACTAGATGGACCGCACATCCATGGGACGTAGGCCCTATAACACTCCCCATTGTGCGGTTCAGTAACAAAACTTTATACATAGTGCTTCATATATAGTTCTTTGAATGTAGTTCTTCAAATGTCGTTCTATCTGTAGTTGCAGAATAACCTACAACTACACCCTCAATAGAATTAGTAAAAACTCAAGAAGTTCTTGATGATGAATAACAATTTTCTTATTAATGTTCTCAATTGATTACGAAGAAGTATCTAAATGGAATTAGAATAGTTACAACTTTCTCTATTCTCTTTCCTAAGATATTTTCTAACACTCACTAAAAGAACCTCCCAAATTTTACATTTGAACTCCTATTTATAGTAAAACTTATACAGATGTATATGAGTTGCGAAGTATCGCAACTCATACTCGCAAAATTACTTCATCCTCGCAAAACTTCATATTTCTCCTCGCTACTTCTATCATCGTATTATTTTATATCTCTTTTCTCCTTTATTTATTACGATACTCGTGAACTATTATCTTGCGATATTCAGTACTTACATCTTGCCTCTTCTCATGTCAATTCTACGAAGAAGAAATGTCATGAGAATCCCTATTCTCGTAAATTTAGTGTAGTTATTACCACCCATCAAGTTCGCAACACGTCTTTTTACTTTTCCCTTATCTTTCTGACACGTTTCTTCGTAACCGTTCTTTTCAACCGTTCACGCTTACTCGTATTAATGAGTTTTTATTTTCATCAAACTCTCTTATAAATATTATCCTTTGTTTTTGCTTTTTATTCTCTTCATCTTCTTCATCACTTCTGCCTCTGCAATCTCTTCTATCTTTTTTCCTTTCTATTTTCCCTCTTATATTCAATGGCACCAAAGAAGAAAACTATTGAACAAATTAATGCGGAACTTGCTGATAGAGATCTTATTCTCTCTGAGATTGAAGGTTATGATAGTAAATCTTCTCTCTGTGTGAAGCTCTTTACCAACTATGTTTGGGATGATCAGAGAATTTTAATCTCACGAGGTCAAATCCTCGCAGGTCTTCCTCTTCCTCTTTATGATGTTAACTTTCCTTTATTCTACGAAATTATTTCCCACCCCAATTTTTCTTGTGCCATTTACCAATTGACTGGTGATTGTATTCGCCTCTTAGTTGAATTCGCAAATCGTGCCGCTTTTGGGAAATCTTTGTATTCAGTTGATCTTAGAAAACCTGGATTTGAAAATATAGAGATTGTTGCTGCGAATTATACAGTTGAGGGTTTCTTCAAAAATTACACATTAATTCCTGCGAGGAAAGAAGATAATCGTTGGGGTGTTCGTCTTCATCGTTAAGATAATATCGCAGCAGATGATCTTCTCATGCACGATATTGATTATGCTTCAGGAAATAATAAGACACCTCGTCGTTCTAATGATGAAGATTGGTATAAGTACCCTTTAATATTATCAGGTTCTTATATTACTGGGATAGTAGAACTTCCTGCGAACCTTCGTAACCGCTATTATCAACCTTGGGTTTTTAGAAATGTATGTACTTCCATCTCCTTATCTTTTTGTTACCCTTTAATTTCAAATGAGGTAAGAAACATTCTTGTATTTTTCTAAACAATATATTGTTGCCTCTGTTTCTTATCCTTATTTGAATTTACAGGTTCCACTTCTTCCTGAGATTGCTTCGAGTGAAAATAAGAGTTCTACTTCTTCTAAAAGGCTTACTGCAAGACAACAAACTCTTCGTTCTGCGAAGGTTACCCAAGCTTCTAGTAGTCAAGATGATGCTCTTCGCAAAGGAAAAAGAAAACTTCAAGATGTTGTTTACGAGAGGAGGAAAAAGAAGATACTCTCAACCAAATCTCATTCCAATGTAATTTATTCTAATGAGAACATTGAGGAAGATCTTGGTGATGAAGATGATAAATTTCCTGAGAAGGACTTTAGTTCTAATTCCGATACCCTTTCTGACAAAGGAGATGATGATAATGATGTTGATGAAGGTGGAAATGAAGATTATAGTATCCTTAAACTTTTGCCTCAAAGCAATGGTTAGCATCTCGAGGCTTTCCTTCATTCTTCTCGTGGATTAGGAAATTCTCCTACAGTGAATGCTCGCAAACTTATTGCGAAGGCTTGTAAAGTTCCTACTGTAATTGATAATAACTCCCTCAAAGGAATTTCAAGATTCGTCTCTCCTTCTTCATTATATGCTTTAGGTAGCATGGTAAGTTTCTTCTCTATTCCTTGTTTATTTCCCTTATTTTATTGATTTCTAACCCCCTTTTTTCTTGTTTAGGTTGGAAGAGTTAGTTGTGCAGCTGCTTCTGATTGGGAAAGACGTCATTCTATTGCCGAGAATAAAACTTTGAATCGTTGTAGGAAGTTAGAGGTTGAAAATTCAAATCTCCGTCAGAGAGTAGAAGATTTAAATATTGATAACGCAGAATTAATATCCCGTCACGAAGATAATTCACAATCTGCGAGCATCGCAATTGATAATTCTTCTCTTCTTGAGGAGAATAATCAATTAAAGCTTGAAAATTCTTCTATTCGTAATGATATGAAGCAACTAGAAGGTAAATTCTTTGCGATGGTAATTACTTTGGTTACTTTTCCTTCGTAATTCGCTAACCAATTCCTTAATTTCTCTCCTTGCTGCAGAAAATTATGCGAAGATGAATAATGATCTGGAAACTATGCTTGCTAATCGTAATAAGAAAATTTCTGATTTGAGATCTCAGCTTCTAATTTCCCAACATAACCATAGTTAATATGTTAAGCGTTTCCGAGATAAGATGACTCGCAAGATTTGCGAGGATAATGAAATTCCTCTCAAGAAGTACCATACGCTCCTTTCTGAAGAAATTCCTGAAGATACTCCATATCTGGAAATCTCTGAAAGTGAAGTTGAAAATGATAGTGAAGTTGAAGAAGAAGATCATTTTGATGGGGATAGATCACCTGAAAAATAACTTCACTCTTTTTTGTATGTACGTTACGTAATTTTTCAATACAACACTTTCTTCTTGATTGCACTTTGAATCAATCCAACAATTTCTTTTTCAAAGCTTAATTTGAATTAATCCTTCTTTGATGTTTGTTTCCCTTATTCGCATAACTTGATCATGTGGAGAGAAATAATATATCTTAAAGACTTAGCTTAGTATTCCTTTTCCCCTTATTATTGCTCTTCAGATGATCAACTCTTCTTTGGAAGTATTAAAATATCCTTCTCAATTTATCTTACGAAGTTTTGTGCGATTGTGATTATGAATAAAAAGTCCTCCCTTTGAAGTGTAAGAAATATGAGCCTTTTGTAAATAATAAATCTCCCTTGAAGTATTTACGAAATATGAATGTTAAGAAGGTAAATAATAAATCTCCCCTTGAAGTATAAGAAGTATGTAGTATACGAAATATGAAATATCCATTAAAAAGTATAAGAAGTATAAAATATCTTTGAAGAAGTATTAGCAACATCCAATTTATGAAGAATTGCCCAATATATGAAGAAGTATAAGAATTGTATGAAGAAGTATAATAAGTACTTAACCTTCGCAAAATTAAATATCCATTGAAGAAGTATAATAAATATGATATATTTTTGAAGAAGTATAAATAATATTGAATTTGTAGAAAAATATTCAATATATGGAGAAGTATAAGAAGTATTTAACTCTCGTAACATTTTACGAGTATGAACTTATCTGTATTTGATTACTATCAAAATCGCATCTTTTGTTAAGTCTTCGTGAGAATTCTTCAATGATGTTATCTTCTTTGATATGACTTTTTGTAAAAATTCTTCAATGGTATTGATTTAAGTTGTCTTCTCTTCAAATCTTCATAATGTATATTCTTGTATAATTTCTTCAATGGTATTGTGAAAGTTGTCTTCTCTTCAAATCTTCATAATGTATATTCTTGTATAATTTCTTCAATGATATTGATGCAATGAATTTCATTAATTTTTGTGGTCTTATCATGCCTTCCTAAGTAAAGGTCTTATTTTTCCACCTCTTTTGTAGTAAATTTTTGTATTTGCGATAATATGACAAATCTGAACATTCTTGCGAATATACAACCTCGTGACATTATCGTCTTGCGATGAAATCGCAGGACGTTCTTACACTTTCATGCAAAAACCCATTGATCTCATCTTAACTTCTTTGTATAGTATTTTAGCCTCTTCAGGATTTGTTGCGATAATATGACAGGCCTAAATATTCTTGCGAACATAAAGCCCCATGACATTTCCGTCTTGTGATGAAATCGCAGGACGTCTCTACACTTTCATGTAGTGACCCATTGATCTCATCTTAACTTCTTTATTATGTTCTGCGAGTTCTTTATTCTTTTCTTTCTTTCTTTCTTTTTTTTTTTTTTTTAGAAGGCTCGCAGAACTTCATTTGTTGCACAAATATGACAAGCCTTTATGTTTTCGCAAACAAGAAGCCTCGTGACATTTGCGTCTTATAGAACGTATCAGCTCCCTAATGGAGGGTGCTGCCCTTTATCTTCCCCCTGATTGCCCCTTCAAGGAAGCGTACATCGACCATACAAGGTTAGCTCTTCCCATCCGGTTCTGCCAACAACTTGACTTTTGATCGCAACCTCTTATCCTTTTTGCCTATAGGGCTTATAGTTACGAGGTTGCACCCTATGGGGTATATTTGGGCCAAGTGCATCATTTGCCAAGACTTGTCAAAAATGGCAGATGTGGTTCAACCTCACCCGGCACTCTTGACTCAACCGTGTACCTCGGCGCCTTGATCGTTTTCTGCACTTCTTGGGAAAGACAGTATGCCTTAGTCGCCCAACCTAAATCCTCTTACACCGCATTTTATATTGCGTAATATCGCTAGATTAGGTGAGAAGAGGCAAGATTTAAGTACTGAATATCACAAGATAATAGTTCACGAGTATCGTAATAAATAAAGGAGAAAAGAGATATAAAATAATACGATGATAGAAGTAGCGCGGAGAAATATGAAGTTTTGCGAGGATGAAGTAATTTTGCGAGTATGAGTTGCGATACTTCGCAACTCATATACAGTTGTATAAGTTTTACTATAAATAGGAGTTCAAATATAAAATTTGGGAGGTTCTTTTAGTGAGTGTTAGAAAATATCTTAGGAAAGAGAATAGAGAAAGTTGTAACTATTCTAATTCCATTTAGATACTTCTTTGTAATCAATTGAGAAAATTAATAAGAAAATTGTTATTCATCATCAAGAACTTCTTGAGTTTTTACTAATTCTATTGAGGGTGTAGTTGTAGGTTATTCTGCAACTACATTATCCTTGATGACTTGTGCCGAAATCAATTGCCTTACTAAAACTTTGACAAGAAAAAACCTAGTGGGATAAAACCTTGGTACAACTCTTCACGTGTAGTACTTCACATGTTGTCTCGTACTTTACATGTAGTTCATCACATGTAATACAATCTTCAATAAGATCGGTGAGTCTAAGTTAATTGCCTTATTAAAACTTCATCAAGAAAACCCAGAAGGACAAAACCCGAACTAAAGAAAAAGAGTACGATATTAAGAAAACTTAGAACATAGTTGGACTCGAATATGTTTCCTCATTAAAACCTTGACAAGGAAAACCCAGTGGGACACAACCTCGACGAAGGGAAAAGAGTACAACACGACAGATGCAAGTAAAGGTGATTCGTTGCAGATGATCACTTTGCTCCATTGAAGTTGATTAGTTGCTTCACAACTCTTAAGGCAGAAAATACTTATGGGAAAGACAATAGCCTTAGTTGGAAAATTACTTCCCGGTGTTTGTTGTTGTCCCATTAAAAACCTTTGCAAGTAACAAAACCATGTGGGAAAAACTATTCTCGATCGAATGGAAAAAGAGTACAACATAACTTCAATTTCTAAGTAAAGTATGTCGACATCATATCCTTGGATCCTCCACCTGATGTCGGCATCCCCCTGATTACTTTCAGAGTTGTTCTAGACAGTTCCTTTAGTCATGTACTTTCCGAAACTGAATATCAATAATGACTTAGAAAATAGTCTACCATATATCCCCCTGATTACTTTCGTTGGGGAAGAGATTATTACTCCTTCAGAATCAACAACCTTTGGATTGAAGTTCCTTTAACATTCATTTTTTATTTCTTTGCAGAGATAAAACAAACTCATGTCAATGGTTACTTTTAGGTATATGATGACGTTCATTATACCATTCCAATAACACTGCATTCGCGTTGTGCTATATCTAGCTAACAAGTTCACTGAGGATGTAAGATTTGGTCGAGTATATTATGCTAAGTAAAATACTGCGTATATTGTACTTAGTGATACGTGTCATAACCACAACAAATTAATCAAGATATTTTCCACTAATTAACTGGTAATATAATGGAACTCAAGTTCGTTCCCACGAAGAGCAGTGTAATTGATATGTTATTTAGTTCAGCAAAATAATAAAAGACAAGGGGGTATTGGTTTGATTATAATAAACAAAAATAAAAATAAAAGCCCCATGTGGCACAAATAATAATAACAATAAGATGAAAAGATGATTAGGAGTCATTCGTCGTTACCAAATGTTAACTTGCATAGTATACTCATTTACCTTTCGTAAGAATCATATATCACCAACCGTAGAATAACAACTAGCTAGGTGCTATCCCCAAAACTCCTTATACCACGGATACAGAAGCTCTCCAATATCAGATTCTATCCAACCGAACCACCAAGTAGTAGCTCACTCAAGGTGTAATCCAACTGAATGCTTTAGGCTTTGTGAATTAGGTTGATCCCAGTAGTTAAACTCTTAGCTCAAGGTCCAATTGCTGGTGTTCTCTTCACTCGCAATTGCTCCACAGAATCCCTCTGCAAGGTCTCACAATTTTTACTTGTGTACGAATTATTCGACGATTACTTATCTCTAACTCAATACTAGCAATAGAAAAAACAATAGACTAATCTAGTATGCATCCCAAATCAGTCTAGGAATCACTCATAAACCTTAGATATTGTAAATACAAACGATGATATGATAAAAACTTCGAATAAACTTGTATAATAATTAAGCTTCACGCCCAGAACATTGAATTCATCTTAATCAATAAAAATTTAGCTTCTCATGATTTACACCGTTTCCCGGTTTCCCCCTAAAGGGGTAAACCCTAAAATATTGATAAAGAACAAAAGTGTATTATGAGATGTAGAGATATGATTTAGGTTAAGAAGTATCTCTTATATAGTCTCCAAATTGTAGAAGTGCCCGTGCTTAATTTTCGGTCGAATTTGGTTGCCAAAACCTGGCCAAGATCGTGTAACATACCAAACCACACGTCCAACAGCCTTTATGGGCTTGATCAGGAACAGTAAAGCCCAGCCCAAATCAAAATTCTCAGGTTCATTTGGCTTGTCAGTTTAAGGAAACCGACAACCTATTTTTTCTTCATCTATTACGGTCGGGACTTTCCCATACGCAAACTCTCCTGGATGTTTTCACAATTCTTGCATTTTCTATCACGGCTAAGACTTTCCAGACGTAATATCTTACGGAAACAACTTCCGTGTTTAACTCGAGAGCCATATTTACGGCCAACACAGCACTACTCGTTACTATACTCTGTTTGTCATTCCTGATTCCTATTTTACTCCCTTGAACATTTCCCTGGCAGCAGCCTAACAAACTCGATCTCGATCTTCTATCTTCAATCACCTACGGCCATTAGGTTCTTCTCACCAAGGAATTGTAACAGTCCACCATGCATACAAAACAGCTCCATAATCAATCACCAAACCGATAATCATCACCACTGCCAAGCCCATTCCATCACCGTATCATCCACAATCACACTCCACGAACCATGAGAATCACCGGCAGTACCCTTCCTTAATCTTCTCGCTGGACATGAACCACAGACTCGTAGCCATCCTCATTATCTTCATTGCTCCTTAACTGCCCGAGTTTTTTCCCTGTTTTCGTACAAACCATCATGAACAGCTCCAGCTCAAACATCGATCACGATCATCATCACCGAAAATCCGTACAATGCTCAATAGCTCCTGTTCATTCTCTTCCAACAACAATCGCCATTATCTCTTCCATTGCCAAAGCTCCACCTGCGTCTCTCGTTGTACCTTAACCTTCATGAGATTTTCGACTTCTCCAAACCTTGTAAACAACCATCGAGTAATGAACATAAACCCACCATGCCATCAAGCTTCACCTTCTCCATCGATATCCGTCCAGTCATAGTTAACAATGGCAGCAAGCTAAATACTTATCTTCAGCATCTTACCCAACTCGACAGCCAACTTCCAATGGCAGCAAACACCCATGACCATCTCCATACCCTGTAAACTCAAACCGACACCATTCTCCGTTAGTTCTATTATAGAGATGATCACAGCTTCAACTCCTGTTCATTATTACCGCCAACTACTTCTCGGCTTCCATGGCAAACTCGAGTTCATCAACTTCCATCATCATTCCTTCATTCCACATCACCGTCGAGCTTCAACTCCATGAACCAGCCAACTCCTCCTTCAAACATAATCATACATTCTTTCATCATCGTTCTCTGAATTGAGATAATGCATGAAGAAGATGGTGGCGCCCTGAGTAATAAGAATGGGTGCCTTTAAAAATCACCTTTGAACTGTCAGTTTTGCAGGACTGACAGTTCAGTCTTGTATGTCAACTTTGGCTTGCTTCAAATGCTTCTAGAATCTTCATATGACGTCGGATTGACTTGATTCTTTCGCCATTTGCTTTGTCTTTTTGTCCTCTTCACGATGATATAAAGAACTCCTAGATTCGAACGAGCTCTACTTGGTCTTTGGCCCTTCTCCGTTTGTAGCTTACTTCTTTTATTGCACAATAAAATGCAAATTCACTTCTTTTGGATGATTCACCTAAAAAAACATAAATAAAACAAAACAAAACAAACGTAATATATAATAATTTGCAAGAATATAAAAAATTACTAGCATGGATTCGACACTAAATATATGCAAAATATGCACTTAACACTCATCTCCCGACACATCTTCGTCATCTTCTTTTAGACGAGTTGGTCATTTACTTACATTTGAACCTTGACTAACATGGGAGTGCTATCAGGATGCATGTTTTTAGAGCATAGCTCGGTTGAACTCACCAAGCGCTGGTATGTCAAGTTTGGTTGTCATATTTTAGTGTGTCAAAACTCATCTAAAGTCGCTTGATTATATACTAGAGTCAACTTCATTTATGTTAGACTAAAAAGTCTAGGAATGTTGAGACATACAAGTATTACTCCGAAGACCTGAAGAATATGACGAAGAAGCGAACTATAACGACGACATCATCCTTCCTCTTGATGTTAGTAATATTGACTTGAATTGTTTCGTTCTTAATGTATCTTTAAATTGAACTATATTGAAAACATAACTGCGAAGCTATATATATTGTACATATTTTATGATACTCTAGTGATGTGACATGGTCATATTTGTATGATCATAGTATTAGGGAATTAGACTACGAAGTATAACACTTATCTTTTGAACTTCGTAGATATGACATCGATATGACATCGATATAATCTTGTATATACTATTATAATTATGTGAATGGGTTACGGTGAAGATTTCATCCTAGGTAACAATGTTTTACATTTGTTTAAATGAATTACATTCATGAACTTGTTTTATGAATCGAAAGGGAAATCGTTAGGATTATTGGTATGGCTATTCATTGCAAATCTTTGGATTACCAATATGTGTGAGATGGTAGAACCGATCGTAACTTTGTTATGTATCTTGGTATAACTAATCACAAATCCTGAATTATGATTTGGTATGACTAGTTTTTAGTAATTAGTGTAACCGATCCAAAGTAATCACCATGAGATGGTATGATCAATATTTTTCATTGTGTGACTGATCCTAGTAATTAGTGTGAGTGATCACAGAGTGTTGTGTAATCGATCCTTGTAATTGGTAACTAGTCTTGGTAATTGGTGTAACCGATCCTGGTAACTGGTGTGACCGATCACAAGCAATACCATGAGAATATGGTAATCGGTCCTGGTAATTTATGTAACCAGTCCTGGTAACTTGTGTGACCGATCACAAGTATTTCCATATTGAGGTATAACTGATCCTAGTGATTGGTAGAACCGATTAAACCCATGTATATGATTTGATATTTGATCAATCATATAGTAATCTTGGAATACATATCAACCAATTCTAAACTTGTTTGTAAGTGTGGTATAAACGATTCCAAGAATGTAAATCCATGTAAATATGAATAAGGATTTACAGTGAAGAGATGCAAACACACTTTGAACACGTATAGTAAATCTTATTATTTATTGTTCAAAGATATTCCTTAATTAGTACTCAAGGAGATCCTGTGCCGAAATAAATTGGGAATTTTTTAATTAAGGTTTTTGGTGTTATGTGCTTTAATTACCAGCAATTAAATGCATAATGATCTAAAGAATAAAAATTAGTAATGTGTATTTACTAATTGGAGATTTTCTATTGAGATATTTCGGAAATTTTGGACAAGCATTCATTGGAATTAGGAAAACCGATTTTGGTATTTATTGCATATCTTGAGAATATTTTCGATTTTGGAAATTCCATGGTATCCAAACATCCTTGGTCTATAAATACCTAAGTTTGCATTTCTAGCAAATCATCCTAAGATCCAGTCAAACTTCATTCTTGTTGTTTTTAGTAGACCTGTCTAATCGGAGAAGAAAGTATCCTAATTAGGTAAAATCTCTTACGACCGCTCGTTTAAAGACTTCTGTGGGATCAAGAAGCTCTACGAGTACCGTTGGTAGGAAACTAGATAATTACAGTGTTATTAGTTTTCGAATGATTTGATTGATTAATGGTTATTGAAACTTTTATTACACCTAGTTTGTTTATTCTAGAGAATCTTCTCTTCTGATATAAGGTTCACTCAAACTAGATCTAAGTATCGACAGGATCTTTAGAACTTTTTATAGATCTAAAAACATCTTGTAATAATCCATTGTTAACAAACTCCATTCTATGTGTGATTGATTGATCACAAGAGATTCAAGTGGTGTTGTGTAGGTTTTTATTGAAGATTAAAGAAAATTTGAAGACGAAAAAGATTTCTTATTAGTTCCAATATCTTTTTGTGTGCACAAACCTTGATCGACTGGGATCCAACTAGAATCATATTTATTCGATTGATTAGTTGCATGATATCAGCATCACTTTATAATTTCTTGTTGGAAACTATATTGATTGATTGTAAATCTAAACTTAACTACTTTGGTAGTTATTGAATAGATTGATCTAACCGCACAAAGGAGTCTATTAGATTAAACAAAAGAGCCTTTGCGCATGACTTGAAATATCTTTATCTTGAAAGAATCAAATGATTTGTTACCAAACGTATTTGTTGTTCCTTTACTGTTTGGAATATGATCCAAAGGAATTTTTCCAGTGCGTGCACTCATCAAAGTCGGAAGCGCATGGATACTGAGGAAACTAAGTGAACTAGGGGTAGTTGCTTGGTCTCAACTATACGAAGTTGGTATAGATTTTTTTATAACGGCTTAATTCTGAGAGTATTCAATTCTGGACTAGGTCCTGGGCACTTGCAGTTTTCTTCGTTAACAAAATCTTGATGTGTGATTTACTTTTGTTTTCCGCAATTATATTTGTTTGTATAATAAACATTGAAACAGATTCATGAGTTATTACATAGAAGGCAAGCGAGCAACAAGCTGCGCCGCAAGCCCTTTTTGTATAATTTAAAGTAAATTACACAAACTTTAACTCTGCATTACTTGATAATGATCCTATAGAGTTTGGTTAAGTTCGAACCTATTATCAAGTAACATATTTCGTTGTCGTATTGTCTTGATCTTCTATCTGTAGTCAATCACACACGTTATCTTTTTGTAGTATTGTCTCAAACTCGTATCCATACACAATCACATGAAGTGTTAACCGATTAGTTGTATTGTCTTGACTTTGTCCATAGACGATCACTTTAGATAGAGGACTTATAGGTTGAAACAAAAAGATTGTGGTGTATATATTTGGGTACCCTCATCTTTTCACATGTTCTTGTTAAATTGCCTGACGATTTTAGACCTATGCAAACCGGTGGAATAATATACCACAAGCTCAATTTTTGATCGAGCTTTCACCAGATTTCTCATCTCAACTTTCGATTTAGAGTAGCTTATAGGATCTTTGATTTCATCAAGAGCCCCTATCATGTTTGTACCATCGACATAGGTAGCTACAATTCCAAATCAGGAACTTTCTTATGAATACGCAAGGAAAAATACCTTACTTGTATATCCCCTCCAAATCAAATAGACACTTAGACGGTTATACCACATTCACATGATTGTTTCATTCCATAAGTGAACGTTCAGTCTAATTGTAAACAAACTTTGTGGTCAAAGTTACTTGATTTGGGTAACAAAAGGTTATCATGCCCTTTTGTAAATATCTTCTATCTCTTGATTCTTTCAGAAATACGTAATAACCACATATGTATGCTGCATTTCAAGTCCTTTTGAAATTACCAAGCTAACTAAGTAGCGGAATACTATAATGTTCATTTTATGAGGACAATTCTAGGGCTTTGTAAGAAACCTCTCGCCGCAAGGGGAGTCTTGATACTTTGAGACTTCATTCTTCCCACTGTTTTACAAATAATCATGTATGTACCATAGGCTTTACACTTGGTTGGTTAGCACTGCTACATAAAATACTTGTATATTTGTCAAAGAACCAAGTTCTAACTGGATTGTGTAGGCCAAATATGCTCTTTGTTAACATTAAAAAATAAGAAGTATGGTTCGATCTCGTCGTGCTCTATTTTCTTGAGCAACTATATATTGCTCGCACGATCTTTCCATTGACTCGTGTGTGTTCTCATAATCCTTTAGGCTTTTATTATTTTCTGGAATCATTTAACTTTAGAGCGTCCTCCGGTATTGATTCATGAACATAGTCAGAGACAATCATATGACATAATTTCATTAATGATACAAATTAAGTCATGCCTTACTCATCTACTTCCTTTATAGGTGAGCATTGATCGAACCTAGTGGTCTCTCCATCTTCCTTTATGGATCCACGACCTCAACTACACTTCCACCAAGTGTAGTTGTAATATATTAGTCTATTGTACCCCATACTGAAGATTTATAACCTTTCATGCAGATTTGCAGCTGGCATGTGTGATCCTATCATGTTGCCGATATCAGTGCACTTTCTGAAATCGATTATTCTATGTCACTTCAAATTTAAATTTGTGGAGTATAAAAATCAATATGAGACACAGTGGGAATGAACCACGATAATTCTTTCCGTTCCCTTAGTAAATACTTTTTCTTATCTCCCCCTAACGACGGGAAGACTATCTCATTAAAATGACAACCTGCAAATCTAGCGGTAAGAGATATCTTGTCAAAGGTTTTAACACATGGATAATTGTTGGGAGTAAATATGCAACATAACTACTTAATGGTTTTCATGACCCATCATAGTACGATGTGGACTCATAATGGCACATACATAATGCAACCAAAAATGCGTAAGAATATGAATCTTAGGCTTATATCCAGTTACCAACTAGTACGCAGAAAAGGTTGACTGATATTGGGTTCTAAAACGAATTTAAGTAAAGGTGCGCTTAATATTGCATATCCCCCAAGTATCTAAAGGTAGGTTTGTACGCATAACCATGCCTTAGACATCATCTTTAACCTTTCATGATAGCCTTTGCGAGACCATGAGGTATAGGATGCTCTGCATTGATCCTATTAAATATGTAATAACCATCAAGTCATTTTGGTGTGCACTAGCTAGCATTTACAAGGGGTGACTATCCCTTACATGTATAATATGTGCTAGTAGTTTTCCAAACACAAAACTTCTTATGAACTATAAATAGTTCAAAATGTCAAAACATCCACCAGAGTCATAAGTCAATTTAATGGTCCGCATATTGTATGGATATTTTTCTAAATATCACCTTGTTTTCTTTGTAATATGGATATTTATGTTAGAGCATATCTCGTTTGAACCCACTAGCGTTGGTATGTCAAGTTAGTTGTCAATTTTAGTTGCCAAAATTCATTCTTGATTTAGCATACTGTAGTTGCGGATTATCCCACAACTACACCCTCATAAGAATCCATTAAAATGATTCCTAAATCTAATTAATTTGATATGAAACTAAGAATTAAAGTATTAAAATTGTAAAAGAGACACAAAGATTTTTACATGGTTCGATCATTGTGATCTACATCCATGGTTCTTCACTAGTGATTGTATGTAATTATATGATTTTACAATTGAGACTCCATTAATGAATATTTGGAGCTCTAGTTTTTTTGGGGGAGAAGATGATAAAGAAAATAAATCTCTCCTAACATTTTCTCTCTCCTCCTAAAATTATCTATCTCTCTAAAAAAGACCTCCCCTAATTTAACATTTGAACTACTATTTATAGTGAAATCTATACAACTATATAGATTGCGAAGTATCGCGAACTACTATTCAAATTCTATATTCGCAAAGTCTTCCCGCCTTTCTCATGTTTTGTCCGTCATTCTTTGTTGCGTCGTTTCTAATATTTCTTTTGCGACATTATTATGTTGCGTCATTAAATATTCGCAAGTGAAGGTTGCTGCGATATTCTGCTCCTACATCTTGCCTCTTTTTTCTTAAATATTGCTTGAAGAGCAATTTTTAAGAAAAAATCCGTTGTAGTAGTCTTTGATCTTTGTTGATTAAAGAACAAGCGAAAGAATATCAAACTCAAAAAGTATATACTTGCCTCTATTCTTTTGCGAAGTTCTGAAGCTTTAAGAAGTAATTAAAATTATCATCTTGCGAAGTATGAAGTGTGCGAAGTATCCTTGAAGAAGTATGAAGTATAAGAAATATAAAATATCCTTAAATAAGTATAAGAAGTACTCAATCCTCGAAATATATAAGAAGTATGAAGTATCTTTAAGAAGTACTTAATCCTTGAAATATATAAGAAGTATGAAGTATCCTTAAGAAGTATAAGAAGTACTTAATCCTCGAAATATATAAGAAGTATTCGTCCTTGAATGAGAGTGATAAATATTACATCTGTTCATGTGAAACTATTACTCCATTTTTGGTGAAGATTCTAGCTGAGAAGATAAAGAACATAAAATATTTTCTTGGGTATCCATAGTTGCCTCTGTTCTTTATCTATGAAGGAGAATCCTTGAGAAAATGTTGAATAATTAAATTGCGTCTCTATTCTTATCTTGCCTCAAGTGGTAACCCTGCTAACTTCTGAATATTTCTGCGAATTTCTGAGTTTTTCTGCGAATTTTTGAACATTTATGAATAATGCTGCGAATAGTGTTGCGAATTATGTTGCGAACACTGTTGCGAATAATGTTGTGAATACTGTTGCGAATATTGTTGCGAATTATGATATTTATGCAATGATTATGTTATGAAATGTGTATGCGATGCTTATGCCATGAAATGCTTATGCAATGCTTTTATGATGCGAGTATGATGTTTGTATGATGAAAATGCTTATCTATTATAATGTATAGCTAATGTTTGTGTTACTTAGCTAATTTTGTACGCAAGAATTGATGTAGCTCCAAATTTCTTCAATTCCTGCACTATTAGTCTCACATGATATAATATAATTAAAATGCATAATCTCAACTTTAATTCAATATATATGTTCGCAAGTTTGTTTGCTTACATATAATCATCTTCGCAAGTTTATTTGTGTATTCTCTTGTGGTCTTATTTTGCCTTCCTAGTTAAAGGTCTTATTTTGCCATCTTTTTTGTATAGTATTTTAGCCTCTTCAGGAATTGTTGCGACAATATGACAGGCCTAAATATTCTTGCGAACATAAATCCCCATGACATTGTCGTCTTGCGATGAAATCGCAGGACGTTTTTACACTTTCATGCAAAAACCCATTGATCTCATCTTAACTTTTTTGTTATGTTCTGCAAGTTCTTTATTATGTTCTTTATTATGTTATTTTTTAGAAGGCTCGCAGAAGTACGATTGTTGCACAAATATGACAAGCCTTTATGTTCTTGCGAACAAAAAGCCTCATGACATTTGCGTCTTATAGCACGTATCAGCTCCCTAATGGAGGGTGCTGCCCTTTATCTTCCCCTTGGTTTCCCCTTCAAGGAAGCGTACATCGACCATACAAGGTTAGCTCTCCCTATCCGGTTCTACCAACAACCAGTTTTTGATCGCAACCTCTTATCCTTTTTGCCTATAGGGCTTATAGTTACGAGGTTGCACCCTATGGGGTATCTTTGGGCCAAGTGCATCATTTGCCAAGACTTGTCAAGAATGGCAGATGTGCTTCAAACCCATCCGGCACTCTTGACTCAACCGTGTACCTCGGCGCCTTGATCGTTTTTTGCACTTCTTGAGAAATACAGTATGCCTTAGTCACCCAACCTAAATCATGTTACATCGCAAGATTAGGTTGAGAATCCAAGGTGTCTAACCCGGATAGGTACCCCGCTTTTGGGTTGTACCCCGTAAAGTTCCATGTACCCAGGTTCCTTGGTGGTGTTCCGGTTTCCCTGAGCCATGCTTATAGGTACCCCCTTAAATGACGTACTTTAGGACTTTGCCTCTTGCGAAATTTTGCTTCGCGAACTAGGGTGTACGCCACAAAGTTTTGCCTGTGTAAAAAATTTTGCGGCTCTCTTTCTTTTTTGGAGGCTAATCACAATTTGCGTCTTTATTTTATGAAAGCTAATCGCAAGTAAATTTCTGCGTCTTTCTTTAATGAAAGCTAATCGCAATTGATTTTTGGCGGTATTTTTTGGCCTTTTATAAATTGAATCAAAGTAGACTAAATAGTTTCCCTAAGGGGACAACTTGTGGAAGAGACGGTTTCGGGCACAACATCTTCTCGATGTTTTTTTTTTTTTTTTGTAAAAACTCATCGTAAATTTTTCATGTACATAAAATGTTGAATGTTTTCATAAGATCTTTAGTATAAGAAGTATGAGACTATATTATATGGAAGTATTCATATCACATCTTTAAATCAAAACGGTGATTGGGGACACTATGATGGTTCGAGACTATAGAAGTATATAAATTTAATTTTCTCTGTTTTTTGTAATTTTGAAGTCTTTGAAAAATTTTGAGATCTTTAAATTTTTGCGATGAATTCATTTTTGAATCTTGCGATTGTATCGCTTTTCACCAATCCAAAAAATCTTTGAAATATTTTGAAATCTTAGAAATTTTAGAAATCTTGCGAGTTTATCGCTTTTGGTAAATAAAATCAAAAATCTTTTGTCTTCTGTAAATAAAATATTCAAGGAAATGGTACTTACCTTTTTGCGGCTTATCTAATTAATTTGATATGAAACTAAGAATTAAAGTACTAAAATTGTAAAAGAGACACAAAGATTTTTACATGGTTCGATCATTGTGATCTACATCCATGGTTCTTCACTAGTGATTGTATGTAATTATATGATTTTACAATTGAGACTCCATTAATGAATATTTGGAGCTCTAGTTTTTTGGGGGAGAAGATGATAAAGAAAATAAATCTCTCCTAACATTTTCTCTCTCCTCCTAAAATTATCTCTCTCTCTAAAAAAGACCTCCCCTAATTTAACATTTGAACTACTATTTATAGTGAAATATATACAACTATATAGCTTGCGAAGTATCGCGAACTACTATTCAAATTCTATATTCGCAAAGTCTTCCCGCCTTTCTCATGTTTTGTCCGTCATTCTTTGTTGCGTCGTTTCTAATATTTCTTTTGCGACATTATTATGTTGCGTCATTAAATATTCGCAAGTGAAGGTTGCTGCGATATTCTGCTCCTACACATACTAAAGATAGTTTCGGACTAGATTAGGTCTAAGAAGTTAAATCGAAGCTATCCTTAAAGGATGAAGATTGAAGAATACAAGAAGACATAAACGAGTACTTCATCAACAAAGGTATGTGATTGGTTTCATTTGGATTCTTGTTCAATTATACCTTTCTAATCTATCGAGATAAATGCTCACTCTATGGACCAATTCATATGACGATAAATGTACATTTATGTATATATACTTGAGGTTATTTGATTCATGACTTTGGTGACAATAACCTTTATCCTTATAGAGTATCTCATGTTATAGTGAATGGGCTTGCGAATCCGACGAGCCAAGAATCACTCAATTCCGAGTTATGACGATGAAGTTATGAGTGATTTATTAAAGTAACAATTATAAGTGTTGTTGTAATTGTTACAGTTCGTTAGTAGGAAACAATCCATGGACTGTTTGTAACAGTTCGCGGACTTGGGGCCAATTACGTGACTAAAAGGAATTTTTGGTCAAATTGGTGATGTTTCCTTATCTAGGAAAGTTAGCTATTACTCCAAACATCTTTGATTACCATATTAAAGTGTTTGTGATTCCTTCCTAATTTAATTTGTGATTTATTCACATAAATACAATATTTGCTAATTAATTAATTATTTAATTATTTTGGCAAGAGTTCTAACTTAGGAAAGACTCCCAAAATTAGGAGAGTCTTAAAAAAGGAAAATAACTTTGCTTAGTTTTCAAGCTATGTTTCACTATAAATATTGAGTTCGTGAGTTTACACCTTTTTCATCCCATTTGGGAAATTGGCGTAAGCTCTGCAAGTTGTTTCCACATTTTCTGTTCTTTGTGAACAAGAGTGAGATAAAACTCTTTGTATTAGGGATCACAAAGCCAAGTTGGATTAAATCTTCGTGATTGATTATACAACTTGTAATCTAGGTTTTTCACCTTTTGTCTATTCTAAGGTTTTCTCTTCTGATATAAAACCATTCAAGAGTTGTTGATCATAAACCCTAGGTTTTGATAGATTTCAGTTTCCGATCATATACCAACACTTGTTAGTCAAAATCGGAGACTAGAAAGAAAAACTTCTATTGAGGCATCTCGTAAAAATCCTTGAGAAGTTTTAAACAAGATATCTCTAGATTTATCTAGTTGTTCTTGTTGTAGAATTATTAGGGTTTTCTTAACTTGGAAATTGATCTTTGGAATCACCCAAGTTCACTTACGAAAATCAGGTTCATGGACTTCTTGTGAGTATGCATACTGATTGTAAGTTAAAACCCTAATATATAAGATTTCCAAAACCTTGATTTATATCTGTGTTTTGTGTAAACAAAATATCGAATCGTATCAATCGTGTTGTTGTATCTTCTGAAGAGAACCTTGGGTTTTGCTAGAAGATTTGTGTGAAGAATTCCTAAAGAGAATCGGTTATCTGCTAGGAGTTCTATACATACAACTGAAGAAGGTATTACATCTAGTCCGAATAGGTAGTAGGAAATTGGTGTAACAACTTATAATCAGTGTGTGTTTATTCTGGACTAGGTCCCGGGGTTTTTCTACATTTACGGTTTCCTCGTTAATTTTTTTATGGTGTCTGTGTTATTTCTTTTCTGCATTATATTTTATTTATATAATTGAAATAATACAGGTTATACGTTAATCAATCATAGTTGTTAAATCCAAACTTGTTTGTTGGATAAGACTTGATTGATCTTGAATAATTGTTTTTGTTATTTTCACATTGTTAGACCAGTCCGGACTAACCCTGTTTCAAGTGGACACCGTGTTGAAATATTCCTTTAGTGATTGTTGCTTAAAGAGGTTTATACACGGTGGATATTGAATAGGTTGTGATTATCACAAAAGCTTGTTTCAAGAAACGTCACACAAAAATCAGGTTTACAGACTTGCTTCTGTTTAACTATTGATTGTGTTAAGAAGAAGATAAATCTCTTTAATATGTTTTCTCGATTGAGTTTTTATTCTTGAGATTATATTGAAGTTTGTTCTATACAGATTGCCAAATGAAATATTGGGTGCAGTTGTTAGACCCCCGCTTTTTCAATTGGTATCAGAGCAGGAAAACACGTTAAGACCTCATAAGTCTGTGTTTGAAGCAATCTGATTGTTATGGACAGAGGTGCTATCTCTATAAACGTACCACCAGTCTTCGATGGCACGAATTATTTATGGTGGAAAATTGTTATGTGTTCCTTTATTCAATCGCAAGATTTTCAATCATGGGTTCGTATTGTTAACGGCTATGATCCTCCATTAGTTACAGTAGATGGTGTAACTATTGCAAAGGATGTGGTGAATATAGTGATCTTGAGATCCTTGCTGCAAAGAAAAATTCTGAAGGATTAAGTGCTATCATCCATGCCATTACCCCAGATCTTAAACACCACGTTACTACGTGTAATAAGTCTAAAGATGCTTGGGATATCTTAGAAAACGTATTTGAAGGGAATGACGCAGAGAAAGAAGAAAGGCTTAAATACCTAGCATCTGACTGGGAAAACCTTCGCATGTCTGATGATGAAATATTTGATGAGTTTAATCACAAAGTGTCTGAAATTGTTAATGCATCTTTTGCATTGGGTAAGACTATTCCTGAAAGGGACATTGTGATGGAAATTATCAGATCATTTCCATCTAGATACGACTGTAAGGAACATGCCATTGAAGAAGAAAACGATCTTTCTACACTCTCCAGAAATACTCTTGTTGGAAAGTTAAAGATCTTTGATAATGAACACGCATCTAGAAAAGAGGTGATTTATCTTAAAGTTGCAAACAATTTTGAATCCTCTAAGGATAAATCTGGTTCACCAGATACTAAGGATGCCACTCCATGACAATTTAGAAAACTCTTGAGAGATAGGAAAAAGAATTTTTCTAAAAGTGCAACATCTCCTAAGGATGATGTACAATGCTATAACTGTCGTGGTTTTGGGAACTTGTCATCAGTATGTCCTATCTAGAGCCATAGACAATCGGCATATGCAGTAGCTTTGCTTACTCTTGATGATGAACCTAAATATTATAATCCCCAAGAGTATGCAGGCGAGACTGCATTAGCTTCTGGAAACATTCTTTCGGATACTGATTCTGATTCCGACGAAGAAGTGTTCCATGTGGATCCAGTCACTAATAATATTCTTAAGGAATGTCATAAAAAACTCTCGGAAGCTGAATGCACCATTTCCACTGAGAAAGTTAAATATGACAGACTTCATAATCGAAATAAAGACTTGCAAGACCAACTTGAGTCTAGTGGTGCAAGAGATTATCTCAACGAAATACGAAAGCTTAGAGAAGAAATTACTGAAGGTCGTGATCGGGAAATTATTCTTCAAGCAAAGCTAGACAACTTGGAAAACATTAAGATAAACTTGTTATTTGATTTAGAACGAGAAGATCTCAAAGTTCAATATGAATCATCCAAGAATGATCTAGTTATTGCGCTTGAAAAGGTCAAAAGGTTGGAAGAAGAAAACTCGAGCTTAAAAGAGAGTTTGTCTAGAAATAGCAGCTCAGAAAAATTAACCTCGATATTAGGAGCATGTAGAATTCATCGTGATACACGAGGATTGGGCTATGGAGAAATAGACGCTCCTAGTTTTTGTAAAGAGGTAAAATTTGTCAAAGCTAAAGATTCTTCTAAACCAAAACCTTCCACGGTTGACAAAAGTAAAGTATTTCTACAAACACGATGCCGAAAAGAGGAAATCCTATCAAGCTCCAAAGCAAGAACATACACATTCAGGTAACACTAAACATAACTTTTTTCATTCAACTAAACGTTGTTTTTATTGTGGAAAACCAGGTCACTTGCAAAGGAATTGCAGATTTCTTAAACAAGATAAATCCAGATCTGATTCTGTTAAGAAGACAAGATCTGATTTTCCAAACTGGAGAAAAAATGAGTCTCATAATATCAGTTCTTCTAGTATTCCGCCGAAGAAGTTTCATAACTACATTGGGGAGAAAAAGAAATACGTTACTCCAAAAGTTACTCAGAAATGGGTACCAAAGAAGATAAATAAAGAAACAAGTATTATTAAGAAGGATCCCTCGGATAAGAGTTCGACAAGGGATAACATCTTAAAAAGGTAAGAAACAGTTATTGAAAGTTTCAAGGGATTTGTTAAATTCCTAGAGTCCGTGCATGATTTTGTTTCGAATACCTGTGGTGAGCAAGATTTTGTTCACCTCAACACAACCTAATTATGTTGAAAGTGCATCCTCACCAAGAAGCCCTTGTAAATACGGTGAGGATTGCAAAATAATTGGGGCACACAAATTATGTTGGTAAGCTTTCTCTTTGGACAAGTTCATCTTTACCTAGTGACAAAAGTCATGATATGTTTCGATCACTTTGAAAATCGTTCTGAAGAAAAATAGTTTGTGAATAACAACTATATAACGCTCTCTGAGAATGTTTCAATTATTGAAATGAGAGTTTAGACAATATAACCATTGGAGGATATAAGCATTGTTGTGGAAAAACATATATGTATAAGTCCTTATTGCTTGAACCGAGGTTTTCCAACTTTGTTGATCAAGTGAAACCAGAGTAGTACGTGAACTTCAGTACGCGAACTGGCGTAGTTCTCGAACCCGAGAATTTCTGCTGGAGTTTGTGAACTCCGTCCGGGAACTTAAGTCTGCGAACCCAGTCCGCGAACTTGAGTAGGTTATGTCTAAAAATGATATTTGTGAACTTATCTTAATAAACTAAGGAATGCTATCGCAAACCGTGGCTTTATAGTTCATGAATCGATTCGAGTGAATCACATCATATTTGCTTCGATTGTGTCTTGTGTAGTATATGAGATTTCCTTGCAATTGAACAACTCCCTAACTAGTTCATTTGAGTCATTAATTTGGACTAATTATGGTGAAGAAGAATAAGGTTGATATGAAAGTGCTCATACCACGGGTATGATTATTAATTACTGAACCTATTTGTGATTGAAATTCTTAAGGTTAGAAGCAACTATCAAATCCATGGATGTTGGTTTTTATTGTAAAATAAATGTTTTCATACTCTTATGGTAACCATTCTTGGTGTAAATCCTTGTGGAAAAGGTTATTCTTCCTTCTAAGCACATCATTTCTTGTTTATACACGTTTGTATCTTATAAAACATGATCACAATACTTGATATTTATGATTACCATGAGATAGTTCTAATTTTTTTTAGTAACACAATCTCATGAGATACTTTCAATGATTGGTTCTTAATTCGTATCTCCTTGTAGGATTTCTAAAATCCAATATATAAATCCTTCTCCCTAGAGACATGTCACTCTTGTTGTTATTTCGGGAATAACATTCTATGTGGGAGAGTTCCTAAATGAACTTGTGCTTATTTGTTATATTTTTGAGGAGAGAGGTGGTTGTGGAACATGTAGGAGTTAACTTGTATCTTAATAAACTCCTTGATGAAGTCACTAAGTTTCGACTCTGTGATATCGTCTAAACAAAGTTGATATGTTTTTCTTTTGGTCATGAAGTGTCTCCGTAAAAATTTCATGAGGATCCCACTAGTTTTCGTACCTTTGCCAATTTATATTGACAAAAAGGGGGAGAATTAATGTGTAGTTCATACTACAAATACATATGGTTTACGGATCATTATGTAAGTGGGAGTGGTTTTCATGTTGATATGGAGTATTGACTAAGGGGGGGGGTGATACATATCTCCGTAGTATTATTATAAAGGTTGTGATACAATGAAAATTTGATGTTGTGTAATAATACTATGATGGATCTTCAACAAGTACAAGATGAACACACGCAAAGTTAAAGAACCAAGGAAATCAAGATTGTCGATTTTGTTTTTAACAAGTTCAAACCATATGTAAAATGGTTTTGTGACTAAAATTGACAAAAGGGGAGATTATTAGAGCATAATGTAGACACCCCAATTTTGCACGGTCGCTAAAGTTCGCCCCGAAATCGTATCCGAAATAGTCTGGGTTTAAAGGTCCAGTACTAGCGTACAAACAACTCCTAAACTGTGAGCTAGCCTGACCATCCTAGTCCACCTAGTGATTGGGACCATGCATACCGTGACTAGACTTTAGGTTCATTTCTTAAATCCACCAAAGGTCTACTGTGCCCACGTTCACTAGGTAACAAATATTTATATGGACTTGTCCGTATCCGACCAAATGATAATCCACCACCTACTATTCACTAGTTACCAAAGTTCCCCAAGTCCACCGTACGAAATAAATCCTTTTCCCATGTGTTTTCCATCCATCCACCGTAATATGTCGACACAATTTTGGATTAGTTCCGAAGTCTTTCCATTTAACTAAAATACTAGGCTTAAATGAAATCTTTTTAATTGTGGGAATAATATTGGATATATGAGAAATAATATTTTTAAAATAAGAAATAATATTTAGGATTTTAATGTGAGCGGTCCGATCAAAGTCAATCAATCCTATGGTTATGGTTAATGGAAAAACAATATAAATAGGGAGCTAGTTTTGGTGTTAAGGGAGAGAAGAATTACGTGGAATTCTAAGAGGCAATTGGAGGAGTCAGGAGAGCTTCGGTTAAATAATTGGAAGAGCTAAAAGTATTGGGATACGATTTCGCGGAAGCTATAGGTTGTTGGTTTTCGTCCATTAATTCTAAGTAACATTCATTGCAGTGCTATCGGCGATAACAGGTTTGCGTCATAATTTTCATAAGTGTTTGTACTATTGCTTGATGAATAATGAGAAATATCGACCTAATGGTTAACGACCACGATTCAAAATTCTAGCAACAACATTAAAGCTCTCACTGTTTTGTCCTTATTTGCCTTGTTCCAATTCTGATTCATGCAAACACAGAAGTAATATTTCTCTTAGGTTGTTTATATCATGTCATATAGATGTTAGTGGGTGCTAGCTATAGTAGCTGTGACATTTGATTAATTTCCATCACCTGATCGTGAGTTTAGTTCCTTCAATTTTGCACGGTCGCTAAAGTTCGCCCCGAAATCGTATCCGAAATAGTCTGGGTTTAAAGGTCCAGTACTAGCGTACAAACAACTCCTAAACTGTGAGCTAGCCTGACCATCCTAGTCCACCTAGTGATTGGGACCATGCATACCGTGACTAGACTTTAGGTTCATTTCTTAAATCCACCAAAGGTCTACTGTGCCCACGTTCACTAGGTAACAAATATTTATATGGACTTGTCCGTATCCGACCAAATGATAATCCACCACCTACTATTCACTAGTTACCAAAGTTCCCCAAGTCCACCGTACGAAATAAATCCTTTTCCCATGTGTTTTCCATCTGTCCACCGTAATATGTCGACATAATTTTGGATTAGTTCCGAAGTCTTTCCATTTAACTAAAATACTAGGCTTAAATGAAATCTTTTTAATTGTGGGAATAATATTGGATATATGAGAAATAATATTTTTAAAATAAGAAATAATATTTAGGATTTTAATGTGAGCGGTCCGATCAAAGTCAATCAATCCTATGGTTATGGTTAATGGAAAAACAATATAAAAGGGATAAGGGAGAATGGAATTTAAGAGGCAATTGGAGGAGTCAGGAGAGCTTCGGTTAAATAATTGGAAGAGCTAAAAGTATTGGGATACGATTTCGCGGAAGCTATAGGTTGTTGGTTTTCGTCCATTAATTCTAAGTAACATTCATTGCAGTGCTATCGGCGATAACAGGTTTGCGTCATAATTTTCATAAGTGTTTGTACTATTGCTTGATGAATAATGAGAAATATCGACCTAATGGTTAACGACCACGATTCAAAATTCTAGCAACAACATTAAAGCTCTCACTGTTTTGTCCTTATTTGCCTTGTTCCAATTCTGATTCATGCAAACACAGAAGTAATATTTCTCTTAGGTTGTTTATATCATGTCATATAGATGTTAGTGGGTGCTAGCTATAGTAGCTGTGACATTTGATTAATTTCCATCACCTGATCGTGAGTTTAGTTCCTTTAATTGTCTGTGTACTTGCAATATCCGGACGATGATAATAATGGTGCAATAGTTGGAAATAGTAGCATAACAATATTTGATTTTGTATCTTTGATAAATAATAATAACAATAATAATGATTGGCTTGTTTATTTTCTTTTAATTCGACCTGATTCCTATAATAACAATTGATTTTCTTTGATCAATAATTGGGTGTTGTTATGAGAGCAGGAACTTGATTGGCTGGACAAAGCGTGAGTGGACGCATTTAATATTTTTGTTACTTTATTATTTTTGTTGTGTTTAACATTCAAAATTCCTAAAATCCCAATTGTAAAGTAGATGCCGATCTTCGGATTGGACGGGCTAGGTGCCTCACACCTTCCTAGCCCGTATTTTGATTTTTGGACCTTATCTCTGTATTTTTAGACCAGTGTTTATTTTGGGCCCCAACTCCCTAAGTTGGGTGGCGGCTCTTTAATAATTATTCCCTCGTGTATTTTTCCATTTTGGATATCTTAGAGATCCTAACCGATTTCGACGGTATCCAAAGTGGCGACTCTGCTGGGGAATGAAATCTAACTCGAAAAATATATTTGGGATTTTAGGGTTTTAATTTGACACTTCTCGGTGTTGCACACACACACTGCACGCACCCATTCATCTTGCATTTTCATTTGCATCGTCCGAGTCCGAATTTTAAGAAAATCCGTGGCTAGTAAGCTGAACCCACTGGGCGTTATCAGCCGAACCACCACAAGCCTTAGCCAAGTACCAAAGAAGACTAGTTTCGACTACGTCTGAGGTATATTCTGCTAAGGTAACCCAAGCCTACCAAAGAGTTAGTGAAACCTGCATGCACGTACATTAATTGTAAGCTGCACTCATTGTTGCACAAAATCCGAGACATAAGCACCCTTGTGTTACCATATATCTTTTTTTTTTGTTTCCTTTGAAATAGGAAAATGACTATAGAATCCGAAATGAATATCGACAATGGGGCATTGTCATGGTTGCGCGAACAATTCCTAAAGATATTGGATACCAAATTCACAGAATTGGAAGCCGAGACCAAGAAGTTTACTCTCGAGGCCATTGTTAAGTCCACATGAAAACATGTCGAGGCTGATATGGGAAATGACAAAAATAATCATAATTATGAAGAGGTTAAAAGGAATAATTTTGAAGAGGACATTTTTGAAGAGGTTAAAGATGACATTTTTGATGAAATGGGAAAGACCATGGCAAGAGAAAAATAGTTGTCCCAGAGGCTCAAAAAGATCGAAAGGACCTTGCATAAAATGGGTGAGGGTGCAATAGATGCACATGGGTTGTATCCTTATCCCGATATTCGTCTACCTCCTGGCTTCAAATTTCCGGATATGGATAGATATGATGGGACTGGATGCCCAAAAATCCACATTCATATGTATGTTGGGTACTTGAAACCATTGGGTATTAGTGATGGGTTGTTAGTACAGTTATTTCAGAGAAGTTTGACCGGAACGGCCTTAAAGTGGCTGATGAAGACAGACCCCAGTCTAGTTTCAACTTGGAAGGATATGGTCGATATGTTTGTGAGACGGTTTATGTTGGTCCCTGAAATTCAGTTTACTCGGAAACATTTAGAGGCGGTCAAACAAGAACCCAATGAGGCATTTACAGAATTCTTTCCACGTTGGAGGACCAAGGCATTAGAGCTCGATGAAAAATTAACTAAAGAAGATATGGTTGATATGATAATGAACTGCTTGAACTATGAATATTGGTATCGGCTGATATTGTCTTACCATCCAACATTACTCTCTTTATGGAAGGCAGGTTCACAGATTGAAAATGCATTGGACACGGGCAGAATGACAAGGTTGACCAACCCAGAGGACTCTAATGGGAATAATTGTGGAAGGTCAAGTGAATAATGTTCCAGTTGCATCAGTAATTGCATCACCTGTAGGACTACACCAAGGGCAGAGCCAGAACTGGAATCAGGACAGATATGGATGTCCACAAAGGAATTATGGGGAGAGAAAGCATCTGAATACAAACCCATTGCAATATCATCAAAGTGAACCCATGGTCAATTTTGTCTTGGCGGAAAATGAAACCAATTTAACCGACTCAATTTACAAGCAAGAAACTGCGATGAATCGGCCCGTCCACATCAGTGAACTCTTCACGGATCAGGTATAAACTTTGAACTCATTTAATTCAACAACTAATCATCCTGTTATTTTGTCTGAATTAATGGCAGATTATTATGGAGTTGAGCAACCGAGGAACGTGCCAAATTCCAACCGATTCCCAGCTGAGCCTGTGCATATCTCTGACTTTCTACCAAAGCGAGAGGCACCCATTAGGCCTGTTCATATTTCAGAGATCTTGTATTATCCCGTTCAACCATCGGCGAGACCAGGCTACCTCTCAGATATCTTGCCTGATCCGTTATATCCAACGAATAAATCTTCGTCTAGGTGGGTGGATCCGTTCAAAAGGAAGAGTGGTGATGAAGTTCAAAATGTATCAAGAGACAGAACCATTTACAAACCACCTCATCTCAGGAATAAAAATGTAACCATGCCACCTACACAAACCATCACTCAGGTTGAAGTCTACAAGACAAGAGGATGAACAAAAAGTGGTAAGAACAATAGAGGCCGAGTCAGGTAAGTCTCTAACTCATTCTGTTGAATCAATCAAACCAATTAAGGGTCTTGAATCACCTGAATTTGTAAATAAGTCTTCTTTTATTTCCAATTTTCAAAACATTCCGAAAAATCCAAAAAAAATTGAAAAACTAAAAAAACAAAAAGATTTTGTTTGTAGGAAAAATGTTTTGAAGAACAATATACTCGGCATAAATAAAGGCAGTGAGAATACTGGAAAACCGTGGGGACTGCGGAACCACCAAAAAGAAAAATCTGAACCGGCTAAAGAAGTAAAGTTTGTCAATCAAAACAAGGAAAATCAACCTATAAGGGCACCTCAGAGAAAGAAGATAGATACGACCAAAATGTGGATACAATGAAAGAATGTGTCAAAACAGAAGACAGAAGTAGTGAATTTATTTGAAGAGAAACCGTTGCATCTAAGACCAGAATGGATGTGGAAGGCCGATGATAATAATCAGGAGAGATTCAAATCACATGAAGATGAAATTTCTCCACCAAATAAATGCAAGACAACAAATCTTTTACCAAAGAAAACAGTTTCTTATAAGGACGAGTTATTTTTGAAAAATGATGGAGTGACTAATCAAGAGGCAAAGACTGATTTTCCCAGCATAAAGTTTAAGAAAGAGATTAATCAAAAGGAAGTGAATGATTTTTCCGGCAGAAGGTTCAAGAAAGAAAATAATCAGAAGACAATATATAATAATCGGAGCATAAGGTTCAAGGAAACAATTAATCAGAAGGAAGTGAATGATTCTCCCAGCAGAAGGTTCAAGAAGGAAATTAATCAGAAGGAAATGAGTGATTTTCCTAGCATAAGATTTAACAGAAAAATCAATCAGAAGACAACAAATGATTTTCCCAGCAAAAGGTTCGAGAATGCAGTTAATCAGAAGGTAATGAATGATCTTCTGAGCACAAAGTTCAAGAAGATGAAGCAAGCAGAATTTCGAGAAGATCCAAGAGTCATACAAAATAGAATAATTGTTCAACAATTTGATCGGGACAGCCAACATGATCCAGGTCCAGTAAGTGTTACTCGACCCAAGAAATACCAAACCTAGGTAAATGCTCAAATCTATCTAAGGGCGGCGAACGCTCATAAAACTTAAGGTTTTTTTTTTAGAAGTCTAATAATATCTCTCTCATAGTGTCATAATCTAGGGGCAGAGTCGTCATCATGTTTGGCCCCTTTAATTAGTCAGTCCAGAAAAAAATGTACTAGGGGCAGAGTCGTCATTATGTTAATCCCTCGTCAAAAAAAAAATATAAAAAAATCAGTCTCATAAAATCAATCAGAAGAAGAAGAAGAAGAAAGAAAGAAAAATTAGAAAAAAAAATCATCAAGAATTATTATTTTCAGTCAGTCAAAAAATAAAGAAGAATAATAAGTATATATATTTCCAGTTTTATAGAGTCAAAAAAAAGGGGGCAAAGTCATCATTATATTAGGCCCTTAGTCAAAACAAAAAAAAAATTGAAAAAAAATTGAAAAAAAAAAACTAGGGGCACCACCATCATTTCACCGGGCCCATGTTAAGTCCATTTGTATGTCATCTTGAGTCTTGTAAGTCATCTCCTAAAGTTTTATGCGCAACGGACGTCCAAACGGGTAGGTTTAAAAAAAAAATGAAATGAAAAAAAAAATGGTTATTAAACAGCCACTTGGGAAAATTGAGTAGCACTTAAAATAGATGGAGGAAAGGAAGAGTCGCGAGGAGAAATTGAAGATTTGAAGCATCAAATGTCATCCCTGGAAATCAACAAGATCGTGAATCATTTTTACAATTTGAAGCCAATTGATGAAGTTAATTATAGCTGGGAGGATTGACAGATTTGAAAATTTGGATGGGGACGGTAATATTTTTGGTGGCATCTATCAGACACGTGGCAGGTCGGGATTCCTAAACCTTTGTATATGTTGAGTATTTTGTTTTTCATCTTTTGTTTTTGAAAACTATTTTCTAGGATTTGTTTCTTAATAAAAAAAAATAAAAAAATAATATTAATAAAAAAATAATTTAGTATTTATTAGGAACATGTGCTACTAATAGCTCTTTTGCAAGGTCATCAATTACAGGGTTTCTCCAGACTTTGGACGCAAAACTCGAAGGGAAAGCGAGGCTTATTTTCTACATAAGGATTGTGGCAATCAAGAATGCGAGGCAAATTATTTATCTAATGGATCGTAGAAAGGACAAGAGATGATGAAAATATTTGAGCAAAGGATTGAAGAGCCGCTACTCAGACGATGCAATCGATGTGATGACGTAGCATGTTATTAGAAGAATTAATGTAATAAAGCGTAACCTGTTTTCGCAATAGTTGGTATAGCACAAGTACCGCTTCGTCATGATCACTATCATGAGGATGTGTACTAATGTAAAATTAAAATACTTAGAAATAATTCGGGTGAATTTTCTAGTGTCATCCCGAATAATTATAAGTGAGGAATCCAACGAAATAATTGTGCAAAATAGGTGTGTATGTCTTTGGCATTCAGTTACATGCAAACCTCCGTCAAAGAGGGGCAACTGTAGACACCCCAATTTTGCACGGTCGCTAAAGTTCGCCCCGAAATCGTATCTGAAATAGTCTGGGTTTAAAGGTCCAGTACGAGCGTACAAACAACTCCTAAACTGTGAGCTAGCCTGACCACCCTAGTCCACCTAGTGATTGGGACCATGCATACCGTGACTAGACTTTAGGTTCATTTCTTAAATCCACCAAAGGTCTATTGTGCCCACGTTCACTAGGTAACCAATATTAATACGGACTTGTCCGTATCCGACCAAATGATAATCCACCACCTACTATTCACTAGTTACCAAAGTTCCCCAAGTCCATCGCACAAAATCCATCATTTTCCCGTGTGTTTTCCATCCATCAAAATTCTAGCAACAACATTAAAGCTCTCACTGTTTTGTCCTTATTTGCCTTGTTCCAATTCTGATTCATGCAAACACAGAAGTATTATTTCTCTTAGGTTGTTTATATCATGTCATATAGATGTTAGTGGGTGCTAGCTATAGCAGCTGTGACATTTGATTAATTTCCATCACCTGATCGTGAGTTTAGTTTCCTTTAATTATCTGTGTACTTGCAATATCCGGACGATGATAATAATGGTGCAATAGTTGGAAATAGTAGCATAACAATATTTGATTTTGTATCTTTGATAATAATAATAACAATAATAATGATTGGCTTGTTTATTTTCTTTTAATTCGACCAGATTCCTATAATAACAATTGATTTTCCTTGATCAATAATTGGGTGTTGTTTTGAGAGCAGGAACTTGATTGGCTGGACAAAGCGTGAGTGGACGCATTTAATATTTTTGTTACTTTATTATTTATGTTGTGTTTAACATTCAAAATTTCTAAAATCCCAATTGTAAAGTAGAGGCCGATCTTTGGATTGGACTATGGCTGTCAATGGATATCCGAATATACGCTATCCGTTCGTGTTCGTTCGAATCGTTAGGATATTATCCGACTTAACGGATATCGGTAACGGTAACGGATAATTACTCTTAACGGTAAAGGATACGGTTTAGTTAGTATCCGACAGATAATTATCCGTTACCGATAGTGAGGGTATATATGTAATTTATATATACCATATTTTAGTTTAGGTTTTACTAAAAGAGAAAGAGTAGAGTGGTAGAGATAAGAGATTTTAGTTGTTTATTAGTTATTTTTGATTTATTATCGGGAACGGATAATTAACGGATATTAACGGATATCCGTTACTCTTAACGAACGGATAACGAATGAAAATTTCAATATCCTAAAGGATTTTATAGGATAGCGGATATCCTTTACTCTTAACGGTAACGGATGCGGTATAGTCATTATCCGTTCCGATAGCTACCGTTGACAGCCCTAGATTGGACGGGCTAGGTGCCTCACACCTTCCTAACCCGTATTTTGATTTTCGGACCTTATCTCTGTATTTTTAAACCAGTGTTTATTTTGGGCCCCAACTCCCTAAGTTGGGTGGCGGCTCTTTAATAATTATTCCCTCGTGTATTTTTCCATTTTGGATATCTTAGAGATCCTAACCGATTTCGACGGTATCCACACATAGCTCGGTTGAACCCACTAGCGTTGGTATGTCAAGTTAGTTGTCAATTTTAGTTGCCAAAATTCATTCTTGATTTAACATATTAAAGATAGTTTCGGACTAGATTAGCTCTAAGAAGTTGAATCGAAGCTATCCTTAAAGGATGAAGATTGAAGATTGCAAGAAGACATCAATGAGTACTTCATCAACAAAGGTATGTGATTGATTTCATTTGGATTCTTGTTCAATTCTACCTTTTTAATCTATCGAGATAAATTCTCACTCTATGGACCAATTCCTATGACGGTAAATGTACATTTATGTATATATACTTGAGGTTATTTGATTCATGACTTTGGTGACAATAACCTTTATTCCTATAGAGTATCTCATGTTATAGTGAATGATATTGCGAATCCAACGAGCCAAGAATCACTCAATTCCGAGTTATAACGATGAAGTTATGAGTGATTTATTAAAGTAATAATTATAAGTGTTATTGTAATTGTTACAATTCGTTAGTAGGAAACAATCCATGGATTGTTCTAACAGTTCGCATACTTGGCGCTAATTATGAGACTAAAAGGCATTTTTAGTCAAATTGGTGATGTTTCCTTATCTAGGCAAGTTAGCTATTACTCCAAACATCTTTGATTACCATATTAAAGTGTTTGTGATTCGTTCCAAATTTAATTTGTGATTTATTCACATAAATACAATATTTGATAATTAATTATTTATTTAATTATTTTGGCAAGAGTTGTAACTTAGGAAAGACTCCAAAAATTAGGAGAGTATTGAAAAAGGAAAATATCTTTGCTTAGTTTTCAAGCTATGTTTCACTATAAATATTGAGTTCATGAGTTTACACCTTTTTCACCCCCTTTGGAAAATTGGCGTAAGCTCTGCAGGTTGTTTTCCACATCTTCTGTTCTTCGTGAACAAGAGAGATAAAAGTCTTTGTATTGGGGATCACGAAGCCAAGTTGGATTAAATCTTCGTGATTGATTATACAACTTGTAATCTAGGTTTTTCACCTCTTGTCTATTCTAAGGTTTTCTCTTCTGATATAAAACCATTCAAGAGTTGTTGATCATAAACCCTATAGGTTTTGATAGATTTCAGTTTCCGATCATATACCAACACTTGTTAGTCGAAATCAGAGACTAGAAAGAAAAACTTCTATTGAGGCATCTCGTTAAAATCCTTGAGAAGTTTTAAACAAGATATCTCTAGATATATCTAGTTGTTCTTGTTGTAGAATTATTAGGGTTTTATTAACTTGGAAATTGATCTTTGAATCACCCAAGTTCACTTACGAAAATCAGGTTCACGGACTTCTTGTGAGTACGCATACTGATTGTAAGTTAAAACCCTAATCTACAAGATTTCCAAAACCTTGATTTATATCTAAAGGGAAATCAAATCGGTGTTTTGTGTAAACAAAATATCGAATCCTATCAGTCGTGTTGTTGTATCTTCTAAAGAGAACCTTTGGTTTTGCTAGAAGATTTGTGTGAAGAATTCCTAAAGAGAATCGGTGTTCTGATAGGAGTTCTATAAATACAACTGAAGAAGGTATTACATCTAGTCCGAATAGGTAGTAGGAAATTGGTGTAACAACTTATAATCAGTGTGTGTTTATTTTGGACTACGTCTCGCGTTTTTTTTTCATTTGCGGTTTCCTCGTTAACAAAATTTCTGGTGTATGTGTTATTTTTTTTCCGCGTTATATTTTATTTATATGATTGAAATAATACAGGTTATACGTTAATCAATCATAGTTGTTAAATCCAAACTTGATTGATCTTGAATAATTGTTTTTGTTATTTTCACATTGTTAGACCAGTCCGGACTAACCCTGTTTCAAGTGGACACCGTGTTGAAATATTCCTTTAGTGATTATTGCTTAAAGAGGTTTATACACGGTGGATATTTAATAGGTTGTGATTATCACAAAAGCTTGTTTCAAGAAACCTCACACTAAAATCAGGTTTACAGACTTGTTTCTGTTTAACTATTGATTGTGTTGAGAAGGAGATAAATCTCTTTAATATTATTTCTCAATTGAGTTTTTATTCTTGAGATTATATGAAGTTTGTTCCATACAGCTTGCCAAACGAAATATTGGGTGTAGTTGTTAGACCACTGCTTTTTCAGTTTACCATTTGCATCTTAGGATGGTCTCGATGCTGTTTTACTGAAGACTTTGTGAAATGAGTGACATGCTCTCTTACTTAAAAGCATAATGGGAAGGGGGGTTATTCATGTAGTTCTTTATAGAACACTTATTGAGACATGCCATCATTTCGCATTCTGTCAATCTTTCTCCCATTTTTGTTCACTCAAATAAAGTGATGTTCATATGAGTCCTTTCAAAACGATCATCATGTCACAACCAAAGTTTCTTTATGGTTATTCCCAAAGCATGTATGAGTCAATTCCCAACATTTCATCGTCGGAGTCAATATGGATTCAATGATCCAAACATTATAGTGATTCACATTTCACTAGATTGACTCATTAGTTTCTCTAAAATATATTTCCTTCCAAATACATTAGAGAATATAGAAGATGTAATCAATTACATTCTCATTACTGTGAGGTTCCACATGATATCCATTTGCATGGGTTTCTTTGGAATTTAACAAGGTGTGATTAACTCTCGGTACATGTAGATATTTTGTGACGTCTTTGTTCTATCTTAAAAACAAATTTTGAGCAGTGCTGTTCTCGATGATCCAATCCTCGTAGTCACATTATGAGGAAATAGTTCAACAACTAGTTTAAATTCCTTAAGCTGGTGGGAGGGAAACCACTATCTGTTAGACATTGAGTTTTGAGATATTAAATAAATGGTGTGGCCTTGTTAGTAACAAAAGTGAGATTTAACTCAAGTACTTTAGAGTGAATATATGTTACGTTTCAGGGGGGATGATATATTTTTCATCCGGATATATCTCAAGTGCTATAGAGAATTTATGTCTCGTGGGAATGATGTACTTTTCATTCCATAAGCGCAGACATTAGATCTAATTCAAATAAATAGTCAATTGGCCAGGCAAAGTTCTTATTGTCATTGAAGTTGATGTCTAAAGTATGACCTTCCCATGGAAATTGTTTGCTATTGTGGTACTCACATTGCATTGCTTGTACCAATATCGATAAGAATATTCATTCCCAACTCTTTGGTGAGAGCTAGAATTACATCTTAGCTTCATCCCATTTCAGTTGATACATGTACTTTAGTGTCATTACTACCGGGGGAAAATACATCTTTGTCTCATGATATATATATATGTCCATTTTCACATTCTTTATCTGAGCAAGTGTCTACTTCAACAATGTGATAGAATAATTGATAAAAACTGTGATAACAATTCAGTTAACTTGCAGGTGAAAGAATGGTTACCACCAGATGTAGACTAAGTGAAAATCAATATTGATGGTTATTAAGTACCAATTAATAAAAAAGGGAGCATTGGACTGATAATAAGAAATTTTGTAGAACAATGCGTATGAGTACAAGGAGCTCAACTGGATGAGGAGGTAGCAGAGGAACATGGAGCTGAATATTTTGAATGTAAAGCTCTTGAAAATGATGTGGAATGGATGGAGGAACTGAATTAAAGTAGAGTATTCTTTGATCAGGTAGATTATGAAAATATAGCTCGATCTCTTAATGGAGAAGAGTTGTAGGTTCACTTGTAATCAATTTGCATATCAGAAGTTTTGTAATAAGTCTGTACACAGACTTAGTAATAATGTAGCTCATCTTATGGCTAAAAAAGCTCAAGATGATAATTAAAGCTTTCATTTTGGGGAAAATGTACCACCTTACATCTGCAGTAGAAAAATATTTCTTTAATGTTTGCTTTTAATCTATAAATAATTTTTAATATCAAAAAAATAAAAATATGAGTAGGTGTGTAACTCTCATTACTTCAAAGTTCTTTCCGTTTTCAACTTTACTACATTTAGCTTAATTTGAGAAATTTATTTATCTCAACAGGTCAATCTCACTACACATGTCAACCATTTACTTTAGGTTGAATAAATTACTAAAGATAATTCTCTTTTTGTCACACATCAATATATACTGGTTAGTATCATGGATGAAGTAGAGAAATGGAAATTTTCTGACTCATATCATCTTTTGTGAGTTCTTCCACAAAAATTATAATACATGTGATTTTATTTGCAACATATCTTTTGAAACTACCGGCTCTTTAATTAATAATCGAGCTAGTGGATTACATCTCACATCACAGAACATTCAAATTTGGGTAGACAATATCAAGTACGCAATAATGGTGCAAGTACTTCTATACCCAAATAAATACATTGGAATCGAGTTGGTACAACCAATTGAACAAAAGACACCATTAAACTATAGCCAATATCATATTCAAGAGAACAAAATAACATTAAGACCAAAATTCTTAATGATTAAGATCAACAATCATAATTTAAATTGACCGTTTATTCAAAAATAAACAAAACTAGGCATATTCTAAAAACAAACAAATAAATAAGCATAACTAGAACTCAATGTGAAAACCCACATTATATTTACACACCTCAGACTTTGGTTGCCACTGTATATAGACAGAACCGGAACAACCTTGAACCGGAACAGCCTTGGTCGTGTATAGCCCGAACCCAGAACATGCTGAAACTTAGAACCATATAGGAACAACGCTGGACATGAACGGAACCTGAACAACGGTGGCTGGAACAAGTCCCCGCTGGTCATCAACGGAACAGTCCCCGCTGGACGTCAACGGAACCGGAACAACGCTGGCTGGAACAGGTCCCCACTGGAATGCGAACCAGAAACGGGTCGGGACGAGATTTTCCTCCTCCTCTTTTCTTTTCCCACAATTGGAATGCAAACAAATTTCTCAGATTTCCCGAAAGGATCACAACCGATCCTATCTAGGAAGAACATCGAGATCGGCTAACCCCCGCCTAAACTTCCATTTGCAACCTTCACGATTAATCAAAATACTTCATGATTATTAAGGCCAAACAGGAAAAAACATTGATCATAGCTAGGATTGAGTTCGTGATGATAACGTGATTAAGGAGAATCAGAGGTGAAGCATTGATCATAGCTAGGATTGAGTTCGTGATGATAACGTGATTAAGGAGAATCAGAGGTGAAGCCAGAAGAGGTAAAGACAAGAAAGAACATAGTTGTAATACAACGTATAAAGGGGTAACTAGATGGTCCGCATATCCATAAACCGTGAAACCTGTAACGCTTTACGTGTTACCAATAAAATAAAATAAAATAAAAAGTGTTGCTAAGAAGCAAAATGGACGCCAAATGCAAAACAAACCTAAAAATTTCTTAATCTAACGAGTCAACTCTAGGCAAAAACATAGGACACGGATCGAGCATCAATCTAACGGTCAACAGTCTCCTACTTTCACATACCAAAGCTGATTTCACTCCTAAATCCGAACAACATTATCTAAACCAATCAACTTCGAGAATTTCTAATCCAACGAATATAATAGAAAACACAACCTTCATAAGGATCATACCCAAATCTGACGAACATAATCAAACCAAAAACGTTATAAAATCCCTCTTCTGAGAGTGAAAAACACAAATCAAAATCAATCAGCAGAGAAAAAGAGAGAAAATAAAATGTCAGGAAGAGGGAAAGGAGGGAAAGGATTAGGAAAGGGAGGAGCAAAGAGACACAGAAAGGTATTGAGAGATAACATTCAAGGTATTACTAAACCAGCAATAAGAAGATTAGCAAGGAGAGGTGGTGTTAAACGTATCAGTGGTTTGATTTATGAAGAGACTCGTGGTGTTCTTAAGATCTTCTTAGAGAATGTCATTCGTGATGCTGTTACTTACACTGAACATGCCCGAAGAAAGACTGTCACTGCTATGGATGTTGTCTATTCTCTCAAGAGACAAGGAAGAACCCTCTATGGATTTGGGGGTTAGGGTTTGGTTTTCAATGTTTCCGTAAAAGAATGTTTTGAGATTAGGTTTCAATTTTCCTTTTCTTTTTTGGGTGTCAAATTTACTTGGAGATTTTTGATTAGAGTGTAATTTGTGAAAATCAATGAGAAATTTGAAATCTACTAATCCCAGTTTCTATTGCAATATAGGTAAAGTTCGATTGTACATAAGTTCTGGTTGAATGAGATTTTTCTTTTAAGGCACATTTCTGCTTTTAACTTGTTTGTTGTGTATGTTGTATCTTAATCATAGATTAGCAATTTGGTGTAGATTAATTTTGAGTCAATGAGATTTGGTTACAGTTGCTGGTGAAGCCTCGTAGCAATGGATGAACTGGGCAGCATTGAAAGTTGATAAATAGAGGTAATTTTGTCCACATGACTGCATCCAGGCTTCATTTTTTCTATCATTCAAGCATTCATGTTTAATTACAGATTGTTGATTGTCTTTACCTTGTATGATGATGGAAATCTCACCTTACCCAAATGCTATTGGATAGTTATGTGTGAAACATTGATACTTTCTGGACATAGTGTTTGTTGGAACAGAATATTATAAATTGCAGTTGCAAGTACGTTTTCATGTTAGCTAGAAACCATAGAAGAATGAAGATAATAATTTGACCTTCATCTATATTACTTGAAACACCAATGCGTTCAACTCTTTGAAACCATATGACTTACTAAGATTCAGATGCTTATTATTTCTTTTTTGTTGACTAGACTTGAGAGATACATACCTCTAGTTCCTTTGATGTGTTGCACAACATGATGGTGCCACCTTTGTTATGTTATCATTTTCTTTATAAGCTCCATAGTTAAATTTTCCCTGAACTATATGCAGAAGATGGGACACAAGTGATGTTGCTCAAATGGATTTCTTCAGCAGTTAGGGGCCTACTCATGAATCTATAATGGTAGCGATTCTAGTGAAATATTAAAATCTTGGCAAAATTTTGAAACAGAATTGAGATACTTAACTTAGTACAGATCCTTATGAGAAATAGGATGCAGATTAGCTAGTAGAGTTTCATAGTTGAGCTATTACGATGCCTTAGGGCAGATCTAAATCTTAGAGTTCGTTCTTTACAGTCAGACTTCTAAATCTTAGAGTTCGTTCTTTACAGTCAGACTTGTAGCACTAGGTCACTTGCACTACTATGATTAGATTAGACTGGTTCAGGAAATGACTGAGAATGGCATTCAACCTAATGTTGTTACATGTGGGACTCTTAGCAAGTTTGATTTTAATTTAAATCTTTTGTTATGCTTGATTGTTCTAATTTTTTTTGCAGTAGTAACTCTGTTTTGCCTTCGAATGGTGCTTCTTAGTGATTGTTATAACTTTTAAGTTTATAACCAATAATTTAATGCATTCATCAACCTGTTAGTGTTGAATTTATTACACTTGTTATATTGAAATTATAACTACAAACAAGCTCAGTCGGTACACATGTTATCCTGTGTTGCATATAACTTAAGAGTTCATTGAGATTTGGTTATTTACCAACGGATATGGGAATATGTGACATCTGACTTTGGGGAAAACAGAATATGTGATGCCTAAGCCTAACTGACATGATTCAAGCTGCTTTACTTGGAATCCTTTTCTTGATTGTAGTGCATAGATAGAAACTACTTTTAATATAGGGTACAGCTGATGCATCTATTATCAACATTCTTATTAGTAATCACTTGTACTGCTGAGATTCTGGTGGACACATCAAATGCCTTTGATGCTAATAGATCCTGAAATGGCTTAATCACTTGATAATCTTGAAATCCTCTTATTCATGGTATGTTTACGGTGGTTCTCATTGAGATTGTTGATTCAGAACTAACCACTCTAGAGGCAATTTGTTATTTGTTTTGTTGCTTGCTTAAGCATAAAACATCTTGTTATCTGCAATGTTTGACAGGCCTTACAAATTTGTCTGGCTCATTGAGTGTCCCATTTCTACGTCATTATGGTATGGAGGGTCAAATTTGTAGTTCTTTCATCTTTGATTAATGGATTTTGCAATAATGGCCAGTTAAATGTACCACTGACACTCTCCAAGGAGATGTCTACTTGAGGATTTAATCACATATAATTTTTTATTTCATGGGAAGGGAAAATGAAAGCTGGGAAGCTGGTATACAAAGAAAATATTTTTGGTCGGTTTTCATCCTTGCTCGGTTTTCATCCTTGCTCGGGTGGATATGAGACACCAAGGGTTCCCTTCTGATCTGGTAGGGGATTAACAACGAAGATAAAGCATTGAACATCTGCTACAGGTACCTTTATGCTATTTTTGTATTTTGTTTGTTTTAGTTTAGGTTCCTTGTTTTTTGTATAGTTGGGATTCAATATAATGATGAATACTGTTGGAAACGAGCTGATATCTATACATTCAACATACTGATAGATGGTCGTTGCCTATCAGGTCAAGTTGGTTACGAGTTTTGTTTGATTGGTCTCTGTTCCTTTTTCTTTTATTAATAAAAGGGTCAGTTAGAAAGACTCAATAGCAGCTTTGAAGTCTTAACATGCTCTCTGTTCCTTCTATCCTTATTACAACAATCTGAATGTACCAAGTCTATAACTGTAAGCTACAAGAAATAAAACCAAGCACGTAGTTGGTCTCTTTCACCCTCTTCAGCTTTTACCTAATTATTGTGATTTTTCTTGGCAGTTTCTGCAGGTGTGGCATTTTCTGCAAGGGAGCATTCTCTGCTGCTGAAGCTTCAGAGGGTAAAGATCTATCAGTGAGGGCATAGTTTTTTGGACAGCACCAGCCTTAATGTATTTGCTCATAAGCCTGTATTCTCAATCAAATGCTGTATAGTTCCTTTAAATTCAATTCAGCCTCAGCGTTATCCCCTTCAACAGCTCTGAAAATCATCAGCTGCCAGTGGTTTATCAAAGCTGGTAGTGTCTACTAGAGGTACTCTTTCAAGGTCTGATCAAGTGTTTGTTTGCAACAGAGCCATCCAGCATAGGGGTAAAAAGCCTGTAAGAACTGTGGTATTCACAAGTATGCGAAAGTTTTGATGGGGACAAGTTCAGATGCGAGAGTATATACAGATGAGTGGTCGTGCTGGCCGTCGAGCAATTGATACTTGATATTGAGAGCGGGATATGTATTCTCATGGTTGATGAGAAGCTGGAAACATCTACTCTAAAAGCTCAGCTTATTAAGAAAGTTTACTCGGTAGTCGCTCATAATAATGGTCTCGACCTATACTAGAAACAGCGGACAGTAAAAACGAAGATGTTGAACAATAAAACCAAACAAGTTAAAAAAAAATCCAAGTCCAAGCCCTCTCCGACCATAGACTGGCTGTAGCATGCTTCTAAATTACTAGAAACCCAACCGGTCTTGGGAATCTCCTCCACTGCCTTTTCCTTGATCATATCCATAGGAGAGTCAAATCCACTAAGTTCTCGATTTCCAAGTAATTTGCCGCTGAGCTAATACCGAACAAGGATGTAGCTTGGTTGTTGACCTTAACAAATTAAGCATCCCACTTTTTAACTTCTTCCTCATCGTCACTACTTTCAACATGTTTCTTGCAGTATTCAATAGCTTTAGTTAACACTTTTGCGTGTGACGTTGGGTAAAGGTATTGTCTTGTCGGAATAATCATTCTCTTCGATCATTTAATTGTTTGAGGAGCAACAGCTTCTTCAACCACAGAAGTCACTCCATCAATACTCTTCAAGGTTACCATAGTTGAAGTTTTTTTTTATTTTTTTTTGAAGAAAAGGGTTATATTAAAAAGGAAAAAAGAAATCAAGGAATAAACCTAGTTTAATACAAGACTACATGTCCATTAGGGTATCCCAATTACTCCAAATTAAACTAGGATCCACAAACTTAAATGTATCTTTGTCACAAGACCATAAAACTATTAATTGCTTTACCAAGTCGATACTTTCTTGCACGCTCTTATGGTGACCTCCGAAAACTCTTCCATTCCTTTCCTTCCATAGGATCCAACAAACCGCATAATGTAAGATTTGCCATACATCCCTTCCTCTTCCTCGCAACACATTTTTAGACCACGCTTCGAACAATTGAAGCAATGTGCTTGGTAATGGCCAAGTTATCGCAAATGAATTGATGAAATAATTCCAGATATGGAAAGAGTACTTACAATGAATGAACATGTGATTTTCCGATTCCCTGACCTCATTGCACAAAACACACTGGTCGCTATCAATATTTACACCCCGGTGTCGCAGCATATCCCTTGTTGGCAACGAATTCTGAAAGGTAGCCCAAATGATGAAACTCACCTTGTTTGGAATGTTCCCTCTCCAAAGAAATTCGTCGAATCCACACTCTTCCAAATTGCCTGACACGCTTTCATAACATCTTGAAACATTGAAGTTCTCCATAATCTCCATTTCATCATCCTCTTCCACAAGCCTAGGAACCTGATTTAAGTCACGCCTTAGAAGGTCCCATTCAAGTTGCTCGTTTGCATTTAACGGCCTCTTAAAATCCCACACCCAAACTCCATTTGCTATCATATCGTAAATTGTTGCATCCCTATTCTTCACCGCCTTGTATATAACCGGAAACAAGTCTTGCAATTTCCCCCCGTCCAGCCAACGATCCTTCCAAAAGCGGATGCATTTTCCATTTCTAACTGTAAAAGTGGCCATATTCTGAACCATTGTCACCATTTTTATAACGTTGTTCCACAAACTCCTACCTTGCGGCTTATTATTCACATCGGGAATTAACAAATCGCAATTATGGAATTTTTTTTCGTTTACTAACCTTCTCCACAGACTATTTTTGGACTTTGAAAATCTCCAAATCCACTTTAAAAGCAATGACTTGTTAATTCTCCTCAAATTTTTCACACCTAATCCCCCATTCACCTTTGGGACACAAAACTTTTTCCAGGAAACCCACACCAATTTCTTTCTACCTTCCACCGCCCCCCACAAAAAAATTGTGCATGATCTTAATCATTCTTTTTTCCACACTGACAGGCAAGTGAAAGAGAGACAGATAATAAATTGGTAAACTTGCAAGACAACTCTTAATAATTCTAAAAATTGCGCATGATCTTAATCATTCTACCTTCCACCGCCCCCATAGTTGAAGTTAATGTGACCACTTCCATCAAACAAAATTAAGAAATTCTTGGATGAGAAGAGGAAACGAATGGTGTGAGAAATCAAAGCCTTTGTTGACACCGCATGCACGTATGGAATTTGTGAGAAACTCAGAACTTAAACAACAAGAAACCAAAAACAAATAGAACTAAGAAAAGATTTGTCATTTTTCGTAGTCGTCTTTGCTAAGGAAACGAAAAAATTCAAAAAGAACCGTCTTCCGGAGACTATCCAAAAAATGTGGGGGACTACCCAGTAATACAAATGTCCACCCTACATTATAAAGGGTGTCCTAAAAGATTAGGAAAGACTAATATGTCCTTATTCTAATTAAGGTTATAACTAATCCTAATCCAAACTCACTAATCTAACCCACTAACTACTAATTTAGCCCACTAATTAAAACCTAAATTAATCTTATTCTAAGAAAAAAAAATCAGTTTCAGTTTCATTTTCTTTTCTTCTTCTTCATCTTCTTCTTCTTCTCCTTTTTTCCTCTTTTTTCAAAAAAAAAATCAGTCTGATTCAAGTGAAATGCAAATCCGTGGGTAATTTCCTTCATATCCATTCTTTTGAATTCGTTATTACTTGAAGAAATCGATTAGAAATCATCAAAACCCATTGAAAATGGTAGTTACAGTAGATATTTCGGCTAGGAGAATTTTTTTGTGTAGCCCTAGATTTTCTAACCGAACTTCCAAAAATAAGAACAGTTCGGCTAAGTATACAAATATCTGTTCACCGAACTACATAGTTCGGTGTGCTCGCAAAAAAAAAACTTTCTTAACCAAACTCAATTTTTCCATTGACAGTACGAGTTCGGTTTTGTCGATAACTTCTTTTTCTAACCGAACCTTTCAAATATTTAGTTCGGTGTGCTCGCAAAAAAAAACTCTCGTAACCGAACTCAAGTTTTCCTTTGAAAAAATGAGTTCGGTTTTGTCGATAATTTTTTTTGCTAACCGAACTTTTGAAATATGTAGTTGAGTGGATAACCAAAGTGAGGTATAGGTAGTTGAGTTTGAGAAGTTGAAGTGTTTTGTACAGGTCAGTGTTCACATCAACAACAAACCATCGTCATTACTGCAACCTATCGTTTTCAGTCCATGAAGTCCCATCATCGATAATTCTTTATCGATGTCAACTCAACACTGATCACTATTCCCTGTCCATCGATCTCCAAGAGCAGCCAAGCTCTGCGACTCTTTCATTCTTCATTCACAGCAACAACCATACTTGAGTTGTTATCCTCTTTTCCCTGCTCGAACTTCCATCAATGGCAACAAACAATCTTCATATTCCTTCTACTTTACCTGTTCGAGTTCTCCTTGCCAAATCTCCATGTTCAGTCCATCTCATCACTTCCTCGTCACTGCCAAATGCTAATGGAAGCAGTTTATCTTTATCACGGAGAACAACTCAACTCTATCATGATCTCTCTTTGATCACTAACTCAACAACCAATGATAATACCCATCAAACCCTACAACTTCCATCGATAACACTCATCAAATCATCACAAAACTGTCCAGTCTTCTTCATTGCCTTGTTTCGAATATTAACTGCAGAAAAAAATGTCGAACTCCATGATAGACCAGTTCAACAACACTGGTGATCATTTTTGTACGTAAACAACACCAACTGTTTGTTCGGTAATGTAAATTTTTTCTCGACCCCACCGAACAACATGTTTGGTTATGTAGTTTCCAGAAATAAATTTGGGCTTTACTGAACTCGATCTTTAGATTTTCTAAGTAAAAGTTCGGCCATGAAACTGAAAAACTCGACTAAACCGAACTCATGGGTTCGGTTAGGAACGCTGTATACATATATTCTACAACACTACCGAACAAAAATTTCGGTAACAAAAGTATTGATATCGACTAAAACGAACTATACACTGTAAACTCTATAAAAATTGTTCGGTTACATGTTCTGGAAAAACATAACCGAACTCTAAAAAACCACCATTAACATGTAGTTCGGTTACCTGCGTGTGCTAAATTTAGTAACCGAACTACACATTCAGAACGGTTCGGTTACCTCGCAAGCTAAATTTGGTAACTGGACTAGGTTGACCTAACCGAATTTTTTCCAGAAATTTTTAGTTTGGCCAAATGTTTGCACAATTCAAGCTACATTAACTAAATTTGAGGCATACCTGAGTACCCATAGCTTCATCTTCAGGTTGTGGCTGATAAAATCCATCATTTGTTTGGTTAGCTTGAGTTTGGGGCAAAAAGCTTTCATCATTTAACAAATAACTCATTTCCGGATCATTAGAAGTATTGACAGATACACTATAAGGTGAAGGGGGTTATGATACTGAGGATGAGGTATCATCACATGAATCACCCAAATCATAATTACTAAACTAAAAAAAAATAAAAAAATTTGGGTTCGCCCATCTTCTTCTTCTTCATATTTCCATCTTCTTCATATTACTAAACTTACTAATCACTAATCAGTTATTAATCATTACACTAACACTAATTAATCATCACACTAACTAAGTTTATCATCAAGGGTAAAGTTGGTATTAATTTTTTTTTATAAGGGGTGACCAAATATTACTTCTAATATCCTCCCCAAAAACTTATGGGTAGTCCCCCACATTTTTTGGGTAGTCCCCAAAAGTTGGTTCTTCAAAAAATACTGAGAAGACGAGTTGTGGATACTGGGCCTCATACGGACGTACAGTTGGATACCTGGGCCTGATACAATGTGGCTTGCTATGTGACCTGAGTTGCTTGGTGGTTGGTGCAGGTCAAGAAGTGGAATCGCCAAACATCACTAAGAGAAGGTAAAAAGGTGAAGGCTGTTTTTAGGCATACGGAAATCTTTTAGGGCATACCAAGTAAAGACAAAAAAGAAGTGTAAATAGAAAAATCAGAAGCCCCTTAACCAAATATGGTAATGGCAAATCTGTCCTTTTAGGATTAGTGTTAATACTAATGATTAGTTAAAATAATTCTGATTAGTGATTAATGATTAGTTTTAAGATTATTTAGTTATAAATTTGTGTAGATAAAATTTTTTGAGTAGGAAACCCTTGAATTGTAGGCATTTAGGCTGGAAATTTTCCAACATATCTTATGTTTAATCTCACTTTTGTAGGTTAAAATCATCAAAAGTTTGTGTTTTTTCACTAAGGTTCGGCGAGTCTGGATGAACAGTTCGGCTAGCTGAAAGTGTTGATTAAGAGCCGAACCTACCTTGTAGACTAGAGTTCGTCTTGGTTCGAATTGTCCTAACAAGCCGAACCCTACACTGAACTGTTTGGAAGAGAAAATGTTTAGGGTTCAGCTTATATTTAGAAATTCGTAAGCGCCGAACCTGTTGGAAACACATTGTTCGGCCATTTGAATAAGTAGAATATAAGCCGAACCTGATCATGTACATTCCTGGGTTAATAATTTTGTATTGGTTCGGCACATATTGTGAATATCGTAATAGTCGAACCTCGTAAATGTGCTAGGTTAGGCACATATTATGATTATCGAATACGCCGAACCCCTATGCATCTCTTTATGTGACTAGGTTCGGCTTGAAATTTCATATACACTTACAAGAAGATTTTGTGAAGAATAGTTCGGCTGAAAATGCAACTCAATTTTGAGCCGAACCCAACATCGTAACCGTCATTTAATCGATGAAAAACAACAAATAGGATATTGAGTTTGTAAAACTTACTTTCTTATCCTCATTTCCGGAGTTGGAGATGCAGTTGGTTCAATTTCTGGTTCAATTGGTGGTTGATTTTCAATTTCTACACCTTCATCTTCAATTGGTTCTTCTTCTTCAATTGATGGATTAGAAGACGATTTGGTTTGCCTAGTCCTTGCTTTTCTTTGTACAAGTCATTATGTAGTTCAATTTAATCGACAATTAATCACGGTGATGATTTTTTTTTTTTCGCAGGAGGGGAAGAGTTCGGCTAGAGGAGAAAGAAGAAGAGATGTTAAGGGAAGTTGATTTTGATTTTTTAGAAAACTGATTTTAGATTTTTGTAATAAGGGTATATAGGTAATTGAGCTACCCATAGGTTACCCCTTATAAGGTCACCCAAGATGGGACTATCATTTTGCATGCCCTAAAATTTTTATGTATGCCTAAAAACAGCCTTCAAAAAGGTAAAATAGGGGATATAAGGTAAAATGGGGATCCAACCTATAGAAGGTAAAATGGAAATCCAACCAACCTTAATGGGGATCGATCCCCTTACCTCTCGCTCGTACCATGGGAGAATAGCGTAGTGGTGTCTTATTCGCTGTACTAGATAGATGAAATTGTTAAATCTTAAAAGAATGGGTACATTATTTATATGTCCCTACTTTTGACACCCAATAAATATATCCTTATACAACAATAAATATGTCCCTGTTTTTCAATAATTTTATCCATTTAAAATTAGATTACCTTAATACCCTCACCCATATAATATTTTCTTTATTTCAATATGGAACAAATTTCTTCCTCTACCACCACCACCACCACCACCATCGTTGAACAACCACCACCTACCAACCACCACCACCACCATCGTTGAACAACCACCAACCACCACCACCACTAATATTCCACCACCACCACCTCCATTACACCACCACCACCAGTCCTCCACCACCACTAGTCCATCGCTGCCACTACCATTAGTCCGCCGCTGCCACTACTGGTTCAGATATTTTTGTATCAACAACATTAGTTGATCCAAATAAAAATAGAACCAACAGTAGAAGTTGATCCAATTTAGGGGATCAACAACGTTAGTTGATTAAAAAAAAAAGGATCAACAGTAGAAGCTGATCCATGTAAATGGAGTGAACTTGGCGTGAGTCGAACATGCATCATCTAACATGGAGTCAGTCATGCTACCATTGCACCACAAGTTCAACATTGGAAGAAATTTACATGATTAAAACTACAAGCATGATTATACTTATCCAAGGAAATATTGTCAACAATAGGAATTGAAAGGATCAACAACAATAGTTTATCCCATAAAAAATTGGGTCAACAACAGGAGTTGATCCCATTGATGGATCAACAACAGTAGTTGATCCTATAAAAAATTAGGTCAACAACAAGAGTTGATCCATAAAAACCGAAGTCTATCCATTTACTTCTCACTTCCAACACACATCTCAGGTGTTCATCACCAGAAACACTCTTATTTGAAGCTCAGCCATTTCCTTGCTGCTCAAACACTACCAGCATACACAACATCACAACAACCATCATCTATGTAACCTAATTCATCACCACCAACATCTATAATCAAATCCATCTGAATATTCAAACAACAAAACAACTTCAAATACATAATCATCTGAAACCCAAACTTCCACAAACGAAATCAATTCCTTCTGAATCTCGAAATGAACCAAAACCCATCCTTCAATTTCATAAACCTCTTCCAAAACCAAATCTCCATCTCGTCGGATCTGATTTTGAAAATTAATCTTAAAAATCCCGAAACAGTTAGAAATGACGAAGGTGGTGATAGTTGAATAGATGGTGACGATGAAGATGGTGGAAGTGGTTTGGTTTGATTTGATTTTCAACCACAAAACTCTCTCAAATCTCAAATCTAATAAATCTCAAATCTAAAATATAATCAATGGTTGCGATGGCAATGGAGATACAAATGGAGGCGGTGGTTGTGGAGGTGTTGGTTGCAGCGATGAAGTTGTTGTGGATTCAATTGATTTTTATTTGAGTGTTAATAAAGCGAAGAAGGGAAGAAGAAGGGAAATGTTAAATAAGAAATATTTCAAAATATATTTCTATTAATAATTTCAATTATGCTACCAGAGATATTTGTAAATAGGCTTAGGGATATTTGTGAAGCCCCATCAGAAGGATGGACAATAGTTCAATTTCCACTAAAAGAACTACTATAAGAGCATCTTCAACAAAAGGTGCAAAAAATCCTATGTGGTTTTTTAATTTAGTCTTTTTATTTATGGGGGTCTATATGTAGAGTAAATATATGACCTCATATCTAAAAAGCCATCTCTAACAATAGAGAATTTTTTTAAGAAAAATAGTGAAAAATATGTCGTGGAGGTGGATCCGGAGGTGTAGATAACACTTTCATGAACACCTTCATATTTAGTAATTGGTCCCTCCTAGTTTGTAGGACCCTACTGTTGGAGATAGATTTATGCCAAAAGGGGGTATAAAATCCTATGTGTCACAAAAAAACAACAGATTCACCATCTTTTGGAGATGCTCTAAGGTATTTATAGATAGCCATTATAAGGTTGTTACATAGACACGACTAATTATAGATAAACAAGGATAAGGCATACTCAAAAGAGAAACAAAATAACAAAAAAGTACATTCATTCAGAATATCACTCACTCTTATACCCCCCTCAATCTTAATATGAGTAAATTACACAAGCTTGGATACAAGAATGAAGAAGAAATATTTAGACAACCCCTTAGTAAAAAGATCAACAAGTTGAATTTGAGAATCTACAAACTTGATGACCAGAAAATTTTGTTGAACCAAATCTTTAATAAAATGGTAATCTATTTTTATATGTTTATCCATAACATGGAAGATAAGGTTACATGATAAGATATTTGCATTAAGATTATCACAAAACAGAGTACAAGGAAGGGAGAAAGAGATACCTAACTCCTTGAGAAATTAAAAAACCCACAACATTTCAACTGAAGTGTTTGTCCGAGACTTGTACTCAGCTTCATCTGAAGATCTTGATATAATATGATACTTCTTTGAAGTCCATGAGATGAGTGAAGATCCTAGAAATACTGAATATCTAGAAGTAGTCTTCCTTGTATCTGGGCATCCTGCACAATCTGAGTCTGAATAGGCAGTAATAATTGACAAGTCATATGAGGCAAAGTGTTTTCACATCCCAAAATACCTTTCGAAACCTCAAAATTCTTTTGAACAACTTCAAGTGTTCAGTGGTAGGTTAATGCATAAACTGACAGACATAACTAACTGTAGATGGTGAAATTTGGATAAGGGGAAAAAGCGTAATTTTAAGACCATAGACAAAACTCCACTTTCACGGGAGAGATTAAGCCCTTGGTACTCAAGGAACCCATATCCACGGTTTCTAGTATATGTCCCCGTGAGACACTGCTGGTCGTGATGCCTTGATTCCTAGTGCACATCCCCGCGAGACACTGCTGGTCACGTAGGTTCCGTAGAGCATAAAACGTCCTCGATAGACTTATGAACCAGAAAAACCATAATTCCAGCATATCTTAGTGAGACACAACTGATTATGATGCCATGATTCCTAGTATACATCCTCGAAGAGATACTATTGGTCATGTAGGCTCTGTAGATGCGTAAAAACGTCCCCGACGGACTTATGACCCAGAGCGGGGACATACATATCTCTTGTAAGCACGAATCACCTTATTTGAGATCAAGGACTGATTCCTAGTACATCATCGCGAGATACACTAGTCATGTCTACTCTAGGCTCTGACTTGACTTACCGAGGCTTCTGAATAATTCCTAGTACATCCCCACGAGATACACTGGTTATTCTGCCTCCGGGACCTTTGATAGACTCCTAGAACATCCTTTCGAGTTACACTGTGAAAAAGCAGGGGTCTAACAACCACACACAATATTTCGTTTAGGCAATCTATATCGACAAACTCCAATATAATTCCAAGAGAGTCAACTAGACAGTCAGATTCAATCAATGGAAATATATCAAAGATCTATGTTTCACAATGTAATCATCAAATCAAACAGATAGAAATCCGTGAGCCTGATTATTATGTGAAACAAGTAGAACGGTACCAAAGACCAATGTTTAAGTATCAATCAATTTATATCAATAACTAAAGGTTGGATTATCTAATTGATTGAACTACGCACAACCTGTGATATTTCAATTATATAAACAAATATAACGTGGAAAAGAAATAACACATACATCAGAAATTTTGTTAACGAGGAAACCGCAAATGCAAAAAAACCCCAGGACCTAGTCCAGATTTAAACACCATAATGTATTAATCCGCTACACACACTAGCCTACTCCAAATTAACTTCGGAATGGAATGTAGTTGAGCCCTAACCAATCTCACACTGATTAAGTTACAGTCGCGTTCCTTACGCCTATGAATCCCAGCACGACTCTACGCACTTGATTCCCTTAGCTAATCTTACCTACAACTATGAGTTGCAACAACCCAAAGTCAAAGACTTGATAAACCAATATGTCTCACACGAAAAAGTCTATTGAATATATAAATCTGTCTCAAACAGAAATACATACGCGTTTTTGTTCCGTTTTTTTATATATCAAGGTAAACATGAACCAATTGATAAACCAGACTTATATTTACGAAGAACGGCCTAGTAATATCAATCATCTCACAATAATATTAATCATATGGTAGCGAAAGAAGATATTGTGGAATAAAAAACGATGAGATGAAGATGTTTGTGACTACTTTTTATCTTGCATATCAGAGATTAAATCTTGAAAAAATCTTAAAGAAGATAATACTCAATACGATAGAATATAACAAGATCAGAACACGTAACTACAAATCAAATAGTTGGGTATGGCTTCACAATCCCAATGAAGTCTTTAAGTCGTTAACCTATAATGGTTTTAGAAAAACCTAGGTTAAAGGAGAATCGACTCTAGTCGCAACTAGTATCACACATGAGGTGTGGGGATCAGGTTTCCTAGTTGATAGAGTTCTCCCTTATATAGTCTTCAAATCATGTTTTGCAATCAATGTTACCTTGGTAACAAAGCATTCAATATTCACCGTTAGATGAAAACATGATTAGACTCAAGATAATATCTTTTAACCGTTAGATCGAACTTAGCTTGTTACACACAAATGAAAAGTGACTTCATTTAGATATGGGTAACCGTACCTAAACGTGTACACCTTTTTGGCTCAACAATATTTAACCGAAGTTAGCCATATGAACACTTTCATATCAACCTTGTTCATCTTAACACAACTAGTTCAAATGACTCAAGTGAAACTAGTTATAGAAGTATACAATACACAATTGGAGCAAAATCAATTTTGATTCACTTGAATCAATTCATGAACATTATAGCCACGGTTTGCAAAAGATTGCATTTAATTTATAAATGTATTAGTTCATGAACAAATCGATTTTAGAACATAACCTACTCAAGTATGCAAATGGGTACGCATACCTAAGTGGCCGGACTTGGTTTGGGTTCACCGGTATGCGAACGGGTACGCATACTGTCGTACACCACCAAACTCAGTTGAATTCCCGGACTTGAACTTTACGCCGGTACGCATACGTGTATGCATATTAAGTTACCGAAATTTTAACTAACCAACCAATATGTATACGGGTATGCATACTATGGTTCCCGAACTTGGAATAACTTGCAACAATTAGCATACATGTAAGCATATTGTGCTATTTCCAATCATGGTTAAATGTTCAAAATTCCCATTTCCATCATTGAAACATTCTTAGAAGACGACAATAGCTATCTCACACAAACTATTAGCTTCAAATCAATTATAAAGTGATCGATAGATCAATACGAAATATTCCGAGTCTACATGAAATGACTGTCTCACACAAATCATGTGAGATGTTACCCGACGATTTTCACATGATCATATTTTAACTTTCGTAAAGAATATAAGATGAACTTGGTTAAAGCGAAAGCTTACCAACACACATTTCGAGAAATATATAAGCGAGTGTAGATGGTGGATTTTTGACAAAGGGTAGAATTGTAAAACTATACTCCAGATTCGGCAACCGGATGAGTATTGAGGCTCATGTCTCTCATTAAAGCATGAAAGCTCATGACATAAAATCTCTGACTGAGAAGACTATCTCTCAGGGTACATGTGAATGTGTAGTCTCTCAGTTGAGGCACATCTCATGCATACTGAGCAATTTCAGTAGTTACTTCGGATCCGGCAAACAGATGAATATCGAGACCCATGTCTCCATGCATGAAATCTCATGCCACCTTTGATGGAGAAAGTCTCTTAGAGAAGATGTAGATGTGTAGCTTTCCAGCTGAGGCCACACCACATCTCATACTGTATAGAATCGAAAGATTGGTCGGGGCCTAGACAACATGCCTGCTAGTATAGAGCGACAACGTCTTCGGGATGCAAACAAGTTTTCCCTGACTATGCAAGAGGAATATGACACTCCAACAAGTTCATATTGCTTAACCCTCATATGATTAATGCTCCTAGACATGAAGCCCTTCTGGTATAGAGCCATCAATTAATTGTCTGAAATCGTCTGAATATCCAGAAATATTCTACAAACCATCGTATGAATATCCAGCAATATTCTATGAACCATCGTTTGAATATCTAGCAATATTCTACGAGCCATCTTTAATCGTCTGAATATCCAGCAATATTCTACGATTCTTCGTTATATTTCGTCACTTCAATTCTTGGATCTTTCCAGTAGAATACCACGGGTTAGTGATAAATATCCAACGAAATAGGCATCTGAGCATCGAATAAGCCCTGACACAAAAATGGTGCAAGTGTAATTAACAGATAATGCACAGACCAGCATTTTGAATGCACGAACGATCATTTCAAAAAATACGAACGAACGAGGAACCTATGCAAAATAGGAGGGAATAATAATAATAAAAAAATATTAGCAAAAGCGCCAAGGGACTGGGTTCACCAGCCGGCCAGTCATGCCGTGACCAGTCCCGCGCCCAATTTTATATTTTATCATACTTTTGCTATTTTCCCGATCTCATGAAAATCCTCTCGTTCGAGCAAATTTTCTTTATTTCAAAGAAATTATCTAAATCACATGATTTTATCAAAAATAATAAAATTAGGGAAAGGTGTCATGGGACCACCGGCCTGCCGGTCATGCCTTGGCCGTGGCTGGTCCCACACCTCACATCCCATTATTTTATTATTTTTTCTCAAATTATGAAAATTCCTTGATTTTATGAATTTTCCCTAAAATTACCTAATTTCATGTATTTTCTCTAAAATCATAGAAAATATTAAAAAATTAGGGAAAACTCGTGGGACCGGGCTCTAACCGGCCGACCATTTCCTAGCCGATCCCACATGCTTATTATTTTATTATTATTTGGTGTTTTGTTTCCTGATTTCATTAAAACTCCCTGATTTCAACAAAATATCTTGGTTTTCAACAAATCCCTTTGATTTTATGAAAATTCTCTAAAATCATCAAAATTTGGTAAAATTGGGAAGAGTGGCTTGTGACCCGCGCCCATTGGCCGGACGGCCATGTCTCGGCCATTGCCGGTCCCACACTCTCATTCCCTATTTTATTATTAATTTATTTCTCTCATCTCACGAAAGTTCCTAATTTCATCAAACTCTCTTGTTTCATGGAATTTCCCTCAAATCAGAGAAAATACATAAAATTACATAAAACTAGGAAAGCATGTGGGACCGTGTTTGTCAACCGGCCGGTCATGCCCTATCCATGGATGGTCCCATGGTAGGAATAATTTGGATACCTACGACTATGTCTAACTGCAAGTCCACAACGTCTATTATAAGCATGGAAAATACAGGTCGATCCCACAGATACAAGGAGGGTGTAGAATTGATTTCAAGGTCTTACAATACTGATTCAATGAGTAGTAACACAAAGGTGGTTTTGTTCTTATTCATTCTCAAAGGAGATTTCAATGAATGAGTTATCAACTAATCTCACTAATTCCCCCTAGTATCAACTGTCTTCTTACAGTACAATTGATCACAAGTTAATTGGTCAATTGGCTGGAAATCATTCCTAACTTATTAAGCACAAATCTTCTTCCAGGGAAGTCTCAAATGGATGAATTATTAACCAATCTCACTAATTCACCCCTAGTATTGGATGTCTTCTTACAATACAACCAATCACATGCTAATTTGATCAACTAGCTAACTATTACTCCTATCTCAATAAAGCACAACAAGAACATGAACATGAATTATCTCAACATATTATTAAGGGTTTCATCTAAACCCTATCAAAGAGATTTAGAACACGATGAGGATGATTAAAAACACAAGTGTGTTAAGATAGCTAACTTGTCCAACTAAAATTAGATACTTTCTTAAAAAAATAGTAGCCCTATTTATACATCAATTTCTTTCCAAGTACTAGAATTGATAAATTAGAGAACAACCACTCACTCTAAACTCGTTTTCCCGACAAACTCCTTCTGCAATTCTTCCTGCAACTCTTGATTTGATGTTTGCTTTTTCCATTGAAGATAACCCTAGCTTCATCTCTCTCAATTCTAACTTCTAGGGTTACTGTTTTGGAAAGAAGCTAAGATAGAGATAGATGGAGACTAGGAGGTTGATTGATGGAGGCTAGGAAGGCTCCTGAGATCAGAAATGGTCGGGGTAAGAAATTAATTGATGGGGGGAGGCGAACTGATAGCTTTTGCAGAGGAAGGAGAAGATGAGAACAATAAGAGAGGGGGGTTTGGTGTTTGGATTTATGTTCGGCTAAGGGAGGAGATAAGATGCTAGGATGTGAGGCGGATGTATCATTCGTTGATGTTCGGTGTAGAAATGCCTTGGATGTTGAGTATCTGAATCGGATCTGACGGCTCAGATTGGATACGGGTTTGGGTCTTGGTTATTTTATCTTCTGGGCTCATGTCTTTTTTAAAGCTAATATCCCAAGCCCACTTCTAGTTTTAAGACGTGAAAACAACATTTTTCACTTGCGGATGAGATGCAAACAATATTCTTCACTGCCTTCTAGCGCGAGCCTTTGTTGTCTCTCTTTCATTGTCTCCGCTTCTCTGCTCTTTTTGGCTCCTTATTTCATCCAAGCTTTATTTAGTACCTAAAAACACAAAATTAATTAGTACAAGTATTTATTCATGAAAACAATGAAAATACATAATTTGGGATAATATATGATTTTAACGCGCAAAAGATGAGTTAAATGCCAATAAAAAGGTGTAGACATATGCACTATTTGGAACTCATCATTCGACACCTTGTAATTCCCTGTTTTATTTATTATTTTCATCATCTCATGTATTTTTCCCAGTTTCAGCAAAACCATGGATTTTGCATATTTTCTCAAAATGTTGCTCAAACGAGCACCAGAAAATCTCAAAATTCTCAGGACTGAAGCCCGGACACCATGGTGACACGGGCACATCCCCTTGACCGACCAAGGGTGACCCCGAGGCTTGCAAACATATGGTCCCGCATGTTTTAACAATTTTAACCTAATTTTCTCAATTGCTCATATTAGGTTCAAACCCTTTCCAAACAATTGGAAGTTTGCTCAAACGACCATCCACTGGTCCCACACCCACCAAGAGCCGGTCTCATGACCTCTTGGTCGGTCCTTCATATTTCCATAACACCAGGTTTTATTATTTGTCGCTCACACGAGCATTATTTCAGTGATTAAACTAGCATTTAACCATTCTTTCACCAATTGGTCCCGGGAGACTTTGGTATTTTTGCTCATTCGAGCATTTGGGAGATATATGGTGAACCCGTCATCCCATGTATCCGTGTAACTCTGTATTGATTTGCAATAAGTCACCATTTCGGTAAAATCAGGGTTTTGAATCCAGAGCTCTGCAGAAATGTGATTCTGAGCAGATTCAAACGCTCTGATAATTTTATGATAATTTCATAATCAACACTTTATTTATTTTGCTCGACCCAGCAGTCAGTAACTTAAATTAATATTTTATTGGTCTTGCTACCAACGATTCATCAAAAAGAAGTATTTGCTCAAACTAGCAATATTCGCTCAAACCGGCAATGTTTATTCAAATTAGCAATATTCGCTCAGACTAGCAATATTTGCTCAGATCAAAGAATATTGGTTTAACTATCAATATTCAACAGTTCAACAACACAGTTTTCTCATCTTAGGTTATAATGATACCTCATCTCAGCAGACACGTTAAATTCATGAGTTTCAGAACATTTGCTAATTATGTTCAACTCAGCATTACATGGACTCATCATCCCATAAAGTCAGCAACTGACTCCATAATCACGAGATTTCAATCGTGTCACATGGGGGGATATTAACTAGGGTTTTGGTCTGGAGGGATACGGCACGTGTGTTCATCCACGATGAGAATGTGAGCAAGTCGTGAAATTAGTTGGAAGAGTCAACAAAGTAGTGGGTGGAAAATTAACCAAGTCTCCGCACGATGAGTAATTGGTTTAACACGATTTCCCACTTCCCCACTCTCTGATTCCAGGAACTATCACACTTCATGGGATCATGGTGTTTTCAACTCCGTCATTATAAAATATCTCTAAATCCTGACTGAAAGGAAAAGATTCGAACACTCGAACATTCTTCTAGCAATTTCTCATCAAAGTTCATACAAACAATCTTTTGTCTACACGAACTCAGAGAAATCACTCTCAATTGAGAAAAATTCAATCATTCATAGCATTTTCACGCTGAATTTACAACACACCTACAATCTCAGATCACCATTGATCTCACGCATTTCTCATCTTCCCTCCTACAGATCAACGCATCCTCTCTTGTGACCGAATTGACTCTGGAATGGCCATTGTTCTTGGTTTAGGATGGAGTCTTACAGATCGATCTCTCGAACTTAAAGCACTCCCTTCTTGCAGTGCATCTGTGTGAGTTTCAGCATTTTGCTCGGTTCAAGGAGTCTCCACACGGTTGACTCTTTAATTCCGTAAAAACCAGCAAATCATTTTTCTCCATCTACAGATTAGCGACCAAAGTGGGAGGTTAATATCTCGGTTGCAATATCACATTTTCACAAGATGGATGGTCTTAGGTCTGGGTTAGTCAAAGGTTCCAATACCAATGGTGTTAGCACTATCAATAACGACAGCAACGGCAATGAGGATATTCCGGATATAATTCCGACCACAAATACTGATGGTGGTTATATTAATCCTCCTCAAACAGAGGGTCATCCTTTGTTCGGCCGACACCTTGAGAAAATCAGAGGAAACTAACCACTTACCATTGCCGATCTCATCAAAGCGCAGGAAATCTTTGCACAGAATCAGACAGATATGGCTACAGCCCAGAAAAAGATATTTGATTAGTTGAAAAATCTCACTGACAAGATGTCATAGAAAATTCAATGAAAGGGAAAAGAGAAGGAGAAATCCTCAGATGACGATCCTGAGATAATTCCAATTCATACAGTGGATGATGATGAAGCCGGCAAAGCTGCGGGAGATCCATCAGTAAATGAGTCATCAAACTTCATTACTCGTGAAGACTTGGAGCATTTTATGGAGAACCGTGGAAAGGGAAATACATCACATGTCCATTGCCACAAACCTCCTTATCCTGCCGCTATGCATAGGATTCCTCTTCCTAAAGATTATATTTTTCCAACTTTTACTCTGTATGATGGAACTGGCAATGCTCGAGAACACGTCTATCTTTTCCTCGAAGCCTTGAGAGAGCATGAACATAACCATGTTGTTCGGCTCAAGGAGTTTTCAAAATCCTTGAAAGGCAGAGCATACACCTGGTACAACAACATTGCACCAGGGACTATCAATAATTGGGGAGAATGATCAACGCCTTCTACAAGAAGTACTTCTTCGTGTCAGAGCAAGTCACTCTCTCTGACCTTGGAAGGATGTTTCAGAGGGTCAGTGAAAATCCCAATGACTATGTGAAAAGATTCCGAGTCCAAGCCCTGGATTGTCATGACCCAAATGTCACGGAAAAACAGCTGGTCGATTTGTGCATCAACGGCATGCTCCCGGTTTACAGAGCTCTGCTAGAGAATCTTCGATTCCAGACTTTCTCAGAGATTCACGAAGCTGCGAAAAGATCAGCAACCACTGCACCTGCTTTGTTAGAAAGAGCAAAATCTACAAAGACTGAGAAAGCACGCAATACTTGAGGAAGAAGACGTCTGATCAACAAGCAGTACAACCTGCAGCCCTCTACAAACGCTGTTGCAGAGAAGATAAAGCGCAAGGCTGAATCCCCAAACAAGCCTTCTTCAACTCCTCCAAAGACGCAAAAGAAGGACAAACCAGAGACACAGACTCCTGGCCAACGCACAGAAGCTCCTGATGATGCCCCTGATTGTCCTCTCCCCATTGGAGAAGTTCTCGAACTGTTAGATGCATTGATCCAAGATGGTGCAACCAAATTTCCATAAGTCAGGAGAGACGCAACTGAGGAAGACTTGGAAAATCCTCGTTATTACCGATTCCACCGGTTCGTGAATCATCCAACAAGTAGTTGCAAAGTTTTGAAATGTATATTCAGAGAAAAGGTTGAGTCAGGAGAGCTTAAACTTGGAGCCGAAGGGGTGCACAGAGATCCTCTTCCCGTCAGAACTTTCTCTATTTCCGAAGCACCAGTCAAGGAAGCATTTCAGTCATTGATAGAGCATGTATGCGAATTTGTCTACCTGTCGAAAGCACAAAGGGGAGACATGTTCACGGCTTTGAACCATATAGTTTCTGGGAAACGCCTGCTAATCCCAGACGCACCTCCTGAACCTTCAGCCACAGATAAAGAAATGTATGACTGGGGACTGCTCACCATAGTGCACATTAAAGGAAATGAATTCAAAAGGGCATTTTTCGATGTTGGTACTGCCGTTAACATCGTCCATTTGAAAACTCTCAGAGCTGCCAGAATCACTCGACAAGAAACCACTCACGCTCCCATAGCAATTAGAGACCATGAAGGAATCTCCAGAGACGCGTATGGCTTCTTTACTCTCAAGGTTACAGAAAGTTTGGTTTGCATTGAAACCAAGTTTTACATAATCCGGGGAGATCCTGGATACGACATGATCCTTGGAAGAACTTGGATTCATGCTGAAAGGATAACTATGATGCCTTCAACACATTCTATTGCCGACAAGGACTCTGAGTCAGAAGAAGAAGCAGAAGATGCCCCACCATTTGAGCATATGGAGGAAGTTAAAACCTTGATGGGACTTACGCAAGAACCTGGAGAAAGTACACACACCTTCATCAAAAGGTTTTAAGCTCAGGTAAGTCTTATTCCTCCTCATGCTCCAATGTTACCAATGTTCAAACATGCTATGTTGATCCAGGGTGTAGTTGCAGGATTTCCTACACTACACCCTTGTCAATAATCTATGAAAACTAAGTCATAATTGTGAACAAACAACAACACTTTTATTAATTCACTTTCAGGAAGATTTACAAGAAAGATCAAAACTCATAAGTACAACTTTATTTCTGGAGTTTCTCTCCTCAAAGTTCTCTCAGCTCTCAAAAATACATCATCATTTTCTGGATCTATCGTGCCATTTATATAGGTATTTACATAGCGGAAGACAACTAAGATTTCCCCCTAATTCGGATCTACTTTACGATCTCATCGCCATAACTTCAGTCTTCACCATCGCTGACTTTATAACCATCGTGAAGCAGACTTATTCTTCACATATCTTTAATCATTAATCGTTACATCACTCTTTTGTGACACTCGCCAAATGTTGTTGAAGAATATTGCGACAATCTCGTCAAAGCGTTGTTAATACTTGTAGAAACGTTTGGGCTTCTCGCAGAAATGTTATTAATATCGTGGGAATAGCGTTGTAGCGATATTATGGTACTACATAGATAATTCTCCCCATGAAAAATTTAGCAATGACTAAGAGTTACGAATGGATAAATTCACCTCGGAAATACTATACCCAGTGGTTGGGTTTAGAGCATCTCCATGTTGATTATTTTATCAAAAGGTTTATTACTGAAGACTTGGCTAAGTACGAAAAAAAGTATTCTGGATACTCTCCTCTGCACGAGTTTCCATATGTGCCACAACCATGGAATCAGTGCAAGATATTCAAGGCGCGAACTGCAAAGCCGAACAAATTCGAGGAGGGAGATTTGGTTTTAAAGGCAACTAAACGAGGTCTCCATTCTGCAAGGAGATCCAATTGGGAAGGACCGTTTATGGTTTCTAAGTCCATAACTGGAGGATACTACAAATTGATCAACACAGATGGTAGAACCCTACCAGTAATTCACGGGAATTTGCTTAAGGCATTTGTCTGAAATTATTGGACATTTGAGGTACTGGGCGTTTAAACACTCATGACGTCTGGATTTATCATTTAGGATTTTCTTTCATTGTATTTCAATTCCTCCAAAACATTTGCAATAATTGCAACCATTATTTGAATTCAACATTGTATCAAAAATTCAGTTCACCTCACTTAAAGAAAAATCTTTATCAAATCCAAAATCAAAAGAAAATCCTCAGTCATAGACTCAACACCTACCAAAAATCCAAAACCCAAATAAAATCTCACATTTCTCACAGAGTTCATGTTCATGAGATTAGGGAAAGGAAACTAAAGAAATCCATCAAAGAAATTTTTGCTCCTCTGCCTCCTCCAAAACTTTCAAGGCTGCCTTTTCCACCTCCAGCTTCCTGGTCAGCTGAGCGACCTCATTCATATTCTTCAAAATGACATCACTAGTAGGGAAAGGAGCATCACCCTTTACTTCTTTCTTGATAGCTTCAAGTCGTTGACGGATCCACCTCAGGTTGAAGCCAAGATCTTCAGGATTCTTCAAGTTGTACTCCCAATCAAAGAGTACATCTTGAGAAACAACATTTCTAGCTGTAGTCCGAATATCATCTATAACATGCAAGATGGCCTCTAATGGTTTCGTCAAGAAATAACTGCGTCCTGGATCCCGAGTAGTAACAATGTGTCTATACATTTCCCACAGTTCCTTGTACATAGCAGCATATCCGATGGGAACGGTAAATCCTCTAATAAGCTGGTGATATGGGAGTAACTCACCAAATTGAGGGTCAAAGGAAATCCCTTCAGTGGGATATTCGTGCACTATCATCTGGTTCTTAGTTACTGGAGCTGTAGTTGCAGGAAATCCTACACTACACCCTTTTTCATTTTAGATGATAAGTGTCTTAAGACGGCAATGTCATGGGGATTTATGCTCGCAAGAGAATTTAGGCCTGTCATATTATCGCGTGACGAAAATTATACAGAGACAACGAGACCAAAGAGAAAATGATAAGATGAGATCAATGGGTATTTACATGAAAGTGTAAAGACGTCCTGCGATTTCATCGCTAGACGGTAATGTAACAAAACTTTGTTCTCACAAGGGAATTTAGATTTGTCATATTGTCGCAAAGAAATTGAGTAAATACAGATAAGGCAAGATCAATAGGTTTTTACATGCAAATGTAAAGACGTCCTGCGATTTTGTCGCAAACACAAAGTTGGCAAAATAAGACCTTTAACTAGGAAGGCAAAATAAGACCAACAAAATAATTTCAAACATTAACTATTTTCTTTAAGAATGCTGGAAAGATTTATTCATCGCAGAAACAAGATTCCTTCAGATTTTTTCATAAATGTTATTTAGAATCGCAAAACGGGATTATTGGAAGAAAATATCACAGCCATATCGCAGTCTCCATCACAATCAAAAATTCATTCATAATTTTGCAAGTAATATAGCAACACAACTCGCAAAAAGAAGGTATGAGAAGTAACTAATCGTTTCAAGAAAGATAATGAGGGGAAAATAGGGGAGTTAATAAACAAAATATCATTATCTTTCTTGAGATTATTCAAAATAAAAGAAGTAAAGGTTGAATTACAAAGTTACATTGCTCGCAAGAAAAAGGAAAGGAAAGAAAACAAAAGTAAAGCTCAAAGTTCAGCATTAGTCTCGCCAGATTCATTATCTTTGCTAGTATTATCAGCTTCGCCAACATTCTTCTCATTGCGAGTTTCTCCTTCTTTTAGTTCTTCACCAACAATTACTTCACCACCTGTATTTACTTCTTTAGGAGGGATTTTTGGGTTCTCCTGAGAAGCATTTTCTTCATTATCTTCTTGAGTAGTATCTTCTTCACTACTTACATATTCTAAATCCTTGTACATGGGAAGAGGAACTTCATCATCTTCAACTTCTAAAGGAAGAACAGATACATGAGGAAGAGACTGGGAAATCAGAATGTCGTTCACAAGAACTTCAGCACTAAGATGAACCTTGCGAAGGAAACCTCGGTCACGGTTTCTAATCTCAATATTCTTGAAATATTCAAGATAATTATATCTTCTCTCTGCCAGGTCGCGAGATTTAACAAGATCAGAAGTGAGAATCCTATTTTCTTTGCGAACTCTATCCAATTTATTAGTCAGATCAGAAATAGTAGAATGAAGGCTTCTTTCAGATTCTGCGAGAAACAAAAATGACAAGAAAATATTCAGATGAAAATCTCACGAGAAGAATAGTGGAGAAATTAAATAGAAAAATTAATAGTCAAGATAGTCGAAATGACTACCTTCCTTTTGCGAAGTTAAATTTTGAATTAATGATAAACAACAGTTCTCCCATTGATTCATGGCATCGTCAAATTTATCCCCAACTATACCCTTCAGGCGAGATTTTATCTTTTCTTCTTTGGAAAGGAGATATGAGTTTTTATTTTCGAGTAAAGAATAAGATTCTTTTAGTTGGGAATACTGGTCTTGAAGCTTGCTGGCCTTTAAAATAAGAGTTAATCTACCTTTGATAAGTTTATCCTTCTCAGCGGAAGATGATTCAGTTATTTCCTTGAGCTCATTCTTAAGGGAACGAAGGAATTGCTCTTGATTATCACATACTCTATGAAGATTATTCAATTGTTGCGAGGAAATCGCCATCAAGCTTGAGAATTTATTCTTTTCTTGAGATAAAGTTCTATTTTCGTCTGACAAAGATTCCGTCGCCAAATTAGCTTTGGTTAACAAATATGAGAGGCGAGTAATCTCGTTATTTAATAAATGTTGGCTTTGTGATAATTGATTATTCTCATTAGTGAGATTATCTATTTGATCAACCGAATACATATAGAGATTATCTAATCTATTAAACTGGTCCATCCAAGAATCTTTTTCAACACGAGCTTCTTCAGCGATGGATTCAAATTTAAGTCTCTCAATGAATCGATTCCGATTTAAAACTAAATATACAAGCCAAGAATTTAAGAAAGAAATTTAAGTACAGAGAAAATGAAAACTTGCTAGAACAGAAAAACAAAAAAACAGAGGTAGGAAAATTGTACCTTTCAGTTCGTCATTTTTTCTGCGAAGATTATCGTAATCAAGCAAAGAGTTGCGAAGTTTATGATTAAGAATATCGCATTCTGAAGTTTTGGCTTGGAGGACTCTCTTCAGAACTTCAATTTCATTTTCTAAAGACACTCGCGAGATAGTGCGATCAGAACCAAAATATTTGATTAAAGTATCACAAACAACATGTTTGAAAGGATCAATAGAGGATTTTCTAGCATCATCTAAAATGTTAGATAAAACTCCAAAAGCAGCATCAACCTCTACTGGTATTTCTTTGGATGAGGGAAGAGGTGTAGAAGATGAAGAGGTAATGATGTCGAGTTGAAGGTTTGAATCATTTGTAATGGTTGCATCATCAGATAGAGGAGTTTTTGGGAAGGTAACAGTTGAAGGTAATAATGGACTGGTGGGAATTTCGTTGACAACAATTTTGGGAGACTCATTTGTTATAAGGTCAGTGGAGAAAGAGATGTTGGTAACGATATTCTCGCAGATGGAAGAAGGAGGATTCAATTGCGAGGGTGTGGGAATGTCTCTTGCTGATGTCAACTTGGGAATGATAATGTCAGCCTCAAGATTTTTAGCGTGACGAGATCTTTTGTGAGGTTTAGCGATATTCTCGTCATTATGCGATAATAAATTAGATAAGAAACAGAGGCAACAATATTGTTATTAAGAAATAGAATGTGTTTCTTACTACCTTATTATTCGCAGAACTCCTTTTCTTGTCAGTTGGACTTTTATGAAGATTAGGGTTTTGATTTGCGGACTGAGCGTTAGGAGTAATTCCACTAAAGAGAAAACATAATGTGGGAATTATGAAGAATCAAACAGAAAAGGTTGGAAAACATGAATAAAATTGGTTCAAACAGATATCATAATTGAAACACATACCTTGATGACTCCATTAAAGCAGTAGCAGATGAATATAAAGAAAGAGAAGAATTGCAGACGGAAAACAAAGCAAACAGAAGAAGATAGAAAAGAAAAAGAAGAAAAATAGATATATAACCAAACTCTACCTTTTATAGGCAAAAGGTAGGGGAACTTATTGAGTAGAAGAAGTGTCAGTAAAAAGAAGAATTTATAACACGTGCAGGCAATTAAGCTAAATTTACGGTGTCTTGTCGAGAAGAAAATGTGGAAAGAAAGGAAGCTGCGAGCGCTATGAAGAGTTGGAGATTCTCATATCTTCTCCACTTTATGAAGAAGACATGAGAAGAGGCAATATGTAAGACCAGAATATCGCTACAACAATGCGTCTGCAAAATTAATGACATTTTTGCGAGCCTAATCGCGAGTTCTTCAACAACGCTTTATGGGTGTCACAGAATAAACTTAAAGAATGACGTAATAGCTGACGATTGAAGAAACATGGGAAAAACATGTTTGTCTTGCGATGGTTACAAAGCTTGCAATAATGAACATTATAACTATCGCGATAAGATCGCTGAGTAAATCCGAAATAAGAGGAAAACTTAGCTGTCATCCACTATGTAATTTCATATATAAAGGGGTCCAATAGATTCAGAGAATGATGAGGTATTTTTGAGAAGTTGAGAAAGTCTTGAGGAGAGAGAAACTTCAAGAGAATAGTTTTAATCTGGATTTCTGTAAACATTTCTGAGATTTAAATGATAAGTGTCGTTTTTAATCTTCCATTATGAGTTAAATATTTTAAAATATAAACAAGGGTGTAGTGTAGGATTTCCTGCAACTACAGGAGAAGTGTTGACAACCATAGAGACGACTTCAGAGGAAGGAGCTTCTGCTATTTCTGGTTCGGGTTCCACCGTCTGAGGCAAAATTGGAGTTTCCACCACCTCCACTGCATCAACGACTAGAACTTCATCATTTTGAGGCGCATATGTGGAAGTCTTGTCACCAACAACTCCTGGATTGCCCAAACCATCATTATTGGATCCATGATTCCCAACTTCGTTGTTCGGTACCTAATGCGAAGATTACATGTGATTAGAATGATTCAAGAGTGTAAGGCCAATACAATCATAAAATTAAGAAAGTCAGTGAACTAACATCATCTAAGTTCATTATTATGCATTTAATATATGTGCAAGTAGAATCAAAGTCATGAAACACGTTTTCGAAGAAACTCAGCTGAAGAAAATTTTACACTGCCCTATGTTCAACGACGAACTGAGAGCAATTGGTATGGAGTATGGAGTTTGGTTGTAGACCATTCTATCCGTATGGAAGTCCTATACAACATATAAACATTTCATTATGATTGGACAAACGAGTAAGGATATGTGGCCAAAACATTAAGCAACCCGTAATCTGGAAAAGTTCTGAAAGTCTCCTGGAAGTTTACTATTTCACCTTTTTCAGGCTCTGAACGTGCTCAGAACTTAAAAATCTTCTTACACAAAGCTTGGAAATTTTCTGGTCATGGGAATGCATATGCAGACATTGAAAATACGATTCCGGATAAAGGTTTTACGGGGATTTAATTAAAAATTGAAGCCTGAAATTTTCTGACGACGTATTTCACCGAAATTATGTGCATATTCACATGGGTTTTCATTCATTCATGCACAAATCAGAAATTTAATACTTCTATGAAGAAACTACAGGAGAATATACTTACTAAGGGAGTCTCCAAACCATTTGAAGACTCAGCAATGTTGGAATCTCCATTAGCAACTTCGTTATCTTCATTCGACTCTAGATTTTGAGAACTCTCCATATTTTCATTCGATTCGGGATTTCGAGAGATTTCCACGTTCTTATCATTTAATGAGGAGTGATGTGCATTAATATCCTCCTCATCCACGACAAATTCCTCCTGAATACATCAACAATAGTCATTATCAAATCATCCAGAGGCATGTTACACTGGTTTAACATGAAAAGAGAATGCTTACACCGACTTCCTCGTCAGTATTGTATCCCTGAGTCGTTCGACCAGGAGTGAAATGAAGACCATCAATAATAGACGGAGTAAAATTCTATAACCAAATAACAAATATTAATTTTATGATCCTAGTAAAGCGGATAGAAGAGGTCAGAGCAGAAAAATGTCAACAACTCACCAAAAAGGCGACTAGGGACTTTATGGTGTTGGGAAACAACTTGCAATTCTTGCTCCTTCCTTCTCTACCGTAAATAATTGCCTCTGCTTATGAGAAATTCACTTCAATTCGAGGTCTCACAGGACGACCATCCTACAAGAGGAAATTGATGTGTTAGTTAAAGACAATTATACAAGTTGTATGAGGAATACACAAGAGAATACATACCGGTGAACTTCCTGGAGATGTCTTTCGCTTATCACCACCAGAGATACTCCTTAATCTTGGACAAGAGGCACTCATCTTAGAAGAAGGAGGTTCTTTCACTAAGGGTTGGGTAGCCATCACGTAATCATTGAGATGCTCAAGCTGTTGATATCAGAATTCTATGTAACCTGGAGTCACATACGTAGTTCGATAAGCACAATGGAACCAACAAGAGTTTCCTTCAGCATATATATGATCTAAACAAGATTTAAGTTGTTCCACTGATAGTTTTCTCCTCCGAAAAGTCGGGATGCATTGGTCCATACCCATTTGACGGGCGGTTCTATCAATATTATACTCCTCTACCGAAAAATCTCCATACGTTGCTGATAATAGATAACCGGGAGTGAAACTCAACATGAGAGATCTTTCAGCATCGCTCAAATCAGTATCGGATCTCAAATACTTACTTTCCCCAGTATTTAAAGTCATCAATTGAGAAAAGTGAGGAGGAACCATCACCCAAGGGCGGAAGTTGAACTCAGACTCATCATCCAAAACATCAACGAAGCGCGTCTTGGATTGAATTTGCTTTGTAGACTAGCGCATAATCCTAGCATTGTTTTTCTCATGGAAAATTCGTCGAGAATCAGCAGAGTTCAGACTTTGTAAGATACTACGGGGAATGGGTGCATAGTTTTCGAAACGTTCCCACATCAGAGCCTGGAGGAACATCCTATTGGCGTAGCATTCAATCTGCATGAAGCCATTCAAAACACTGGAGTCTACGACTAAAGAGTCCAGGTTATAATACAAAGAGCCCGGGAATAAGATACCTAGCGGAAGTTGTTCACCTTGAGCCATCTTAATAACGAAAGGGAATACAAATGGCTTCAACAAGGTATCAGCATCTTCAAACACGTCCCTGGATAGCCACAAGCACAAGAAAGCATCAATAGACAACATACCATCGGGTTCATCAAGAGGGACATCTCGTGGCCACCAATGTGTCAACCAATGAGCAAAATAGCCTTTACCAAAGACCTTGTTGATTCTCTCTATCTCAGCTGTTAAAGTTTTGGAAACTGCTTTTTCCTCCGCCCTCCAGAGTTCTTCAGGAAAGTTCCTGTAATTGGAAGATGAAATAAAGCAACTACATCTTCCAAGGTAATAGTGAACTCTCCTCAGCTGCATATAAATGTGCGAGTTGGGATGCACCAGCGAGCAATAAGAGCTACAATACCTCGTGCGTCATGAGAGATATACAAATCTCCAGATGTTTAAATGGCCCTGGTAATTTGTGCTCTATCCAGCATAGCTCTAACACGAGGAAATCCCAGCATGTGTCTAGACCACCCAGAAAACTTATCTAAGGGACGCCGAGAGAGCTTGAACTCAATCATTGAAGCCTGGAATAGTCCTCGTTCAAGACAGAACCGAATAGTAGCACAAGGAGTCACCAATTTCTTTTGAGTGACCGTCCTGGGATTAATTAGAAGGCGATATACCGGGGACTTGAGACGATTTTCGGTATCCTGAACCTCAAAGAATGCGTCATCTATGTTTGGGACGTTATTGACTCCAGATTTTTCGTCTTCTTCACCAAAAAAAGCCTCATCCATACATGCTTCCTCTATGGAGATGTCATCATCTACACATATTTCATCTCTGGAAGCACCATTGGCTAGGAGATCAGACATCTTTGCAAAGAAGCTGTAAAAATCACACGATATTTATTTTCAGTCATCTGAATGCAAATTCGACGAGATGATGGATTCATGCAAACGGGAATTCCAGCATCTAAAATGGTAATTCTAAACTCTTACGTCTTTCAATTTCACTAACAGTAGTGATTGTGCCACAAGAGTTATCACGTACAATTAGTTCGTTCCTTGAAACCCGCAGTAATGAACGAGACTTCATTAGTTCATAAAAGATGATTTTCTCATAAAATCATAGACTCAATTTTCATAATGTGAACATTCACACAACTGACCTATGAAATTTACAACAAGACATTATTTCATCATAAATAAGATGTCTAGTTTCGAAGGTTACTCAAAACCCGCGTCTTGATTTTACAAAGCAATAGCTAGTATAATTTGTTCACGTAAATTTTCAAAAAATTATTTTAATGAGAACAAATCCATGTAAATGAAATATGTCATCATATCCCACATAATATGTCACGGATACATATATATTAATTTTTTTTTTATTTTCCTCCGTATTAGCATTTTCTTTAAAACGAAGGTTTATGCTAATTTTGTGAAAGCTCACACCTCTTGTGATAAAATATTAGTTCTCATGAAAGCTCATAAATAAGGTTTTATCACTAAACATAAGTTTACATACATAAAAAACAAATCTATTTTTCCTCGAATGAACACTATTTTCTAAAACGAGGTTTACTTCGGTTTTGTGAAAGCTCACAACTTTTAACATAAAGTTTTTTTTCCCATGAAAGCTCATAAACAAAATTTTACCACTGGACACAGGTTTATTTTCAAAGAAAAATCTCTCTCAAGTTAGGGATTGTTGCTAGTTTCCTAAACTAACGATCGAACAAACATACGTTTAATAAAATAAGGGTTTTTCTACAAAACTCACACTAATATATATATATACATGTATAGAATTTCACCATGAACAACTCATAAAATCAGCAAGCTTTTGATTTTCTTTTTACCTGGTCGGAGTTGGTCGGAAGTCGTCCGGACGATGACTAACAGCGTCGTCGGTCGGCGACTCCGGCGAATTTTCTTCTGCTCCTCCTAATGCTCGGACGTGAAGGGAAGGGTAGGTGAAGAAGGTGGTGGACATGGGAGAGAAATAAAAAAAAACAAAGGGATTAATTCCTTTTATGCCTAATTTTATTTCCAAAACCTAATTCCTTAAGGATTTCCTTTTCGGGCCCGACCCGTGAATCCTAAACCAACCAAGGTTCCACCATCGAATCAGCGGTTCTACACCACTTCATGTTCACTGGATGACGGTCTGTTATGCCACTGGGGTTTCCGCTCAAACCATAATTTGCTCATTCGGTCGAAATTCGGTAATATCTTATCATATAACTAAGTTCAATTACTTATTTTTATTTGTACCTGGAAAATCACCATTCAATGCTGAGTGAGGAACATGACTGTCCCTCACTAAGCAGGGGACTTAATGTAGATGATGGATTTTTGACAAAGGGTAGAATTGTAAAACTATACTCCAGATTCGGCAACCGGATGAGTATTGAGGCTCATGTCTCTCATTAAATCATGAAAGCTCATGCCATAAAATCTCTGACTGAGAAGACTATCTCTTAGAGTACATATGAATGTGTAGTCTCTCAGTTGAGGCACATCTCATGAATACTGAGCAATTTCAATAATTACTTCGGATCCGGCAAACGGATGAATATCGAGACCCATGTCTCCATGCATGAAAGCTCATGCCACCTATGATGGAGAAAGTCTCTCAGAGAAGATGTAGATGTGTAGCTTTCCAGCTGAGGCCACGACACATCTCATACTGTATATAATCGAAAGATTGGGCGGATCCTAGACAACATGCCTTCTAGTATAGAGTAACAACGTATTCGGGATGCAACCAGGTTTTCCCCGATTATGCAAGAGGAATATGACACTCCAACAAGTTCATATTGCTCAACCCTCAGATGATTAATTCTCCTAGACAGGAAGCCCTTCTGGTATAGATCCATCAATTAATTGTCTGAAATCGTCTGAATATCTAGCAATATTCTACGAACCATCGTCTGAATATCCAACAATATTCTACGAGCCATATTTAATCTTCTGAATATCCAGCAATATTCTACGATTCTTCGTTATATTTCGTCACTTCAATTTGTGGTTCTTCCCAGCAGAATGCCACGGGTTAGTGATAAATATCCAATGAAATAGGCATCTGAGCATCGAATAAGCCCTGACACAAAAATGGTGCAAGTGTAATTAACAGATAATGCACATACCAGCATTTTGAATGCACTAACGAGCATTTCAAAAAATACGAACGAACGAGGAACCTATGAAAAATAGGAAGGAAAAATAATAATAATAAAATATTAGCAAAAGTGCCAAGGGACTGGGCTCACCAGCCGGCCAGTCATGCCGTGACCAGTCCCGTGCCCAATTTTATATTTTTATCATACTTTTGCTATTTTCCTGATCTCATGAAAATCCTCTCGTTCGAGCAAATTTTCTTTATTTCAAAGAAATTATCTAAATCACATGATTTTATCAAAAATAATAAAATTAGGGAAAGGTGTCATGGGACCGCCGGACGGCCGGTCATGCCTTGGCCGTGGCCGGTCCCATACCTCATGTCCCATTATTTTATTATTTATTTTCAATTATGAAAATTCATTGATTTTATGAATTTTCCCTAAAATTACCTAATTTCATGTATTTTCTCTAAAATCATAGAAAATATTAAAAAATTAGGGAAAACTCGTGGGACCGGGATCTAGCCGGACGACCATTCCCTAGACGATCCCATACGCCTATTATTTTATTATTATTTGGTGTTTTGTTTCCTGATTTCAACAAAATATCTTGGTTTTCAACAAATCCCTTTGATTTTATGAAAATTCTCTAAAATCATCAAAATTTGGTAAAATTGGGAAGAGTGGCTTGTGACCCGCGCCCATTGGCCGGCCGGCCATGTCTCGGCCATTGCCGGTCCCACACTCTCATTCCATATTTTATTATTAATTTATTTCTCTCATCTCACGAAAGTTCCTAATTTCATCAAACTCTCTTGTTTCTTGGAATTTCCCTCAAATCAGAGAAAATACATAAAATTACATAAAACTGGGTAAGCATGTGGGACCGTGTTTGTCAATCGGCCGGTCATGCCCTAGCCGTGGCCGGTCCCATACCTTGTAATTTCCTGTTTTATTTATTATTTTCATCATCTCATGTATTTTTCCCAGTTTCAGCAAAACCATGGATTTTGCATATTTTCTCAAAATGTTGCTCAAACGTGCACCAGAAAATATCAAAATTCTCAGGACTGAAGCGAGGACACCATTGTGACATGGGAACATCCCCTTGACCGACCAAGGGTGACCCTGAGGCTTGCAAACAGCTGGTCCCGCATGTTTTAATGATTTTAACCTAATTTGCTCAATTGCTCATAGTAGGTTCAAACTATTTCCAAACAATTGGAAGTTTGCTCAAACGACCATCCACTGGTCCCACGCCCACCAAGAGCCGGTCTCATGACCTCTTGGTCGGTCCTTCATATTTACATAACACCAGGTTTTATTATTTGTCGCTCACACGAGCATTATTTCAATGATTAAACCATCATTTAATCATTCTTTTACCTACTGGTCCCGGGAGACTTTGCTATTTTTGCTTATTCGAGCATTTGGGAGATATATAGTGAACCCTTTATCCCATGTATCCACGTAACTCTGTATTGATTTGCAATAAATCACCATTTCGGTAAAATCAGGGTTTTGAATCCAAAGCTTTGCAGAAACGTGATTCTGAGCAGATTCAAACACTCTGATAATTTTATGATGATTTCATAATCAAAACTTTATTTATTTTGCTCGACCCAGTATTCAGTAACTTAAATTAATATTTTATTTGGTCTTGCTACCAACGATTCATCAAAAAGCAGTATTTGCTCAAACTAGAAATATTCGCTCAAACCGGCAATGTTTATTCAAATTAGCAATATTCGCTCAGACTAGCAATATTTGCTCAGATCAAAGAATATTGGTTCAACTATCAATATTCAACAGTTCAACAACACAATTTTCTCATCTTAGGTTATAATGATACCTCGTCTCAGCAGACACGTTAAATTCATGAGTTTCAGAACATTTGCTAATTATGTTCAACTCAGCATTACATGGACTCATCGTCCCTTATAGTCAGCAACTGACTCCATAATCACGAGATTTCAATCGTGTCACATGGGGGGATATTAACTAGGGTTTTGGTGTGGAGGTCTACGGCACATGTGTTCACCCACGATGAGAATGTGAGCAAGTAGTGCAATCATTTGGAAGAGTCAGCAAAGTAGTGGGTGGAAAATTAACCAAGTCTCCGCACGATGAGTAATTGGTTTAACACGATTTCCCACTTCCCCACTCTCTGATTCTAGAAACTGTCACACTTCATGGGATCATGGTGTTTTCAACTCTGACATTATAAAATATCTCTAAATACTGATTGAAAGGACAAGATTCAAACACTCGAACATTCGTCTAGCAATTTCTCATCAAAGTCCATACAGACAATCTTTCGTCCACACGAACTCAGAGAAATCACTCTAAATTGAGAAAAATTCAATCATTTAGAGCATTTTCACGCTAAATTCACAACACACCTACAATCTCAGATCACCATTGATCTCACGCATTTCTCAGCTTCCCTCCTACAGATCAACCCATCCTCTCTTGTGACCGAATTGACTTTGGAACAACCATTGTTCTTAGTTTAGGACGGAGTCTTACAGATTGATCTCTCGAAATTAAAGCACTCCCTTCTTGTAGTGCATCTGTGTGAGGTTCAACATTTCGCTCGGTTCAAGGAGTCTCCACATGGTCGACTCTTCAATTACGTAAAAACTAGCAAATCATTTTCCCCATCTACAACGAGTTAAACTAAGATCGAAATATCAAATGTGTATAATAGAAGACTATATAGCTATACGACTTTTGTCTCAAATATGAGATAGAGTAGATAGACTTTTGAGTAATAGATGAGTTCAATTCTCCACATACCTTTTGTTGATGAAGTTTCACAAGCTCCCCTTAGTAGTTCTCCGTCTTCAATAGATGAACGTCGTGAAGTCTAAAGCTCAACTACACTTTCTATCATAATACACGACTTAGCTATAAGTAGACTAGAAATCAAGGCTTATAGTTTTGTCAACTAAACTTGACAACAAGCTTGAGATAGCAACGTTTGCGAGTTCGACCGAGCAGTGCTCTAACAATCTCCCCCTTTGTAAATTTTAGTGACAACACTATTAATACATATGGAATACAAAATAAATAAAATTTGTAGCTTCTCATATAAATGCTTGATTTCCTTGGTTCTTCAACATTACTCGAAATCTTCGTCACTTCCAAGTACTCCAGTGATTCTGAACATTTTCAACTCAGTATCATAGTTGTTGAAGATCCGTAGCTATAACAACATATAAAAACAAGATGTTTTCATATTGTTATACAGTGGCATAGTTTCATTACACAACATCAAAGTCCAATTGCATCACAACTTTGACAACAATACTATGACGATATGTATCACTCCCACTTAGTCAATACTTCATCTCACAATGAAAACCACCCCCCCTTACATGATGATTTGTAAACCATATGTATTTGTAGTGTGAACTACACAATAATTCTTTCCTTTTTTGTCAATATAAATTGGCAAAGGTACGAAAACTAGCGGGATCATAATGAAATTCTCATAAAGATACTTCATGACTAAAAGAGAACATATCAACTTTGTTTCGATGATTTCACATTATCAAAACTTAGTGTATTCATCAAGGAGTTTTTAAAGATACAAGATAACTCCTACAATATTCCACAGCCGCACTCCCCACAAATATTTGGCAATTAAGCACAAGTTCAATTAAGAACTCTCCCCCATAAAATGTCATTCCCTAAAGAACAACAAGAGCGACCTTACTTTTACAAGAAAATAAGGATTTCTTTGGACATTAACAAATTACATGAAACATGAAATTTGTGTCCAGAAAACTCAATTAAATTAACCACAAGAACCCGTGATTACCCAACATAAAAAAATTACGGAGCCATACAGTAATTTCACAAAGAAGTGGATCAGGGAAAGATCAATACTACGGAATAAACAAAGATACATTTTATTTTCATTGATATTTCCATAATGATACCATAGACTTATAATCTTTGTCATCAAAAGTTCATTCTATTTTCCATGAATATTTGCATAAAGACATATAATACTTAACTTTTGACATATATGATACGTGGGACAATCATAGTTCACGGACGCAAACACTCATATCCCATAACAATTTTTTGCAATATATTAAACCAATAAATATTAATATTGCAAAATTATCTTCGAAATAAACTTTAAAATTTAAATAAATATCGTTGGCAATAGCTGTGTACTCACAATAATTGCTATACCAAACCCTACTTATCCTTCTTAATTAAACCATAAAAATAAATTCTCATAAGAAGTTTCCTAGACAAAAAATAAGAAATATAACTCATAAGAAGAACAAAACTGATGGTCTTCAAACATAATCAGCAACCAGAGATCGAACACAAACAAGTTCATCAGTTGCTTTCTTCAGTTTGGTTTTCATAAATTCAAGATTCTTTGTTGAAATTTCAAGTTGTTCCCGTACAACCCCAAAATCTCGAAGAAGATTTCCCACCAATTGAGACGAAATTTGAACTGGCAGATATTTTTCATGATCAACTACATGAAAGCAGGTTATGGAGAGAGGATTCTCGTGAAACTCAATAACTTTGCTACCTTCAACATTATCTTCCTTTTTGCATCCATCCATTGTGCACACCATAATCTCACAGGATAATTTTGACATTACGGAACGAGTATATATATCTGATGAAGAGATCTTGATATATATATGAGATATTTATAGCGAAACCCTAGGGTTACTCGTTTATGTTCGGTAATGAGTCGGGTGCACGTACGCTCATGGTTATGAACCAAGTTCAACACCAAGAGAACAATGAAGCCTAATTTAGAAGTGGTGTTTTGATAAAAATCAAAGACAATTTCTAAACATATGACAGAAAATCTTAGCTCAAAAGAAAAGAACATAAGATAATTGTTGGTAGAGAACAAATCAACTGTCATGTAGGTACCGAATATCACAAGGCATTAACTTACGAACATCGTGACAAATATAAGAGGAAAGAGTTACAAAACAATACGAAGATAGAGGAAGCACAGGGAAGTATGAAGATTTGCGAAGATAGAATAATCGTACGAATATGTGTTGCGATACTTCGCAACACATATACAGCTGTACAAATTTCACTATAAATAGGAGTTCAAATGTAAAATTCAGGAGGTTCTTTTAGTGAGTATTAGAAATTATCTTAGGAAAGAGAATAGAGAAAGTTGTAACTATTCTAGTTCCATTTAGATACTTCTTTGTAATCAATTGAGAGAATTAATAAGAAAGTTGTCATTCAACATCAAGAACTTCTTAAGTTTTACTAATTCTACTGAGGGTGTAGTTGTAGGTTATTCTGCAACTACATAATTAGCGCTAGAAATAGGGACTTGAAGGATTCCTGTATCAGAAAAATGGCAAGAAGAAGAAATATATCATAACCATTAACTGCAGTAAGAAGAAGTGTGAGACTCGCAGGAGGAAAAGCAAATATAACAGGAGAACCTAGTAGGAGAGGGAGTAATCGAAGAAATCAAGCTCAACAAACAATAGATCATGATCGAGTGAGTATACACACTTGGAGAACTGATACACCAGTATAAGAATATAGAGAACCACAAATTAGAGAAAATTGGAGGTTGATGGGAGGAACAATTCTTGAAAGAGAAAGGGAGATGTTAGAAACATTGAGACAAGGAATTCAAGAAGAACGAAGGTTAGAAGCTGAAGAACGTGCTAACCTAACAAGACGGAATCAAGAATTGAGGATGGAGAATGAGATGTTACAAAGGAGGAAATCTCAAAGTGTTGCAAGATAAAATGCCAGACCAGAGAGAGAAGGGCAGAATTCACCAACAATCAATGATGAAAGTACTATGGAAGGACAAGCACAGACTCAAGTTGAAAGAAATCAAGAGAATCGCTTCATTTTAATACCAAACCATGAACAAAACATGGAGAATTTATGAACTAGGCCAAATCCTAGAGAAAACAATCAGAATGGTGAAGAAAATCAAGAAGAAGAGTAAGGTGAGAGACAACAAGCAGTACATCAGAACAATTACGAGAGTGGAGTAAGAAGACGTGAAGAGGCTCGTAACAATCAAAATGTTGAGTATGAAAGAATTCAGAGAAGAATTGGAAATTAACGAACAGAAACAGCGAGGAATGAACCAAATTTTCGAACTAAAATACAGGCAAATCAAGAAGAAATAAATCACAGAAGAAGGAGAAATGAAGAAGAAGAAATTACCGATATTCGCATGAGAAGGATGAGAAGAATAGAAAGGGAAGAACAAGAATTTCAAGATGCTCTGCAACAATGTGATAATTTAGAAAGAAGATATTTGCAAAATTGTGCAAATGAAAACATTAATGAAGAATATGATAGAATGCGAAGGATCGCAAGAGAAGAGACGCAAGAACGTAGAAGAAGAGAGGCTGCGCTGAAGAGGCCAATGGATGAGAATTCTGAAGCAAATCCACGGATCTTTCGAGAATTAGCGGAAATGATAGGGATGATAAGCAATAGAAGATGAGGAGATAGAAGGAAATTAGATGAAGCAATATAAGAAGCTGCGAGGACTCCATTTGCTAGAGAAGTACAATTGGGAGGGATTCCACCAAAATGCAATTTGCCTACACTTACCAGTATCTTTGATGGGACTTCATGTGCTATTCAACACATTAAAGCATACATAATATGCATGTTACAATGGGAGAATCATGATGTTGTATTATGCAAGTACTTCGCATCAAGCTTAATAGGGAAGCTCTAAAGTGGTTGAAGGACTTCCTAAGAACACTATTACGTCATTTAATCATTTACAAGCAACTTTCCTTGGAGCATATATCACAAATCATTCCTCACGGCTTGGTATTGAAGATGTGTTTGGTTTAAAACAAAGAATTGGTGAAAGTTTGAAGCATTTGGTAAGAAGATGGAAGACTATGTGCAGTGATATGGAAGGGCGCGTGGATGAGAGATACTTGATTCTGTCTTTCATAAATGCGATGTTCGCAACTGAACAACTGTATGTTCAAATCTTCAGAAGAAAGAATTCCATTATGATGACAGAGTTACGAGAATTGCAAGAAGAGTACATTACACTAAAGGAAAAGCAAAACAATATGGAGTCATATCCGGTAGAAAACACTAACAATCAAGACGCAGGAGAAAATTTACTTCCCAAAATAATCAACGTCGTAGCAGGTACTTCGCAAACATCCTCGCAAACTTCTTCGCAAATTTCAGAAGATAAGAAAATCAATAATAGTAGCAATGGGTAGCAAAGATCAAGAAGAGTATGATAGAGAGAGGAATTTCTATAATCGAGGAGGAAATAGCCAGATCCCAAGATTAGATCAACAACAAAAATATTATGGGGGACAAAGGCAAAATTATTTTGGACAAGGAAATCAGAGACAAAATTATAACAATGGTCAAGGAAGTCAAAGAATGATAAGGGAAGAGATAAAGTTGCCACCTTTGAATACAAGTGTAGAGAAGATATGGCATGCAATTATTATGATAGAACATATACCAACTCCATGGAATATGGGAAAGGAACCACCAATGGGTCCAAGAAGTCATGAATTTTGTTCATATCATCATTTTCATGGACATTCTACAAATAACTGCAATAATATCAAGAGGATAATCTTGAGAATGATTGATCAAGGAAAATTGAATCAATTTTTACTTAAGCAAACACAGTCGCAACAATTACCACAAGCTCCAGTCATAACTCGCAGGGAGAACACATCACAAGAAAAGGGAGAAGAAACCCTACATATAGAAGTGGGATCAAAAGCAAGGAATGTTTTCTGTAATTCTATTGTTCACTCATATAAAACCATAGAAGATTTTCATGATAATGTGTTAAGCAGGGTATATGCGAGGGATGGTGAAGGAAAGGAAGTAATGAACATCGCAAAAATTTCACGACTTGAAGATTGGCAGAAACGTGAAATTTCTTTTGAAGCCACTGAAATTCCAGAAGGTTGTGAAGCACATGATAATCCATTGGTAGTAAAATTAGAAATTTGCATGAATATGGAAGAAGGCGAAGATGATATGGAGGAAGAATCAATTGGTCTTAATAGAATTTTGATTGATACAGGAAGTTCTGTCAATATCCTGTTCTATTCTGCTTACAAAACTATGGGGGGAAAAGACGCAGATTTAATACCATCTACTTACAGGATTTATGGTTTTAATGGAACTGCTAATAATCCTAAAGGAGAAGTAAGCATGCGAATTCCATTAAGTGGAATGCGAACTGAAATTCTGTTTTGCATTGTTGATGTCGAATCACCATATAATGCTTTGATAGGAAGAACCTGGATCCATGGAATTCTGGGCGAAGCTTCCACTCTACATCAATGCATAAAATTTCCTCATATGAAGGGTGTTGGAGTTATCAATGGTGATTGGGCTGAAGGAAAGAAATGTTATGATATAGAGGTAGAAGTTTGCGAAGGAAAAACTACTGAGAAAGAAAATTGGAGAAAAAGAGCAAAGGCTGTGAAAAGAAGTGAAAATTTAATGGCAGAGGATTAAGACAGGAAAGAATAAAATTACGATGTTAATCATGCAGGAAATTTGCGATGATAACAAAGGGTTGTGATTTGCGAAGAAAGAAGAAAAAAAGTAATGAAATAAGAAGGTAATAAATATGTTTGCTCGAGAAGTATAACAAGATATCCATTCAGAAAAAAGAAGTTGAAATGAGGTATGTTACAACACAAATTTTTTTTTTTCATGATAAATTTTACGAATATTGTTTGCTCGCAGGAAATATGCAAAAATTACGAATTTCAAATTTTTTATTGCGTTTAACTTTCATTAAAGAAAGACACACACATTAACTCGCGAAGAAAAGACCGCAATTTGCGAATAAAAGACCGCAATCTGTGATCAGCTTTCAAAAAAGAAAGAAATCCGCAGAAATATTACACAGGCGAACCTTTGTGGCGTACAACCTAGTTCGCGATGCAACATTTCGTAAGAGGAAAAGTCCTAAAGTACGTCATTTAAGGGGGTACCTATAAGCATGGCTCAGGGACACCGGAACACCACCAAGGCACCTGAGTACATGGAACTTTACGGGGTACAACCCAATAATGGGGTACCTATCCGGGTTAGACACCTTGGATTCTCACCTAATCTTGCGACATTACACAATATTATACGGTGTATCATGATTTAGGTTGGGAGACTAAGGCATAATGTCTTTCCTAAGAAGTGAAGAAAACGATCAAGGCGCCGAGGTACACGGTTGAGTCAAGAGTGCTGGGTGAGCTTGAAGCACATCTGCCATTTTTGACAAGTCTTGGCAAATGATGCATTTGGCCCAAAGATACCCCATAGGGTGCAACCTCGTAACTATAAGCCCTATAGGCAAAAAGGATAAGAGGTTGCGATCAAAAGCTGGTTGTTTGTAGAACCGGATGGGAAGAGCTAACCTTGTATGGTCGATGTATGCTTCCTTGAAGGGGCATCCAAGGGGAAGATAAAGGGCAGCACCCTCCATTAGGGAGCTGATACGTGCTATAAGACGCAAATGTCACGAGGCTTCTTGTTTGCAAAAACATAAAGGCTTGTCATATTTGTGCAACAACTGAATTTCTGCGAGCATTCTAAAAAAATAAAAAAAATATATACAAAGAGAACTCGCAGAACATAACAAAGAAGTTAAGATGAGATCAATGGGTTATTACATGAAAGTGTAAAAACGTCCTGCGATTTCATCGCAAGATGATAATGTCACGAGGTTGTATATTCGCAAGAATGTTCAAACTTGTCATATTATCGCAAATACAAAAATATTATCACAAAAGAGGTGGCAAAATAAGACCTTTACTTATGAAGGCATGATAATACCACAGCAATTAATGAAAATTATTCCATCAATATCATTGGAGAATTTTTACAAGAATATATATATCATGAAGTTCTGACAAAGAAGACAGCTCCGTCAATATCATTGAAGAATTTTTACAAGAATATAAATCATGAATTCCTAAAAAAGAAGACAACCCTATTGAAGAATTTTCATGAAGATATAACAAAAGATGCGATTTTGCTCGCAATCAAAAACAGATAGTTCGTATTCCATTAAAATTTACGAGAATTACATACTTCTTATACTTCTTCATATACTGAATATTTCTCCACAACTTGAATACTTCTTATAATTCTTCAAGAACGTCCCATATTTATTATACTTCTTAAATGCATACTTCATTTTGCGAAGGTTAAAGTACTTATTATACTTCTTCATACATTGAGTAATTCTTCATAGATTGAATAATTCTTATACTTCTTCATACATTGGATAATTCTCTACGGATTGAATACTTTTAATACTTCTTCAAATATATTTTATACTTCTTATACTTCTTAAGGATATTTCATAAGAATCTATTCTTATATTTCAAAAGGAGGATTTCCTATTCACAATCGTAACAAACAGAAGCTTCGCAGGTTAAATTGGAGCAGATATTCTAAAACTTCCAACAATTTTTAATCATCTGAAGAGAAATAATAGGGGGAAAGGAGATACTAAGCTAAGTCTTTAAGTTATATTATTTCTCTTCATATGATCAAATGATGCAAAGAAGGAAAGCATTCAATTTAAGAAAGGCCAAATCATCTTCGCAAAATATCAAATGTACTTCTTAAAAGAACAAAAACAGTGGGCAAAATTGTTTGCAAAAAGAGAACCAACAGTAGCTAAGAGAAAAAATTCAAAAGAAAGGAAAACAAGAGAATCAATGATAATTTGAGAAAGAATATTATTATGCTTCATCAACACTCTGTGCTGGGTCTTTAAGATGAGCAGGGTCATTAGCAACATTCGACTTTTGCGAAATATCATCCTTTGTAGAGTCTGCGCAAGAACACATCTCTTTGAGGAACAGATTCCTTTTCACCATCAAATCCTTCATCACCACTCTCATAATCAAAATCACTATCAGGATCACGAACAACTTCATCATTAGATATTTCCAGAGGAGTAATCTTCACAGGAGGAAAGGATCTTGATAAGAGAATGTTATTCACAAAGACTTGGGATTTCAGATGACTTTCACGAAGTATAGCTTTCTGATGGTTGGTATCTTCGATATCTTTGGAATAAGCAAGATAGTTGAATCTCCGAGTAGCACGATCACGAGAGTTGATTAAGCGAGTAGAAATAAAAGCATTTTTCTTACGAAGCTCAGAACAGGAGGCTTCTAATCCAGCCTTAGCATTGCGAAGGTTGTTCTCAGATTCTGCGAGTAAAAAAAAATTTAAAAGGTCAAATTTGCGAATATAACAAAATTTAAAGATACATCAGAGGCAGTCAAATTTTAATGACTACCTTCTCTTTGAGAAATAAGAGATTGAGCTAAAGATAGACAACAATTCTTCATTTGATCCATCGCATTATCAAAACCATCACCAACTAATCCTTTAAGTCTAGATTGAAGCTTCTGATCTTTAGAAAGAAGAAAATTTTTATCCTTCGCAAGTTTGGTATTAAGACTTTTTAGTTCAGAATAATCTTCTTCAAGTTGATTCTTCTTAGTACTTAAGATTATATTCTTATTAATAAGGGACTTCTTCTCAACGGCAAAATATCTTCTCTCTCTGCATCTGAAGACTTCTTTAATTCCTCAAGTTCACCTTTTAACAAAGAAAAAGATTTTCTTGATCGCAACATTTATTCTGAAGAGTATCTAATTTTTGCGAAGAAACGATCATTGTATTCAAATACGAGCATTTCTCTTCTGATAAGGTTTTGTTCTCTTTTAATAAGGTTTCTACTCTCAAGACGGATTTAGTTAAAGAAGAAGTAAGTTGAGATATGTCATCATTCAAAAAATTTCGGTCGTAAATCAGTTGGGTATTCTCTTGAAAAAGGGCATCAAAATTATCAAGAGCACACGGATAAAGATTAGATAAATGGGAGAATTGGTTCAAGAGGCTTTCATGCTTGGCTTGATATTCTGTTGCATTTGATTCATGGCGAAGTACCAATCTTCTAATTTCGAAATGGATGGATTCTATAAAGGGGAATGGGTTTTAATGGGTGTCTCAAACATATGAAGAACAAAAGTAAACAAAAGGGGAAAATATGAAGATAGTAATCATACCTTTCAATTCATCATTCCTTTTGCGAAGGATCGTAAAAATCTTTGTGTCTCTTTATAATTTTAGTACCTTAATCAAGAGAATCAGGTTTTGAATCATTTTAAGGCGGAGATTCTCACATTATGCTCTTGAAGACTTCGAAGGAGTTGAAGAGATTGGCGCAACACGATTTCATCTTCAAAAAGCAATTCAACTTTTTTTCCAAGGATTGGCATGAAGTAGAAATATCAGGATTGATGAAATTATTTAGATCATCAATTTCAAAACCAATCTTTTTTCTATTCATTTCTTAACGGATGGATTCTATAAAGGGAGAATGGGTTTATAAAGCAAATAATGGGTGTACCTCTTTCTTAAACAAACTTACGAAAAATAAAAGATTTTTGATTTGATTTGATTCAATCACACAATTACAAAAGAACAAAAAATACAAAAAGAAACCGAGAAAAAAAACAAAAATTTATAGGGAAAATATGAAGATAGTAATCAACCTTCATTTCATGGAAAAAATTCAAAGGAAAACATTTTGATAAAAGAAATGTTGAATACTAATCTAAATTTTTATTTAGTAGACATTTTGAGGATTAAGTACTTCAATCAAGTACTTCTTATACTTCTTCAAGGAATCAGCAAAAGAATAGAGGCAAGTATATACTTTTATTATTCAAAACCTGGAGAGAAGACAAAGAATATTTTCGAGGAAAGCAAAAAGAGTTCGCGAAATGAAGTTACGAAGGTTCGCAAGATAACATTCGAAAAGTTGAATAAATTCCATTGGCATGAAGTAGAAATATCGGGATTGATGAAATTATTTAGTGTGCTTCGCAAAACTCATATTGAACGAACATTAGTAGACTTAATTATTCAAAACCTCGAGAATATTCGAATTTCTTGAGGAAGAGGAGAAGAATTTGAAGGAATAAGAGCAAGTTGTAAATTGTCTGGAGCAATAGCACTCAAAGGATTAGGAGTCAAGATAGGCTTTTCAAGAGAAGATGTTGAAGAAGTATTTTGGGAGGGTTGATCTTGAAGAAGTGTTGATAAATTGACATTGGTGGGAGATTGAAAACTGGGTAATGGAGTATAGGCAGGAGTTTGCGAAGAAGTATTTTCACGAGGAGGACTAGGAAATTCCTTATCCATCTCAGGAAGGAAGTCATCAATTGAAATTATTGGTGTAGGTTTAATCACTCGAGATCTCTTGTTGGGATTGGGTTTTTCACCAGCCTACGAATCAAAATGTAGATTAAAAACTGAGGCAACAATATATTGTTCAAGAAAGAAGACAGAGTATTTTAACTACCTTTTGATTCTCGGATTTTCTTCTTCGAAGATTAGGGCTTGAATTTCTAGGTGGAGATTTCACCTGAGGAATAGTTTTGCTGAAATAAACCAAAATCAAACAATAAATTATACAGAAATCAAAGAGGAAAACAAGTGAAAAACATGAAGATAGAAGAAAATTACCTTGGAGAACTCATGATGATATGAACAGGAGGAAAAAATGATAATGGAGAGTGTGATAAGAAGACAAAATTGCAGAAGTAAAAAGAGAAAATAAGAAGAAGAAAAGGAAGAGAATATAAAAGAGTTTATATAAGGGAATAACTAGAAAAGAACGGTTACAAAAGACGTGTCCAAATTCTAAAAGACTAAGTAACGGTTATGTTCTCACGATCATTTCTTCTTCGTAGAATTGACATGAGAAGAGGCAAGATGTAGGTACCGAATATCACAAGGCATTAACTTTCGAACATCGTGACAAATATAAGAGGAAAGAGTTACAAAACAATACGAAGATAGAGGAAGCAGAGAGAAGTATGAAGATTTGCGAAGATAGAATAATCGTACGAAGATGTGTTGCGATACTTCGCAACACATATACAACTGTACAAATTTCACAATAAATAGGAGTTCAAATGTAAAATTCAGGAGGTTCTTTTAGTGAGTATTAGAAATTATCTTAGGAAAGAGAATAGAGAAAGTTGTAACTATTCTAGTTCCATTTAGATACTTCTTTGTAATCAATTGAGAGAATTAATAAGAAAGTTGTCATTCAACATCAAGAACTTCATAAGTTTTACTAATTCTACTGAGGGTGTAGTTGTAGGTTATTCTGCAACTACATATCATTAGGAAGAAAAACGAGGGTTTTCTAAGTGAGCAACAAAGAGAATTTTCTCAAGAGTTAATGATCATATATATAATTAACTGAAGCAAGGCTCAATAGTAAGATGATCATTTTATTCTTAAACAAAAATAGATACATCAGAGACCATTTTGTCAAGAAAAAGAGCTTCTAAAGAATTATGAGCATCCTCACACGGTCTCAAAGAGAATGCTCATTCATAAGCAGTCAAGTTATAGATTGACAGGCATATAGATCATCAAGGGTATTGACATTTCCACCCTTTCTTTCCTGATTGACATCAGAAAAGTCACAAGATTTTTCAAGAGAATTAATAAGAGGAGAAAAAGTATTACCTGATGCAGTAACTTTCTCGCCTTCTTAATATTGCGTTTGAGTCTATTGATACATGTCTTGAGCTCCGAGACACGATTATTGATGTGAATGTATTTGGGAACAAACACTTTAGATTCAATAATTTCTTCGGTGAGAGACGAGGAGTTTGAAATTTTCTTCTTACTTATATAGTCGCAACTAGTATCACACACGAGGTATGGGGATTAGGTTTCCTAGTTTCTAGAGTTCTACCTTATATAGTCTTAAAATCAGGGTTTGCAATCAATGTTACCTTAGTAACAAAGCATTCAATATTCACCGTTATATGAAAACCAGATTAGACTCAATCTAATATCTTTCATCCGTTAGATCGAACTTAGAATGTTACACACAAATAAAAAGTGACTTCATTTAGATATGGGTAACCGTACCTAAACGTGTACACCTTGTTGGCTCAACAATAGTAAAAAGAAGTTATCCATATGAACACTTTCATATCAACCTTGTTCATCTAAACACAACTAGTTCAAATGACTCAAATGAAACTAATTATAGAGTTATTCAATTGTTTATATTCTCATAGAATTATACGAGACACAATTGAAGCAAAATCAGTTTTGATTCACTCGAATCAAATCATGAACATTATAGCCACGGTTTGCAAAGGATTGCATTCCTTAATTTATAAATGTATTAGTTCATGAACAAACCGATTTTAGAACAAAACCTACTCAAGTATGCAAATGGGTACACATACCTAAGTGGCCGGACTTGGTATGGGTTCGCCAGTATGCGAACCGGTATGCATACTTTCATACACCACCAAACTCAGTTGAATTCCCGGACTTGAACTTTACGCCGGTACGCATACGGGTATGCATACTAAGTTCTCGGACTTTCAACTAACCAACTAGTATGCATACGGGTATGCATAATATGGTTCACGGACTTGGAATAACTTGCAACAGTTAGCGTACAAGTATACAAAGTATGCTATTTCCATTCATAGTTAAATGTTGAAAACTCCCATTTCGATCGTTGAAACATTCTTAGAAGACGACAATAGTTGTCTCATACAAACTATTAACTTCAAAGCAAATTTCAAGTGATCGATAGATTAATACGAAACATTCCAAGTCTACATCAAATGACTATCTCACACAAGTCATGTAAGATGTTACCAGGCGATTTTCATATGTTCATCTTTTGACTTTCGTCAAGAATATAAGATTACCTTGGTTAAAGCGAAAGTTTACCAACACATATTTCGAGAAATATGTAAGTGAGTTACACTCAGCTCGAAATATCAAATTTGTATATTTGAAGTCTATATAGCTATACGACTTTTATCTCAAATTGGATATAGAGTAGATAGACTTTTGAGTGATAGATGAGTTCAAGTCTCCACATAAATTTTGTTGATGAAGTTCCACAAGCTCCCTTTAGTAGTTCTTCGTCTTCAATCAATGAACACCGTGAAGTATAAATCTCAATTACACTTTTTATCCTAATCCGAGACTTAGCTATAAGTAGACTAGAAATCAAGACTTATAGTTTTGGCAACTAAACTTGACAAATAAGCTTGAGATAGCAACGCCTTCGAGTTCTACCGAGCAGTGCTCTAACACACTGGTCTTATCATATCTATTATATGGTCACAGTTAATTCCTAGCACATATCTGCAAGATATGCTGGTGTTTTTGGGTGAAAACTGATTCTGCCGATTTTGGTAATTTTGTGTGTGTGTGTGTGGATGAAAAACGAGTCCAAACCTTAAACAATGCACTGCACGAGAGTACTTTTGATTCGAGAGATCAATATGTACAATCCTGGCCTAAATAAAGAAATGCCCGTTATAGGATTGCTTCGGTCACAAAGTGAAGGAGAAGGGTTGGTCTTAGGGAGGAAAGCGAAGAAAGTGTTGAGACCAGAATCGTTGATTCTGAAGGTGTGGTTATTTATGACTTGTATCAAAAATTAGGACTGGCCAACAGAATGGAAAGCTATCAGGTGATTTCTGGATACTATGTTGTTCTCTCTAACCAAAACTTGTTGTTTGGTGGAAAAATAGGTGAAACCTATTTATACAAGTCATAATAAAATGTACCCTGGTCTCGTAGGAAGTGAAAACGATTGAGTAGTGGAAAAGTAACTTGTAATGTCAGGAATTATGCTTCCATGAAAGAGGTGGATCCATTTACACCATTACTTCTTGCTATTACTAACCGCCTTACTTTAAGACACTTTCTTATAACGGGCGAATTGCACACCGCACACTATAAACCTCCAGACCAATAACCTGATGAGTATCCCCTAGTTTGTGACATGTTTGATGTCTCGAGTGTTTTCGTGGAAAGCATGTAGCACTTTGATACATGTGGCAAGTTAAAATCAAGGGATTTGCCGCAGGAAAATAACATGTGATGCTATTAGGTTCATCTTGGCTGGTCGCCTAAAAGTTGCTACAAGTATGCCAGTTCGGTGGCGAACTTGGATAGCTGAGATTGCATCTCATGAGGAAGGGTAGCCGCTGATTATGGATACCTTTTGTTGGTGCCTGATGATGGCATAGTGGTGTTTTGGTGTATGCCAGTGGAAATGTGGCATGGCTCGTGTGTGCCAGTAGCACGGTGGTGCAAGTGGCGCCTGGCGTAGCCATGGCCACTAGATTTAGGCGTCTTGTCGCCCAAAACTAAGCACAAGCCTTCCAGCTCGGTGGAGAACTTGGATGCCTGAGATTGCATCTCATGAGGAAGGGTAGCCAATGATTATGTCAACCTTCTGTTGGCGCTTGATAATGGCGCAATGACACCTTTAATGCATGCCAGCGGCATGGCTGGCATGGTTCGTGCATGTCAACGGCATGGTTGGGTGGCTTGCATAGTTTGTGCATGGCAGGAGCACGATGGTGCAAGTGGCGCCTGACGTAGCCATAACCACTAAATTTTTGTCACGTTGGTGTTAGATTCCAATGTGGTGTGGTAACATCAGTTTCAATGGCCACATCAATCCCAATGTTCTGTGGAACATTGTTGGCGTAACAACTTTGCCTAAATTAGGGTATGGCATGTCGAAACCCTAATTAGCGAATAAGGCATGCAGCATGTGGCCATGGATGACTGATATGATTAGCCCAAATTTAATATAACATTTAAGTTGGCTAACTGAGATGATTCACATAAATTTGTGTTAACTTATGAAATTTCGTAATCAGAAAATTCAGATATGGGACCCTCACTAAAATCGTTGTAGAATTCTCGTACGAACTCGGATTTTGATGGTCTGCCCCTCCATAAGAATTTCATATCTCCGTACGAGGGAATATTTTGGTTTTGAGCTCGTTCAAGAGGTGAAAACAGCCCGATAGTAAAACTCAGGAGGGATTATGTCAGTTTTCAACCATTACCTAGCTCTCCTTTTATGCTGTATCTCTTAGTTCGTTACTCCAATTTGTTTGAATTTTTAGTATGTTATGCTTGACATCCATAAAAATATTTTGGCACGTAGATCATACTAAAATTGTTTACTAAACATTCCCAGTGGTTTGTACAATCTTTGGGAAGCCAATTTGGCATGGTGACCACTTGACGCAATTCCACCTCTTTCAATATTGTGGCAGGTTTAAAGCAACCTTATTGGTCAATAAAAAGAGGGGGCCGACCAAGTACGAGTGTGTCCACACTTATGGTACGCGTGGTAGGTTTAATGCGACCTGATTGGTCGATAAAGAGAGGACCTTCCAAACACGAGAGACCACACTTCTGATGTGAGTGTGGCAAGTTTAGAGCGACCTGATGGGTCGAAAGAGAGGGCCAGCCAAGTGTGAGCGTGGTGGCTTTAGAGCGACCTGATTGGTCAATGGGAAATATGGCCGACAAGTATGGGCCCAGCCACAACTCATGGGAGTGTGGAAGGTTTAAAGTGACCTGATTGGTCGACAAAGGAGTAAGGGACGGTTGGTTAGCATGGGGAGTGGCGCCGGCTGTCCTATGGCATGGCCACACTTCCTCTCATTGTTGCTCCCACTCCGCGTCTCCTTTATTCTTTGCTTTCTGATTTTGGGTATGACTTTGCACCTACTAATCCATGGCGGATCAATTTCTTAGTATGCATGTGAAAATATTGAGTTGCGCAATAAATATGCTAGTGGATAGGTTGAACACTCATCACTCTACATGGATCCGTTTCCTTGCAGAGTGACGGCGCATTAAATGTGAGGTTTTATAACTTTAACCCTGAACTAAAAACCACCATCAACATTAAGTCCTCTGCTTCGCACGTAACAGTGGCATTGTTGCGGGGTAACCATGAGATAGTGACATATGAGGATAAAAATCAAAAGGGAAGACATTAAGACATTGCCAGGAAAATTCGACTAACCTTTGACAAGAGGCATGAGTAGTCTATGATCCTTGTGTTGGAATACTTCTGTCTTGGCCATAGGGTGCCGATGCCATATAGTGCTTGTGCAGCGATCCTTGAATACAAAGATGAGTGTTGATGTGATGGAGCCGTCAACACTATAATGTATTGAGGCAGTATGCATGACAACGCAGTTATGAGTGTTGAGGAATTTGTATGTCTCAACACTAAAAGAAGGATGGGTTAAGGTAGTATGCTTGACAATAGAGTAGCGAGTGTTAAATATTTTACACGATTCAACACTAAGATGATGGATGTGTTAAGGCAGTATGCCTTGCAACATAATGGTGTTGAGGAATTTGAGCATCTCAACACTAAGAAGAAAAATGTGTTGAGGAAGTTTACCAGGCCACACAATAGTGAGTGTTGAGGAATTTACAGTCTCAACACAAATAAGAAATGTGTGTTGAGGCAGCATTCCTGGAAACACAGTAGTGAGTGTTGAGGAATTTACACGTCTCAACACGAATAGGAAAGGTGTATTGAGGAAGCATGCCTGGCAACACAGTAGTGAGTGTTGTGGAATTTACACGTCTCAACACGAATAAGAAAGGTGTGTTAAGGCAGCATGCCTGGAAACACAGTAGTGAGAGTTGAGGAATTTATAGGTCTCAACACTAAGAGGAAGAATATGTTGAGGAAGCATGCCTAGCAACATAATAATGAGTGTTGAGGAATTTACACGTCTTAATACTAAGAGGAAGGATGTGTTGAGGCAACATGCCTCGAAACACAATAGTGAGTGTTAATGAATTTACACGTCTCAACACTAAGAGAAAGGATATGTTGAGGCAGCATGCCTGGAAATACAATAGTCAGTGTTGAGGAATTTATTCATCTTAACACTAAGAAGAAAGATGTGTTGAGGCAGCATGCCTGGAAACACAATAGTGGTGTTGAGGAATTTGCACGCCTCAACACCAAGAGGAAGGTGTGTTGAGGAAGCATGCCTGGCAACACAGTAGTGAGTGTTGAGGAATTTGCACGTCTCAATACTAAGAGAAAGTATGTGTTGTGGCAGAATGTCTGGAAACATAGTGGTGATTGTTGAGAAAAGTGCACGTCTCAATACTAAGAGGAAGGATGTGTTGATGCAGTATTCCAGGAAACACAGTAGTGAGCGTTGAGGAATTTACATGTCTCAACACTAAGAGGAAGGATGTGTTGAGGAAGTATGCCTGGTAACACAATGGTGAGTGTTAAGGAATTTGCACGTCTTAACACTAAGAAGAAGGATTTGTTGAGGAAGTATGCCTGGAAACACAGTGGTGAGTGTTAAGGAATTTGCACGTCTTAACACTAAGATATTTAAAATTTATTGAATATGCCTAATAGATATAAAACATTTAGTTTAAGGATAGTTACTTAGCTCTGTCTCCGCTAGGCATGTCCTTCACGCATGATTGGGCTTTGGGTATTTTAGGCTCCCTCATGAGTAAGCAACATCAGGTGTTAGTTATGACATCAGGATGATTCCGGGTTGATAGACAGACAAAAGTCCCCAGGTCTTTAATGGATAAAACAAAAGGACCTTAGCTGGATGCAATCACAATCCTTGACAGGGAGGAGTTTGGTGGCTACGGGCATGAACCTTGGAAGTAAAAAGTGTTGAAGCGGCTTCGTATCTTGGAGAGGACATTGAATCTTATGGAGAAAAACGTTGAAGCTTCGGATTCGGATCCTGGAGTAGCTTATGGAGAGAACGCTGAAGCGGAGCGGATGCTGGAATGAACGTTGAAGTAGAGCGACTTCTGGAAAGAATGTTAAAGCATTTACTGGAGAGAAACGTCGAAGCGGCTCCTAGAGAAAACTATAGTGAGGGAGTTATTAACCTTTGACTTCGAAAAATGACTTGATACGGTATGGAATATGGGAAGACGGCACAAATAGTGCTGGTCGGCAAGTCATTTTTTTTTTCTCATGGGAAAGAATATGCTTCTTTTGTTTGATTTTCCCTTGCAACTCTCAGAGCCTTGACAGTTACAATGTTGAAGTCGGAGGCCGCGTCAATCAACGTGCTGTCAAACTCAACATCCTTCAAGTGAACAGTATTTAGGATTCACTAGTTCCATCTGTCAATTGTGCTTTCCAGGAGAGGTTGGGGTTTGAGAACGGCTTCCCTGGCTGGAAATAGCTGCTTTCCTGATGTAGTGCATTTGAGGGATGAAAATATGTCTTGACGCTGCGCCTTGGAGAAATACTGAATTTCACATAAATGTTTCATCATAAACTGCACGATTTTGTGGGCGAAGTCCCCAGAAATCATGCAAACGGGAAGAGGGTTTATGTGAACTCAAGAGGGTTGCTGATTTTCTTTGCCTCGATTTTGGAGAAGTTGTTCCTGATCTTCATGTGTGATGAAATTGGATTGCTGATTCCTTTCTACTGGGTGTTCAAGAGCAACGCTAGCCTCTTTATCTATAAACGCGCGTCCTGCTGAAGTGTCTACGCCGGATGTTAAAAATATTCCTTGTCAGCTCCATCTGGGGTTGACGTGATTCTTGTGGTAGCTGCTCCGTTAGTGTCTTGAGGAAAATATGTATCTCTTTCTGAGTTGTATCCATGTAGGTTTGAGCCTTACGAGAACATTTTATCTTTCCATCAAATCAACGAAGAGATCGGCTTCTTCTGGCTCCTCCAGTATCTCGTCCTGATGGTGGCATAGCAGCGGATATGGTGACGGTTGGAGATGTCATACTTAAATAAAAATTGGAAATGGAGGCAGAGGCTCTGGATATGGTGATCGGAGGTGTAACGCCTGAAGGGATATTTTCCACGCCGTTGGTGTTGACAGGTGGATTATTAATGTCACTGGAAGGAACGTTAACATCGAAGATGACTTCAGCGCTAGTGTTTTCAGGGTTGGTTGCTGATCCAGACCTGAGTTTTACCATATTGAGATCGGAATTGAAAAATGAAATTGGAAATTGGAAATTGATATTGCAACTGAGAGATTAATCTCCCACTGTGGTCGCCAATTGTTTGTGGGTAAAAACTGCTTCTGCCGGTTTTGGTAATTTTGTGTGTGTGGATGAGAAACGAGTCTAAACCCTAAACAATGCACTGCACAGGAGTACTTTTGATTCGTGAGATCAATCTGTACAATCCTGGCCTAAAAAAAGAAATGGCTATTCCAGGATTACTTCGGTCACAAAGTAAAGGAGAAAGGTTGGTCTTAGGGAGGGAAGCGATGTAGGACCAGAATATCTCCATTATATTGTTCTTACTAGAATAAACGTCATTCCTGCGAGTTATTCTGCGAGATTCTCTAACAACATACTGCAAGTGTTGCAGGATGATCTAATAAATGACGTAATGAATGATCACAACCAAAACACGAGAAGAGCGTGATGATTCTGTGCGGATTAAAGTACCTGCGAGAGTTGATATTATAGCTGTTGCGAATGTCTCGCGGGCCAGATCCGAAATTAAAGGACATCTTAGCTGCCATCCACTATGTGACTACCCTATATATAGAGGACAAGTAGATTTGAGAGAGAGATAATTTTTTGAGTGATGAGAAAGTCTTGAGGAGAGAGAAAAACTTAGAAAAGGCGGTTGTATTCTTGATTTCTTATATTTCCTGTAATTCTTTATGGATCAAATTAATAAAAATATTGTTCTTTATCTTCAAATTATGTCTTAATCTTTGTGAATTCTTACTAAGGGTGTAGTGTGGGATTTACTGCAACTATATTTTGGCGCCCGAGACAGGGATGAATTATTGATTGTTTGAGAAAGAAAAAGTAAAAATTGACATTGTGGTTGGAAGAGATCAGGAGTAATTGGTGGAAGATTTTAAGCAATTTTCAGTAATGCATTAAAGCTAATGGCTAGAAGAAGAAGAAACACGTCAGAGCCACCAACGATCGTAAGAAGAAGTAAAATACTTGCAGGAGAATAGAAAAATGAAATGGGAGAATCTTCAATATTGAGGACAAGAAGACACAGAAAAAGGAACGATGGAGAAAATCAGGTTCAACAACCAAATCAGCAAACGCCAATACAAGATAGAGCTGTAGATCATGATAGAGTGAGTGTGCATACTTGGCGATCAGATTCAATGAAAGAAACAAAAAATCGACAATTAACAAATGAAAGGTGAGAAGAGAGAAATCACACGGTAGATGAACGATTAATTCATGGAGATGATGCAAATGAAACATTGGAGGAATTAAGACAAAGAGAACAAAAAGAAAGAAGGTTGGCGGCTGAAGAGCGTGCGAATCTAACAAGGCAAAATCACGAGTTAAGAATGGAGAATTTGAGATTACAAAGAAGAATATCAAGAAGTACTGCAAGATCAAGTTAACAGTCGTTTAAAGAAGGAGTAAGGCAAAATTCTCCAATAAGGAATGTCGGTGAAAGTATTCATGAAGAAATGCAGAATCCAAATGAGGAACAACATTATGGAGGAGAGGAAATAACAAATGATCGTTATGTTCCTCGCAATAACACTCCCGCAAGACATGATAATAGAAATCAAGAAGGTAGAAATAATCGAGATGGTGAAGAAAATTGGGAAGAAGAAAGGAGAATAATACATGAGCGAGAAATTCAAAGAAATCGAAGAATAATAGAGGAAGAAATTGGGAGACATTAGGCTGAACAAGCACGTTTAGCTTGCGAGAGAGAGAGAGAGAGAGAGAGAGATATTAAGAGCAGAAGTAGAAGAACAATAATTTCAAGAAGCAATACATCAGAATAATCATGACAATCGAGAAATGAGATGATAGAATGCAAGGTAGAATAGAAAGACATCGAATAGAGGTGGTGAGAAATGAAGAAAATGTTAGAGAAGAAAATGGAAGGAACAATCCGTTGCGAGTTCAAGAGGAAGGTGAAGAAGAAAACCGCAGAAGAAGGCATAATGAATACAATGAAGAAGAAGTAGAAAATCTCGCAAGACAAGAAAGACATGAGCGCAGAAGAAGGGAGGCTGCGTTGAAAAGACCAATGGAGAAAGATTCAGGTGGAAATGAGCAAATCCTGAGAGAATTGGCAGAAATGAGGGGAATATTAAATAGTAGAAGAGAAGGAGGTAGAAGACAACTTGATGAGGCCATTGAAGAAGCTGCGAAAACTCCATTTACTCAAGCAGTACAATTAGGTGGAATACCTCCAAAATGCAATTTTCCAGCATTAACTAGTATTTTTGATGGAACTACATGTGCTGTTCGGCATATTAAAGCCTATGTTAGATGTATGCTACAGTGGTAAAACCATGATGCTGTACTGTGTAAATATTTCTCATCCATCTTAACTGGTGAGGCGCTAAAGTGGTTTGAGAGTTTACCCAAGAATACAATAACTTCTTTCATTCATTTACATACTACCTTTTTGGGAGCATACATAAGTAACAATTCTTCGCGACCTGGATCGAAGATGTATTTGGGTTGAAACAGAGAGTTGGAGAGAGTTTGAAGCATTTGACATTAAGATGGAAAACAATGTGTAGCGAGATGGATGGTAGAGTAGACGAGAGATATCTCATTTTATCTTTCATCAATGCTATGTTCGCAACCAATCTGTTGTACATCCAAATTTTCAGAATCAAAAATACAATCACAATGATTGAGTTGCGAGAATTAAAAGAAGAGTATATTTCCTTGGAGGTGAAGCAAAGTGAGATGGAATCATATCCAATCGCGAACACTAGTTCAATAGAAGCAAATGAAAGTTTACTTCCTAAGATGATTAACATAGTGGCGAGTACCTCGCAGCCACAACAAGAAAAGATGGTGACTGATAATCAACAGAAATTATTAGCTATGGGAAGTCGAGATCAAGAAGAATTTGAAAGAGAAAGGAGTTATTACAATCGTAGTGTAAATAATAAAATCCAAAGACTTGATCATCCTCAGGAAACTTATGGAGGACAAAGGAAAAATTATTCTAGAGGGCAAGCAAACCAGAGGATAATATGGGAAGAAATTAAAATGCCACCTCTAGATGCTAGTATTGATAAAATTTGGGAGGTTATTATTTTAATGGAAAATATACCATCACCCTGGAATATGGGAAAAGAGCCACATCCAAATAACCGAAATCAAGAATTTTGCCCTTATCATCATTTCCATGGCCATTCAATAAATGATTGCAGGAATGTAAAGAGAATAATTTTGAGGATGATTGAGCAGGGAAAGTTAAATCATTTTCTGACAGGACATCCACAACCTCAACAATTACCACCAGCACCAGAAACTCGCAGAGTAAATATCGCAAAGGGAGTAGAAACATTTTTCATCGAAGTGGGGGATAAAGCAAAGAATCTATTCTGTAATTCCATTGTACATTCTTATAAAACAATAGAGGATTTCCATGACAATGTTCTAAGCAGAGTCTTTGCGAGAGACATGGATGGAAGAGAAATAATGAACATTGTGAGAGTCTCTCCATTAGAGGAGTGGCAGAAGCAGATTATTTCTTTCACTGCACAAGAAGCACCTGATCCAGGTAAATCGCATGATAATCCATTAGTAGTGAGATTAGAAATAAATCCAAGGTACAAAGAAGAAGAAGAGGATGAAGAAGAAGATAAAGATGATGAAGAAAATGATTCATGGGCTATTGATAGGATTTTGATTGACACCGGAAGCTCAGTGGACATTTTGTTTTATCACACTTATCGTACAATGAGAGGAAGAGATGAAGATTTGATACCGTCAACATATAAAATTTATGGTTTTAATGGAACAACAAACAAACCCAAAGGGGAGATTACCATGAAAATTCCATTAAAAGGGATATCTTCTAAAATTCAGTTTTGCGTGGTTGATATAGAATCTCCTTACAATGATTTGATTGGACGACCTTGGTTACATGGGATACTAGGTGTGGCATCGACTTTTCACCAGTGCATTAAATTTCCCCATCCCCATGGTGTTGGAGTGATACAAGGAGATTGGACTAAAGGGAATAAATGTTACGAAATGGACGTTGAATCCTGCGAGCAAAGAATTGCGAGGAACAGAAACTGGAGAAACAACGTTAAACAACATCAAAGAAGTGAAAGGTTAATGGTGTATGCGATAGAAAGGCGAGAAGATGAAATGCTGTAATATTTGTGTATGAAGAAATGAACTAACTGGTGAGTGCCTCGCAAATGAAGCAGAGAGTAGTAAGTAGAAAAGGTAAAAATTTCAGTTTGATAATTTTAGAAAACATATGGATAGTTTGTTGAAGAAAATTTTATTAATTTTCAAGATATGTACTTCTTGTTGAAAGAAAAAGATGACATTGAAAGATCATATAAGAATTTAAATGCAAAAGCATAAGACATTGTGATATTCACAAAAGAGACACAAAAATGGGACGAACCTTTATGGCGTACACCCTAGTTCGCGAATACAATTTCGCAAGAGGCAAATGTAAGACCTAAAGTACGTCATATTAGGGGGCATCTCTTTGCATGATTCAGCGAAAGGTTATACCGCTGCTGGAACCCGAGTCATGGAGATTGGGGTTATAGAAAACCTATCCAGGAGAGGTAACTTGGATTTCCAACTATATAAGGTTATACCCTGGTTGGACGACCGAGAGTCTCTCATAAGGAGCGCAGAGTATGACCAAGGCGCCGAGGTACACGGTTGAGCCAAGGGTGCCCGGGGCGTATGAAACTACCCTGGCCATTCTTGGCAAGTCTTAGCTATGATGCACTCGGCCTGAAGAAAACCCCACTTAGGGTGCAGTCTCGTAACTATAATCCATTTAGACATAAAGGATAAGAGGCTACGGAAACAACTAGTTGTTGCTAGGACTGGATGAGAGGATCTAGTCTTGTATGTCTGAAGCATGTCTCCTTGAAGGGGCAACCAGGGGGGAGTTAAGGGAGGCACCCTCCATTAGGGAGCTGATAAGTTTCTTAAGATGGCAATGTCATGGGGCTTTATGATTCGCAAGAACATTTAAGTCTGTCATATTGTCGTGTGACAAATATTCTACAGAGGAAACAAGCCATGAGAAAAAGTTAAGATGAGATCAATTAGTTTTTACATGAAAGTGTAAAGACGTCCTGCGATTTCATCGCAAGACGACAATGTCATGAGACTTTGTTCTCGCAAGGGAACTTAGACTTGTCATATTGTCGCAGAATATTGAAAGAATCAAGTTAAGGCAAGATCAATGGGTTGTTACATGTAAATGTAAGGACGTCCTGCGATTTTGTCGCAAAGATCAAACGTGGCAAGATAAGACCTTTAATTAGGAAGGCAAAATAAGACCACACTAAAGATTATCAGAAATCACAGAATAGCCGCGAGATTATGGCAATAATTCTGGATGTTATTCTACTAAATTCATCATATTACAGATGAATAACAGAGGCAAGTATGGGAATGCATAAAATAATAACATTGTTATTCATCATTATATGATAAATTTGTGTAGATAGTTAAATATTGATGATTATATTAACCATATTGCAAAAAGAAATTATTTTCTAATGTACACAGATAGAAGCAAGGGAAATCTATACACCAAGGAGTATTTAAAACTGGAAAAATCCGCAAGAAAAAAGAGATAAGTTTACAAATTTTATAAAAAAGACCAAAAATAGGAAAACAAGACTACTTCGATTCATCGTCGTCTTCACCAGATTTTTTTTTTCCTTCATCTTCATTATCATCTCCACTAAATTCTTCAGCTTCACTATCAGAGATAATTAGGTTGGGAGTATTCGCTGAGATTTCTTCTATGAGGAAATGATACAAAGAATAATAAATATTATGAGCATCGCAGACCTTCTTGATGGAATCATTGCGAATGACAACAAGAGCATTGTTAAAATTCGCAGTAGAAATTTTTAGTTGCTCTTTCAACCTTGAACATTTTTCATGGTGAGAAGCAAGATCTTTCGCGAGCTTTTCTTTTTCAGCATCAAGTTCTTCAATTCTTGTAGAATATCTCTTCTCAGATTCTGCGGGTATATAATAACATATCAGAGATTTGACAGAAATATATAAGAGACAAGAAGATATTAATAAGGAATAATAAACAACCTTCTAGAGGGGGAGACTAATCAAAAGTCAAATAATTAAGTGATAACAACAATTGGATCTCCTTCTTTTAAAATCTGGACTGTTAGATAAAAGAATATTCGCTACAAGATTCCAGTCACATTCCGTGTGACTTTTTTTGGTTACTCGACGGAAATACCCCTGGAATAATAAATTTCTTCCAAAGTTCTCCTCCCACAACTTCTTTCCTTTCTCATTTTTCCGGCTGCGAACTATACACCACCAACACTCTACGAACAACCTAGCAACAGCAACACCACCACCACCAGCGCCGCCGCCACCCCTGTCACATAACCTCTTTCTTTATCCACCAACCCCAGCACCACCAACACTACCATAACTACTACAGGCACCGTCGTTGCAGTCGCCGTCGTCACCACTGCCATAAACACATCAGTAGAGAAAATCCCTGAATTTCCAAATTATGGGAATGCGATATTAACAGGTTTAGAGATTGAGTAGACAGGGATATACCACCAATGGGAACAAAATCAATCAACATTGGACTATAACACAGTAATGGAAAATAAAGAAATTGAATAAATGATTAGTAAAAGATGAATCTTTCAATGCAATTTGAAACCCAAATATCGCGAAGAAATTAACATGAAGCGATTCCCACTTTCCAAAATTAAGAGTAACCAAAAAATAATCTGTAACCTAAATCCCCAAAGTCGAATTCGAATTACAAACCCCAGCTACTTCAGATTCAGCTCTATTATGAAAACCAGCATTAATTGCAGTACTACAGTAAAGCTGAAACCGCCGTTAGTATATGAGGAGAAGGAGAGAGTCAAGAGGAAGATGGGAGTAGAAAATGAAACTAGGTTAAACAACTTGACACTAAATTAATTTATTAATGGATATTTTAGTCTCAAGGTACAAAAGAAGTCCTAAACGCATGTAAGCCACGTGTTCACTTAAGTGTTATCCGCTCCATGAACCTGTATAGACGAATGGTCAGTATTGCTCACATGTGGAATGAGTTCATTCGTTACTTGGTGAGCAGCTAACATTGTAGGATTGGGATAAATAAGATGACAATTGAATTTTTCGGTGTATGTTCATGTAAAATTATTATGTAGTTCACGTGTATCGTCGCGAAAATTTTAGCTTTTGAACAGGGCCAATTGTCATCATCAATAAAATCAACATTTTCAGTAAAACCAAGTTCGTTGGGCAAAAAAATTTTGTTGCGACATTTTTACGAACAAATACCAAAAATACATATTGTGGAGTCTGACAAAATAGAGTAGTGAAATGGTGTTGTCATAAACAAATTTTAGTCGCCGATGGATTAGTTTCAGGTTGATTATGCCATCAAAGTGAATAACAAGAGAATTTAGTATACAAACAAAAATGATTTGTCGACGTGCAACGCACGTGCACTCCACTTGTATCTTTAATCAAAGATGCTTGTTCAGTATGAAGACTAACATATACACCTAGATTATTCCTGGCATTATCAAGAACTTTCGCAGCCCAGGCAAATTCTTCATCATTACTAATAAGAAGACAAGAGAGAACTTGGTTTTCCCTCGCAAGAAGATCTCTATTCTCGCAGATAAGTTTATCCCTCTCAATTTTAACATCAGTGAAAATTTTATGAAAATATGCTAAGGCTTCAGCACCATTTTTAGCAATAAGATATTTCTCATCAATAAGATCACTATTTTTACTTCTTAATCTATTAGTTTCTTCTTTTGAATCAAGATAAAGACGCTTAAATTTATCGGTTAAGCTCAAGTTGAATCTTTGCTCAATTTTCAAGAGATGAAGTTTGGATTTAAGTTCATCTAGGGAAAGAGATCTAATTTGATCATCTGAGAAATTACTTAAAGAGTTATTAAGGCGAGCAAGAAGAGTTTCCTCATCTACAGGTTCAGGGAAAGATCGGAGGAATGTAGCCTCATCAGTAAGATTATAAATATATGCAAAAATGGTTAATTGGATAAGCTAAAATAGGGCAAAAGAATTAAAAGAAAATGAGGAAAAATTCATACCATAAAGTTGATGATTAGCTTTTTCAAGATTAAAGATCTTTTGTCTATCACTTGAAGCATCAATTTCTAATTGCTTATTTTTCTTGCGAAATTCAGCAACCTCAGCTTCTAGTTCTGCTTTAATTTTGCGAAGAACTATAGTCTCAGACTCTAGTTCATCCCTTTGGTTGCGAAAATCAGTGCTCTTCTTTTCAAAAATGGCACGCCTTCTTTCCAAGTCTGAGGAAACGGCAAAAGAAGCTCTACCAGTCTACGAAGAAATGGTTAGGTTTGTCAAAACAATTTTAATCAGAATTTTGGAATAAAAGAAAGAAGTGAAGGAATAAAAATATACCAAAATACTGAGAGAATTCAAAAGACTTGGAGACATTGATATGGAAATTCCTTCAAGAGAGTCATTGTCAACTAACAGGGTAGCATCACAAATCTTTGCGAGAGCTAAGAAAGTTTCATTAACAGCTTCATCTCCAAAGTCATGAGGAATGCCGCGAGGGTTACCAAATATATGAGATAATTGAGTCATATAAGACTCAGGTTGAAAATCTTCCCTCATGGTGAAAATACCAGCATCATCATCATTGTCATTATCATCAGTATTCTCGCCGGAACTCTCACTAGATTGAGAATAAGAAGGTGTAGGAGTTTGAATTATTCTCTTTTTTGAAGGGGGAGCAGTAAACTTTTCCTTGCGAGGAACAATGGGTTTACCCTTAGGAGGAACAGTAGATTTTTCTCCGCGAGGAATAGCATATTTTTCTTTGCGAGGACTGTCTTTGCTTTTGTCTTTCCCTTTAGTCTTCGCAGGCTTTATGGGTTCAATTTCTTTAATAACCTTCAAAAACACAGATGAAGGTAAGAAATAGAGGCAACAATATATTGTTCAGAATGAGTAAAGAGTATTTCTTACTTCATCCGTGAAGGACTTAAGAGCCAAATAAATGTTGGGATTCCCAGTGTTCTGGTAGCTAAGTTTCATTCTTTTAATCTGTAAAAATTAGTATGATCAGCGAGAATACATATCAGGATATGAAAATAATAATAATAATTTGGGAACACACCTCAGAATCTTTTTCAGACCAATTAAAGATCCATGGATGATACTCTGCGAGATTTGCAGGTAAATTATGAGTACCAGAGATGTAAGAACCTTCTAACATCAAGGGGAATTTGCACCATTTATCGTCTTTAGAATAGCGAGGGGATGAATTTTTTCCTGGATGCCAGTCAATGTCCAACATAAGAACCTTGTCGTCAATAATGCCATCTTTCTTTTGTAGACGGAAACCCCAACAAGTTCTATCCTTCTTCATAGGGATCACTTCATAATTTGGGAAAAAGTTCTCCACAGTATAATTTTTAGGAATGATTGGAATGTCCTTAAATTTGGGATTCTTCGCGGTCTCAGGATATAGAGATTTTTTACCGGCGCCGCGAGTAGCATACTCAAGTAACAGACGGATACAATCTCCACTCAACTGATATATTGCTCGTGAAAATTTCTTATGCGAGATAATTTCATAAAATAAGGGAAGTTCCGGATTGAAAAGGGGAATGGGAAGACCAGCTTCTAACTGACCTAGCGAGACCATAATTTTCTCGCTGGAATAAGGATGATCAGAAAATAAGTTGATAGAAAGTTCAGATCTAGGAGATTGATTGGGGATGGTAGATAATTTAAAAACCAGACCTTGAAGTTTCTGTTGATGAAGTTCAAAAGTAGCTTGATTTATACGAATAACATGGGCCATTTTTTAGTATGGGAATGGAAAAAGAGTTGAAAAAGAATCGAAGATCAAAAGAGGAAGAAAAACTATAGTAGCAGCTCCGGAATTTATGGAAGAACAATGAATTTGCAGAGCGAAGAAAGAAGAAGGTAAAAAGAAGGAAAGAAAAGAATGAAGGAAGTATTTATAGAAGAAGAAGAATCTCGAGATGATAAATGAATTTAATGCGAAGAAAAGACGTGAATGGATGAAACGTAACGGTTGAAAAATATGTGTCAGAAATTGAATAGAAGATAAAATACGTGTGATAAATCTAGCGAAGGATGTAGAAACGTGCCAGAGCAAAAAATAAAATAAAATGGAAAGATGAACAGTTGAGGCATTTTTATTCTCATGATCTTTCCTTCTTCGCAGAAAAGACATGAGAAGAGGAAAGATGTAGGACCAGAATATCGCCATTATATTGTTCTTGCGAGAATAAACAACATTCTTGCGAGTTATTCTGCGAGATTCTCTAACAACATAGTGAAAGTGTTGCAGGATGATCTAATAAATGACGTAATGAATGATGACAGCCAAAACACGAGAAGAGCGTGATGATTCTGCTAGGATTAAAGTACCCGCGAGAGTTGATATTATAGCTGTTGCGAATGTCTCGCGGGCCAGATCCGAAATTAAAGGACAGCTTAGCTGTCATCCACTATGTAACTACCATATATATAGAGGACCAGTAGATTTGAGAGAGAGATAATTTTTTGAGTGATGAGAAAGTCTTGAGGAGAGAGAAAAACTTAGAAAAGGCGGTTGTATTCTTGATTTCTTATATTTCCTGTAATTCTTTCTGGATCAAATTAATAAAAATATTATTCTTTATCTTCAAATTATGTCTTAATATTTGTGAATTCTTACTAAGGGTGTAGTGTGGGATTTCCTGGAACTACAAGGGAAGAAAGTGTTGAGACCAGAATTGTTGATTATGAAGGTGTGGTTATTTACAACTTGTATCAGAAAGTACATCTGGCTAGCAGAATGGAAAGATATTAGGTGATTTCTGGATACTGTGTTGTTCTCTCTGACCAAAACTTGTTTTTTGGTGGAAAAATAGGTGAAACCTATTTATACAATTCGTAATAAAACATACCCTGGTCTTGTAGGAAGTGGAAACGATTGAGTGGTGGAAGAGTAACGTGTAACGTTATGAATTATGCTTCCATAATGATGGAGGTGGATCCGTTTACACCATTACTTCTTTCCATTATTAAGTTCCCCGCTTTATGACACTTTCTTGTAACAGGCGTATTGCACGTCGCACGCTGTAAACCTCCATACCAATACCTTGATGAGTATCCCCCAGTTTGGGAGTGTTTTCGGAGAAAACATGTAGCACTTTGCTATGTGTAGCAAGTTAAAATCAAGGGACTTGCCGTAGGAAAATAGCATGTGATGCTATTAGGTTCATTTTGGCTGGTCGCCTAAAAATTGCTACAAGTCTATCAGTTCGGTGGAGAACTTGGATGGCTGAGATTGCATCTCATGAGGAAGGGTAGCCGCTGATTATGGCTACCTTCTGTTGGTGCCTGATAATGGCACAGTGGCATTTTGGTGTATGCCAGTGGGAATGCGGCATGGATGGCATGGCTCGTGCGTGCCAGTGGCACCTGGCGTAGCCATGACCACTAGATTAAGGCGGCTGGTCACCTAAAACTTGCCACAAGCCTTCCAGCTCGGTGGCGAACTTGGATGGATGAGATTGCATCTAATGAGGAAGGGTAGCCACTAATTACGGATACTTTTGTTGGCGCCTGATAATGGCGCAATGACACCTTTGGTGTATTCCAGCGGTATTGCGGCATGGCAGGCATGGTTCGTACATGTCAGTGACATGATGGGGTGGTTGTCATAGTTTGTGTATTCCAGCAACACGATGGTGCAAGCGGCACCTGGCATAGCCATGACAACTAAATTTTTGGCATGTTGGTATTAGACTCAAACATGGTGCAACAACATCAGTTTCAATGGCCACATCAATCCCAATGTTCTGTGGAACACTGTTGACTTAACAACTTTTCCTAACTTAAGGTTTGGCATGTCGAAACCCTAATTAGCGCATAAGGCATGCGACATGCGGCATGTGGCCGTGGATGGCTGAGATGATTGGCCCAAATTCAATATAAACCATTTAAGTTGGCTATCCAAGTTGGATGTCTGAGATGATTCACATAAATTTGTGTTAACTTATGAAATTTCGTAATCAGAAAATTCAAATGTGGGACCCTCACTAAAATCGTTGTAGAATTCTCGTACGAACTAGGATTTTGATGATCAGAAAATAATTTCCTATCTCCCCACTATGGAATATTTAGGTTTTGAGCTCGTTTAGGAGGTGAAAACAACCCGACAGTAAAACTTAGGAAGAATTCAGGAGGGATTCTGTCAGTTTTCATCCATGACCTAGCTCGCCTTTTATGTTGTATCTCTTAGCTTGTTACTCCGATTGATTTGATTTTTTTGTATGTTATGCTAGATATCCATACAAAATTTTTGGAATGTATCTTATAGTAAAATTGTTTACCAAACGTTCCTAGTGATTTGTACAATCTTTGGGTATCCAATTTGCCTTGGTGACCACTTGACGCAATTCCACCTCTTTTAATATTGTGGAAGGATTAGAGCAACCTAATTGGTCAATAAAAAGAGGGGGCCGGACAAGCTTCTTGTGCGCGTGGTAGGTTTAATGCGACCTGATTGGTCGATGAAGAGAGGGTCGTCCAAACACGAGTGGCCACACTTCTGATGTGAGTGTGGAAAGTTTAGAGCGACCTGATTGGTAAAAATAGAGGGCCGGACAAGTGTGAGTGTGACAGATTTAGAGAGACCTGATTGGTCAATGGGAAATAGGGCCGGAAATTATGGGCCCAGCCACAACTCATGGGAGTGTGGCAGGTTTAAAATGACCTGATTGGTCGACAAAAGAGTAAGGGACGGTTGGGTAGAATGGGGCGTGGCCAAGTGGCACTGGATGGCCTATGGAATGGCCACACTTCCTCTCATTGTTGCTCCTACTCCGCGACTCTTTTATTCTTTGCTTTCTGATTTTAGGTAGGACTTTGCACCTACTAATCCATGGCGGATCAATTGCTTAGTATGGGATTGTTTGCTAAATGCACCAGTCTGGATAAATTTCATGTGAACATATTGAGTTTCTCGATAATATGCCAGTGGAGAGGCTGAACACTCATCACTTTACAAGGCTCCGTTTCTTTACAGAGTGATGACACATTAAATGTGAGGTTTTACAATTTTAACCCTGAACTAAAAACCACCATCAACAGCTGGTCAAAGACAAGTGATCCAAAGTCTCGCAGAGACATTAATCGGGCCAAATCCCTTTCTCTATCTTTAGGACGAGTCCCATCTAATCACAGAGAGATTTAGATTCATCATTAAAATCTCAGAGAGATTCATATCTCTCGGAAAAATCTCGGAGAGATTCCCGGAGAGATTCACATCTCTTCTCAAAATCCCGGAGATATTCACACCTCTCTGCAAAATCCCGAAGAGATTCAAATCTCTCCACAAAATCTCAAAGAGATTCACATATCTCCTCAAAATCCCGAAGAGATTCACATCTCTCCGCAAAATCTCAGAGAGATTTACATCTTTCCTCAAAATCCCGGAGAGATTCACATCTCTTTTCAAAATCCTGGAGAGATTCACATCTCTCCACAAAATCTCAAAGATATTCACATCTCTTCTCAAAATTCCGGAGAGATTCACATCTCTCCACAAAATTTCAGAGAGATTTAAATCTCAAGGGTAATCTCAGACAGGGCCGAATATTCCCCATGATAGGCACACACCTTACCTAGGGATCAATCCTATTTATCATCCTCTCAAACACACTCACGACTAGTAAATTAAGCATGAAATATACATGTCTATCCAAAAACGTGGATAAGCTCTCTTGAGCTCCGCAAGATCAACAAAGGGACCCATAAGCAACAATACGGTCTCTACATGATGCATGTGACCGAAGAGGGAGCTCATCCTCAGCTCCTTTCACACTCTGCACACGATTTCTGAGGCATTTCATGCCTTTTCACGTGACTCATCCTAGTCATTCTCACATATCGGAGAATATCTCTATCTTGGCCAACCTGGCTAAAGATAATATTTCTCTCTCTCAACACGTCATCACAAAGGCTGACTCAGCTTTACACAATTAGGGAGATAAAAATTAGGTGTTTGGTCTGGCGTTCTATGGCATGTGTGAGAAATACCCAACTTATTTCTCATGGAAGAAGAGAGTAAAGGCGGTGGAATAATGAAATAAACTCAACCTAGTTTATCTTTATTCCTGAAGATACGAGAGAATTGCTCCACGCGGCACGACAAGAAATCCTTATCTTCACCGACATGAGTATGAGAATTCAGGTATAAATGGGTCATCTATTTCTCCAAGCTAACAAAGAACTTTATCATAACCTCTTAGAGCAATTCTTCTTCAAACCTTAGAATTTTGTTATCTCTCTCTTCATATTCTTTCCTCCCTAAGACCATCCCTTAGCCTCTTCCATGTGCCTGAATCAGCCTTTGAACGGCCACTGTGCGTGGTTTAGGCAAAGAATGTTCGTGCTCAACCTCCTGTAATTCACTTTAAGAATCCCTAAAATCCCACTTTATCTTCTCACCGATTTTAGGTAAATACACTAACAACATAAACTATGTCAGGCCTAGTCACTGTAAGATACTCCAAGCCAATGAATATAGGATCCAAAATAACATAAAAAGAACATCTAGGTCCTTTCACAATTATATGGTTGCATGGTTCACAATCAACCACCTTGACAAGAAAATAATTGATCTTACTAGGATATTCTTCGGGAATATAAGTCCGGTGTATCAATTGGTTCCTCTTCACCTTGATTTATCAAAAGACGAAACAAAAAATCGTAGGTATTTCTGTGGGAGAAAGATTTAACTATTTAATAGACTTTTCTATGTGAGACATATTTGTTTCGATTTGGTTCAAATAAACTCTTAGTTGTTGATGAGATCCTCTAAGGAAATCAAGTACGCAGAGTCCTGATGGGATTCAGAGGCGTAAGGAACGCGACTGTACCTTAATCAGTGTGAGATTGGTTAGGGCTCAACTACATTCCAGTCCGAAGTTAACTTGTAGTAGGCTAGAGTCTGTAGAGGCTTAATACAGTGTGGTGTTCAAATCTGGACTGGGTCCCGTGGTTTTTCTGCATTTGCGGTTTCCTCGTTAACAAAATTTCTAGTGTCTGTGTTATTTCTTTTCCGCATTATTTTTATATATAATTGAAATATCACAGGTTGTGCATAGTTTAATCAATTAAATAATCCAACCTTTGGTTGTTGATATAAATTGATTGACATTTGAACATTGGTCTTTGGTACAGTTCAAGTTGTTTCTCATAATAATCAGGCTTGCGGATTTCTATCTGTTTGATATGATGATTACATTGAGAAAAAGAGATATAACTCTTGGATGTATTTTACTTGATTGAGTCTGGCTGTCTAGTTGATTCTCTTGGAATTATTTTGGAGTTAGTCTATACAGATTTCCGAAATGCAATATTGGGTGTGGTTGTTAGACCCCCACTTTTTTCACATTCAATATAGTTGAGGGGATTGCTAGGAATGTTCATTTTCCTTATAAATACTTCAGGATTATTCTTAGTCATTAATAATAAATTTCTTACATGGAACTTGTCTTCAGTTTTACACAAGGATATTCTAAACAAGGATACATCTTTTCAATCCAGGTTAATACCTCTACTGCATTGGTAGGACAAAGGATATCTTCGATGTTTTCCTCTAGGAACCTAAATAATACACAATAAAATATATGGAAATTTTACACATTGAAACATGGTTCTGGTCACCTAGTCGGTATGGTCGATAATCTAGAAACATGCCGACTAATACTTATTCGGCATGGTTGTATTCATCTATAATGCCGACTAATATAAAATCGGCAGGGTCCTATTCATATAAAATGTCAACTATTAATAAAATTGAACTCAGGAAAATCAAGTTTCTGTGACATAAAGTTGTGATGTTAAAAGTATAAGGAGATGACGACTAAAGAAAATCATCCCCAGTATGCAATATTCGGCATGGTTGGTTATTGATTACCCTGCTGGCCACTGGTTAATGTTTCAAAATCACCATATAAATTATGAAAAGTCAGCATGTTATTCATGTTACGACTTTGCCGACTACCACTAACATCCTAAGGCTGACATCTAATTTTTTTAAAAACCATGTCGACTAAAGACCAGAAATCATAATTTTCAATTTCTAACCTAATATAACAATCAAAACACACAACACAATAATGGGTTTGAGTTTAGACATCACTTACAGTCTTCTTTTCGCTGGTAGAGGATTATTTTCAACATGCTCAAGGATTGGATATTTGAGTTCAGGTATTTCACTAGTTCCAACTTTTCTCTTACCTTTTTCCTCTGAATTTGATCTTTTGATATTGCATGTTGAATATGTATTGCTACTTGATCATTTATAATCAACCATTTTTGGGGAAAATCAAGGTTGAAGATTTTGCAGATAGGTTGATGGAAGAAGATGAAGGGGAAGAGAAGAGAAGATTAAGTGTTGTTTTAGTTTTTGATTTTAGGGTTAACCGATTAATATAAGGTTTAGTTTTTAAGATTAATTAGTTCAAGGGTATTAAAGTAAAATCATCCATTTTAACCACCTCTTAGCAAGGGAACTAGGTCCATTTAAATTTGGTTATACCCAAATTTGTCCAGGAAAAAATCCTCTATCTTCTTGTAAATCGAAAAAACAAATAAATTGATTTTCAAAATATTAATCGAATCATTAAGTTAATGTAACCATTAATCTTTAGTTAACACACTTCATTATTTGTGTTAGCATTAGTCCTACGGTCACGCTAGGAGGATCGCTCATTACTCGCCATTTACCCGCACGCTGAGATGGCGGGGTGAGGTGGCTAGGTGATTTGTTTTTTTCTTACTCCACGTATCTAAAGAGAGAGAAATAAAAAGATATGTGCGTCTCTTTCCTCTATTTCGATAACAAGAAAAGACTCTTTCCTAGTACTTTTTTCAGTTGTTTCAAATCGATTAATTATTAGACTATGGTGATTGATATTTTGTGTGTGTTTGATTTCAGAATCTGCTGATTTTTACTAGTTAATCAAGAAGGGGGGAATGTTGATCTGGTTGAAATTTAGAAATTTAAATGTAAAGTTGCTACTGTTGGTGTGAGATTTAAGGATACAATGAATCTACTTGAAGAAATTGAAATTTTGAATGTTAATGTCACCACTTTTTAAAGCTTCCGCTGTAAACCTCAAATGGAATTATTTCTTAGGAATGAATATATCCTAATTTTGAGATATGAAATCCGTATGGTATTTGAGCGAGATCTGATTTGTAATTGGTCATTATGACCTTCATCCTCTCCTTCCATTTAACTCTACATATTGTGTATATAATCAGGTAAGAAAAGGTGAATATTTCGGTATTGGGGGATTGAAGTGAACATATCCATAGGTAATCAGAGATTTATGAGGAAGCCATCATCACTCTAGTGAACTGAATTCTTACCGCCAAAGAGTAATAGAGCTCAAATAACTCTCAGTCCATAAAACCATAATCGGATTTGCTTTGTGTTCTTCTTTCTCATGTGATTTTTAAAGAATCCCAATGAATACAACCTCTGTGAAACCAAATCCTACTATCAAGTTTGAATATCTCAAATCCTTAAAAGAGAAAATTAATTTTTAACTATAAGATCCATCAACTGTCAGCCATTCGATCTTCTTAGTCTGATGCTGATTTGAATCAGTCATTTTTAATCAATCTTTACAACCACAATTGATGGCATCTGAGACGGTGAAGAATAAGATGACTAACAGAGAGAGAGTGGTAGAGAAGGAGAACAAATAATAAGTCAACAAAACACCGGAAAAACACACCCTGAGCGCAATAAGAACTCTAAAAAAACCATAGAAAACCACCGCCTTCCGCCTCCTTACTCATATTTAGTCCATTATGGACTAGATCTGAGTAAGAATCCATCTATACTGTTTAATTCGTAGGTTTATAGCATTAATCTAGTTAATTTGCTCTCATTTTTTAGGTGATTTACTCCTTCTTCAAACCCTAAATCAAAAAATCCTCCATGAAATTTTACATCTTCTTTAGCTAATCTTCAAATCCACCGTCCATTGAGATGATATAGGTTATTTTAGCTAGATGATAAGTGATAGGATTATGTTTCCTACTTGTATTGATATGATGGAATAACTTCAATTGATATACTTTTGGTTTATACTCGGGGTATCTAATTGGGGGTTTTGGATGTTGTTCAAATCTATACAGAAACGGTATATCTCCTTGATCTGCTTCATCAGGTAATCACACAGTTCTACCCTTCGGATGGTTTTTTCTTCCTAGACAAATTCTGATTTATTATTTGAAGAACCAATATCCATATGGGGCAAGTAGATCTGATATTGGTACACTTAATGATTATTTCAAAACCTTCATATCCTTTTTGATGTTTTTTATGCTCCCTCAGAAATTGTTAAAACCCCTCCATATATTTTTATGAAACTATTGTTTTCCATACACTAGCTCCTGCAATCTTTTCTTTGTTAAACGTTTTGCAATTTTAGTTGGTTAATTGTCTGTTAACCTTCTTTTATTTTCATTTGGTTTTTGAAGTTTTCCTTACCTGTTTGTCCATTGCTTGGACACGTAAGGTTGCCGTTTTTCTGTTTTTGTATGCCTCTTGTCGAATTCGGTCTATGTTTATTATGTAAGGCAGTTCAGATTTCTTCCTTGATTTGTGTTTAGAAAGTTCGTGTGGATTTATCTTTGATTTTGATATCTGTTTCTGCAAGGAAGTTTAGATTTCTTCCTTGATTTGCGTTTACAAAGTTCGTGGTTTTTTTTTTTTGGGCATGCTAGTATAGTTTTCTTTATCGCTGAGTAGTTTGAGGTTTGTCATTTGTTGGTTATTTCTCTAAATGGGATTCTGGAGCTGTGTTTGGAAAACTTTTAAAGATGCAAAAATGGGAGCATATTTTATCTCCTTTCAACTTCTGTTAACTGGGAGTGATTTTGAAATATCTATTTACATCCATCACCGAAATCAAATTGGTTATGTTACTGTCGTTATGTACCTGGAAACATTAGGCAAGATTAGTGCTTCCAATACCCCTATCCTGTTTCTTCCTGGTCTGCATACGTTAATGAGAATACTCGAGAAACATCAACATTAACAAGAAGACACTCCATCACTTTAGAAGCACAATCAAGAAGGTAGAACTCCAGATGAAGATTTTGAGTTCTTTTACCATCACTCTAAATATGTATCTCTATAGCCTATTATCACTTCCTCATGGGCCGGTGGATACTTCACCTTTGCTGTGTTCTTTATTCTGAGCTAGTGTTTTTGCATTCGTGTAGTTAATAGATTGATTTCCCTGTAATTTCTTTCAGCATTGTAATTCATTTCCTAGGACTAGCTAGGTACAGTAGTACCCGTAATTTAAGTAGCATAAAGGGTTTACTACAAGCTCTTTATTAGTCTATGTAAGTGTTGTAAGTGCTATCTATAAAGCACAAATATCTTCAAGTGTTGTAAGTGCGTCTATATAGCACATTTTCCTTTCATAGTTTTAAGTGCTACCTTATAAAGCACACTACTTAGTCTTGTTGTAGCTTAACTACAACCTTAGTTATGTATCGAAGGTTCAACCCTCCTCACTCAGATGCGAGAAAGAATCCAAGAGATGACTACACAACAATTTTTGCCATCATCAGCACATGCTGGCGAGAAAATATGGATCAAGCGGACACAAAAGGAGGTAAACAAGTATCGTTTGGGAAGTACACCGCAACAACTGGATACAAGTGTGTGACTACAACATCGGATCAATTGCATCGAAACCATCTACCTTCATCAAAGTTCTTATGGACACTGATGTGTCTATCAACAGTACATCTTTTCTTGTGGAAAGCATTGACCGAAGGTCTTTCGACCTTCGACGCCTATCACTACCTGATCATCTCCAACATCATCCCACCCCGATGCAACTTTCACCCGAAGACTGCTTCTTACATTCTGTTCCAATTTCATGTTGCTATAGATTCACGGCCTACCATGCCTACCATTCCACATGTAATTGATGAATCTGTGGGTACTACGTACCCTCGTGTAATAGCTCATTAGTAATTTAATATATTCCATGCTTCAAAAAAAAAAGAAAAAAGAAGTCAAGAAATTAATAATTTTTTATTTGTTTCTCTCTCCCATAGCAGTGACGTGTGATGCTGTTAGTCCATATCTGCTTGCCACGTCCGTTTGCCATGTAGGAAGGCGTGTAATTAACGAGGAATTAGCGAGGAATTAACTAGTTTTCTAGTATTTTCGTTAGTCTTATGGTGTGCGAATATAGCAGCTAGATTAGTAGTCCACTTCAGCTAGGACTATCTCTTAAGTCCTATGGGAGTGTTAATCTAGCAGCTAGATTAACAGTCCACGTCAGCTGGAACCACCGCCCAGCGCTGTTTGGTTCAACGCTTTAAATCTCAGCCGTCAGATCAAAAAATAAATCGCCCAATGCTGACCCATTCAGCGAAAAGGTATTTTTTGTAGCGCTGAATTATTATCTCGCAGCTAGTTCAAGTATGAACAAATATGGCACATTTTTTTTTTTTAAATTGCAACACGTAACTGCTAATCTAACAGTTGAAACTAGCCCATATGACTTAACCTTTGCACTAACCAAGGGCATATTAGCTGTTACTAAATTAGTTGGATAAAAGGGTTTCAAAATTACTATTTAATGACCTATTTTTTTTTTGTCACTTAGTGAAAGGGGACGGAGCTAAATAGAGCTCTGGGTGGCCCACGCCCCATGTTTTTGGTTAATTTCTTACCGATCCTTTAAAATTTTACTAATTAAAAAAGAACCTCTTTTATTTTTATTTGCTTCTTAATATGTGTTGAAGGTTTTCACCAGCGTCTCGTCTTGATTGGTAATAATTTAACAAAATTGGTTCAGCTTTTGTTGATTTTGTCAAAATTGTGTTAACGGGTTCTCTTTGATTTTGATTATCGTTAATGGGATTTGCTTGTTTGTTTCAGATAAAAGAGAGAAATTGGGGCTCTAAAGCTTTTGAGGCATCCTAATGTTGTCAGATTGCATGAGGTCTTCATTTGATCTTCATTTTTTTTGTAGATTTTTATCAGAACTTCGTAGAAAAGGTTTGAAATTTTTTGGAAAAGTAAAGATTTTTTTCCGGTTTGGAAAGGGGAATTTCTCAATTATGGTTGATAGCTGCAATAACCATATAGACAGATAATCTATGTAAACCCTCCGCGTTGGCCCGAAGGAACATTGACAAAACAATGTGTGTACTAATCATCATTTCACTTGGTGGTGTTAGTCTAAAGAATGTTGATATCTGTAGGAGGATATAGCCTCCTACTATGACCAAGGATGGTTTATTGTAATTCGCATTTTGAAGTATGGTATTGTAACCGATGCAGTAATTATGTATGATAACTGTAACTTGTTATTGACAGTTTCACCATGCTTCAAATTGACAGACATCACAGAGCTCTGGCACAGAATTACAAGAAGTATGATATTCTCTTGCTCATTGGCCTGGAAATTGGTGCAACTCCATCTATCAGCATTTTGATGGATTTTTCGAACAATATCAAAACAGTTTGAAATCAATGTAGGAAGGTTCAGCATCAAATGGAAAAGGAAACGGTCCAGGGAGGGCATATTTCTACTGAGTTACAAGAGAACAAGCCTCATTTGAGTGGTTCAAAGGTGTCATGAATGATGTTGCAGGGCATGATCAAAATGTTGGTTGCAAAGTAGCTATTTGAACCGGCATTTTTACTCTATCGCCGTGTCTGTAATTTCAATTGCACAAGACTTGTGTCAAAATGTAGTCTCTAACAATGTAAATATTTGGTGGTCTTATGAACCACCTTGCTGTGTAACTCATCACCTCAACTTGAATGGGGTTTATTTGATAACCGAGTTATTTGCACCAAATATTTTGATTATAATGATGACCAACTGAAGAAACTTTGCCACAATTGGCTTCCATTTTGTGGAAAATTTTAAGGAACATCATAGATAATACAAACACAAATGTATCCAAAAATAGCATTGGCACATTTTCTTTGTATCATAATGGGATGCACCTTTTAATCAGTTTTTGCCACACAACTTGACTTATTTGTGGTAGGTTTTGTAATGTAGTTTCTTGGACCTTTCGATTTATTTATGAAGTGCAGGAATCTGATGATGGCTCTGTATTTATGATAATTTAAAGCAAAGGAAGCAAGCTATCTTTTGTTTTCAGAAAACGATCATTTCTCTTCTAGACTACAAATACGGCAATGATCGGGACAATTAGAAATAGGGGGACTTGGTCACCTAGAGATCTTTTTAAGAAAGAATTCAAGAATAGTGATGGTTGGTTTTGATCATCATTTCTCTTCTGAGCACAACAAATATGGTTTATGACTGGGACAGTTAGCTAGAATATGACTTGGCCACTTGGATTCTTTTAAGTAAGAATTCAAGAATTGGTTTTGATAATATCTTCTTCTGCATTACAAATCTGATTGTGACAATTAGAGATCAGACATAAGTGCTTTGCATCATATAAGATGAGCAGTAAAGAAGAAAAAATGAATTAAGAAAACCAGAGACTAGAAAAATCAACTCTTTACTTCAGAAAATTCTAGTTAGAGCAGAGTGCATTACCGAATGGGTTTAGCAGTGGTGGCATTGAGTGTTTTTGGGTTGATTTTGCTTCATTTCGCATCATTTTCTCCTTCCTGCATTACCTTAGTTTCAGGTACTTTTTCTTCTTCTTCTTCTTCCTCTTCTTCTTCCTAAACATATTGTGGATCAGTAAGCAAGTGTGATTTTAAGAAAATCTGAACAAAAGAAGAAGCGAGACCATCCTGTCACTGAGCTTTACAGACATACCCTTGTAGCATTTTCATTTTTACCTTTTATGGTATTTAGTAGCAGGTCATTTTTGACATTTCAACCGATATGTGACCCCAAATCATGGTTTGTTTTTCTTTGCATCAATTTCTTTTGAAGTCTATGTATGAAACAGCTTTCTTTAGAAAACCTGGCATCACTGAACACCATATTGTTAATTTGAATTTCCAGCCAAAGTTGAATTTATTTAACATCTAACCTTGCCTTGTACCCCATTCTTTATCAAACTACTCAAGATGATTCCTGGAGGTTTTTAAATCGCCTAATGATTCGCTTTTAATCTCAAATTGGAACTATGAGTTTAAATCGCTTTGGGTCAATTCGAGTCGACTGAACGAGTCCGAAATCATACTTACGGTTTGACTCGTACGAGTCCAAAAGCTATGCGAGTCGAGAACTTTTTGGTTTAGTCGATTCTTGTTCTGCCTGACAGAAAAGTGTGCATAAACTACAATATCGAGAATTCAATTTTGCGGTGTTCGGATTAACATTTGCACAAAAAGTATTTAAATTTTAGGTAACATTTTTCCCAGAATTGTTCCCATGGGTAGAAAGAATATCGTCAGACAAGAATTGTTTCCATGAGAACTCTGAAGTAGGAGAAGATCCAAGAAGGAATAGTGTCAGACAGTAGTTTATAGCGCGATTTATTTACAGCTTACCAGTAGGGATTGTCAGATAATTACTTCTACTTCGTTGGCAGGAAAAATAAATATTTCCATCTTCTGGAATAATTGGTTTGAATTATCCACTTATGAATCTCCAGACCATTTTGGACACCAATGACTTACTAACAACCTCCAAAGTCCTCATTCTTACTCCTACAAAATCTGCTTCCAATTAACAAAGTGAAGTTTCTTTATTTCTGTACACAACAAAAAGAATTTTGAATTCTTGTGATTTGCTGAATTAACCTTTAGGAAGAAGTGCAGTGCCCATGAAGAAGTTTGGAATAGAAGAAAGACTCTTTTTAATAATGCTGTCCTATCTGCAGAATTTAAAGAAATGCAATCTCCAGAATTTAGGACATGACACACATTTATTGGTGTTCTATTTTTCAGGTTATGCGCATCGCAATGAGGAGAGAGATTTATTGAAGGGGACCCCTTCATGGTTGAGTATGAGCGAGCGGGACATCCTAACTACTTCAATGATAGCTGCGCCGAATGTAGTAGTTGCTAAGGACGGATCTGGGAAATACACAACTGTTCAAGAAGCTGTTGCATCGGCCCCAAACAACAGTCATACACGCTATATAATTTACATTAAAAAAGGGTCTTACCGAGGGCAGGTTATCGTAGAATCCAACAAGATGAACTTGATGCTGGTTGGCGACGGAATGCACTCCACCATCATAACTGGGAACTTAAACAAGGCAGATGGAACTGATACATTCCATTCAGGCACTGTTAGTAAGTGATTTTGCGCTACTGTTTTCTTCTTCCTTGTGCAAACATTTCCTCCCACTTGAAATGATACTTGTCCTTCTATTGCAGTTGTTAAAGGGGAAGGGTTCATCGCGCAAGATATTGGCTTCCTGAACACGGCCGGTCCAGCAAAGGGACAGGCAGTTTCATTACGAGTCAGTGGAGATAAATCTATATTTCTTCGATGCAAGATGAATGGATACCAGGATACGTTGTACGTTCACCAAGGTTACCAATTTTACCGAGAATGCTTGGTTATGGAGACGGTTGACTTCATATTTGGAGATGCTTCAGTTGTATTCCAGAGTTGCACGATCAAGCCGAAGTTGCCACTTCCTGGCCAAAGTAACATGATCACAGCACAAGGTCGAACGAGGGGTAATGTGAAGACAGGTATCTCAATCCAGAAATGCAAAATAGTGCCTTCTCGAGCATTAAAGGCTAATATCAGTTCAACCAAGACGTACTTGGGCCGTCCCTGGAAACAATTCTCAAGAACTGTTTTCATGGAGTCATACCTTGGAGCTTTCATCGATCCCGAAGGATGGCATCCTTGGGATGGTGCACACTTTGGATTGGACGAATTATACTATGGTGAGTATGCAAACTGGGGGCCTGGCGCCGGTACATCAAAAAGGGTAAATTGGACAGGTTATCACGTCGTCAAAGAGGCTTCTGAAGTTGTAGATTTTACCGTGGCCAAACTGATAAAGGGAGGAGAATGGATGGACTCTAATGTTGTGAACTACACTCTAGGCTTCTTCAATAAAACACATTAAGTCTGAATCCTATAAGCATTTGACAATCTTTGAGTTTATCTTTGGATAATGCTGTATACCATCTTTGGTTAATTATGTGATGAGGTGTTAATTACTGTTAGGAAACTGCTTTATACTTGTGTGAAATAGGTGTGTACATGTGCTTTGTGTGTGTGTGTGATAACTGCCACCTGACAGTTAAGATGTACACTGATCACCGTCTCTATAGGTAGTTGGTTTCAGGTGTCTAAATGGTCTGTGTTTGTCTGTCTGTGTCTGTAAGAAGAACAATTAGAAATTTGAATGAAATCAAAATCTGAGAAGAATGTCTAAGGACACTTAATCTTCTCAATATGCTATCAGATACCTTTCAAGACCCTAGTCAATTTTAAATTTGAAGAACAAACCTCTGATTCAATCAATTTTCAAATGACGATTTCAACAAAACACATTCCATTAACTTTCAAACCACCATCCAAATTATCTGCAACTAATTATCCTCTATGGAAATCAAAAATAGCTCTATTACTACGAAGCTATGATCTATTTCGATTTGTAGATAGACGCATACAGAAAAAGTTTTGCGAACTCCGGATCACAGTTATGTCTTAAGGTTTACGTACCAGTATACGTACCGCGACATAACTGTTCATGAACAGGTTAAGTTATTATACCTTGTACACCTACTTACCATGTCGATTAAATTCTTATGCACTTCAATTATTCTCCAATATAATTAGCATTTGAATAATCTCTAAAAACACCATAGACATATTTGATCACTTGATTGTGCTTCGAGTTAAGTCTTAAGTGATTATGAAAATGCTCAAGCTTATAGTTCAGTTGCACAGCTTCGGCTAACCATTCATGAGCATGGTATTATACATGGTTCGGTTATGGTTCATCCTAACCAAATTGTATATCTTGTAAAGTAAATCAGATTCAAAGATTCATCTAACGGTAGATATTGTTTGCTTGGTTCCAAAACTATCTTAGCTTAAACCTAAAGCAACCTTTTCTTTGAATTTCTATAAAAAAAAAAAGGAACTTCAAAAAACAGGGATATTTGAATCCCGAAACTACTTTTCTTGGTGTGTCCTAGTTGTAACTAGAGCCATCCTATTCCTAAAACCCTTTTAGGGTTTAGCGACTACAAAGACTTCATAGGGATTTGTGAATCAAGGTCTAGCTATTGTTTATCTTGATAGCTCGAATATCATGATCTTGTTCCATTGTTGAGCTGCTTACTTGAACAAGATAGATAGAAATCATAAAATTTCTCTTTGTCCCATACTTTATTGATTCCACAAGTTTTATACTTGTGAGGTGAGAAATAACCTAGGGTGCACTTCGGGTTGCATAAATCCAGATTTTGAGGTTAGGTAGACTTTGTCTATCTATCTATTTCCATCACCTTGATCTAACTTTTTGATCGCAAAGGAAATCACATATAGGATTATTTGTGGGAGGAAGATTGGTTTGAAGTCTTCAATTGAGTTGAAGCAACTCTTAGTTGGTGTGACATCATCTAAGGGAATTAATTGCGCGGAGTCCTGCTGTTATTCAAGAGGCATAAAGAGCGCGACTGTAACTGAATTGTTGGGAGGGTTTAATTCGGTCTCAACTACATTCCAGTCTGAAGTTAATTGGTATTAGGCTAGTGTCTATAGAGGCTTAATACAGTTTGGTATTCAATCTGGACTAGGTCCCGGGGTTTTTCTGCATTTGCGGTTTCCTCTTTAACGAAACTTCTAGTGTATGTGTTATTCCTTTTCCTCATTATATTGTTTATCTTTATAATTGAAATATCATAGGTTGTGTGTTAATCTATCAAAATAGATATATTCATCCTTGTTCGTTTGATACGACTTGATTGATACTTGCACTACACCATTTTCCATGATTAGTAACTAGATTTCGCAACAGATTTGTTCCTGTTGCGAATTTTCAGTTGCAACTATTTGTAACAGCTTATATGCGTTACAAAACTCGCAACCGCATAAATTTGTTACGATTCGCAACAGATTAGAGTTGTACGCGTGCGACTCACGAGTGTGGCTGCCCACACTCTTAGCTTACTCGGTTTAGCTGACTATTCAGCCCATTCAGATCAAAACTGATTCGGCTGACTATTATTATCTAAAGAAATCACGCTCTCATTCTCGTTCTCTCCTTTTCTCTCCCTCTCTCATTCTCTTCCTCTCTCTTCTCTTCTCTTCTTTGACTATTAGGGTTCCACTACTCTGATTTCAGAGAACTTATGAAGTCTCAAATCAGTAATCTCTCCGAGATTAAGGTCGAATGATTACTGATTTCAGAGATTTCAAATCTCAAATCAAGCCATAATCCAAATCCCAGAACTGAACTAGCAGCGCCGTTCTCCACCATGATTCGATCTATCAATGGAGGTAAACTCATTCCACCATGATTCGAGCTCAGTTTTTGCATTATATTCTTCGATCTGTTACCATCTTCTTCGATCTACAAATATTTTTGGCGCTTTGAGATTGAGATTGTTTTGGGTTTTGTCAAAACCCTAGAAAGTTGAAATTTTCATAAGTTCAAATTGCCGTAATTTTTCCTTTCGAGATTTTTATATAAAGTTGAAAAATTTTAAACGTTTGATATGATTTTGGCCTTTTGGGTATTGAAATCATGTGAATGAAATTTATGCGATTTTGTCATTTTGAGATTGATTTTGTTTTGTTTTTATTTTTAAACTCTTGTAGTGTGTTAATTCGAACTCTTGTTTTGTGTTAAATTTGAAACCCTAAAGTTTGAGACTAATTTGAATGTTACGGAATGGTGCAGGGGGGTTGGGATACACAGTTTTGTATTCAAAGATTTTCTATTAAAGCCGGAGCTTTTTAGAGCAATTGTTGATTCGGGATTTGAGCATCCAGGCAGTTCTTTTTACTTGGATTCTTTTATGTTTTTGATTTGAATTAGCTATATTTCTTTGTGTATTTTTGCTTGTATCAAGTTTTATATTAAGATTATGGTTCAGTTGGATAGTTTTTATATAGTCCTATTGATTCTCAACATTAAGTAGGTTCTACGGGGATTGTATTTTACTTAGAGGTAAATAGCACTAGTCCTGCACTCCTGGTTTTGGAGGCAAAAATTGACTGGTTACCATTTCCATTAGAGTTCACGGAGATCATTTCTTACTCACTGAGGTTCTCGGCCACAATTTTTCTTTTGGTTCTCAATCAGTTCAACACGAATGCACTACTCAAGCTATTTTGGGTATGTATGTTATCTGTCAAGCAAAATCTGGGATGGGAAAAACTGCCGTCTTTGTTCTCTCGACATTGCACCAAATTTAGCCTGTCGCTGGACAAGTTGCTATTCCAATTTTGTGTCACACGCGAGAGTTGGCTTACTAGGTTTGTGTACATACTGAACTTCCATATCACAAACCTTTTTTTTTTTTTTTGCAGTTCCAGTTAATGAAGATTTTGACCATTTTTTGTTGATACTTATATTTCAACCACTGATGAAGATTTTGGGATAATGTTTTCAGTACGTGTAGACCTTTTCCTTGTACCTTGTAGTCTAGCAGCTTTTAGGATACATCTTTGGTTGAGTCATGATTATTTTGTTCTTTAGAACTTTTGTCTTGGGTAATTTGTCGCTGCTGTTACCATGTCATCCATTGGTTATAGTTGACTTCAGCTTGAAGGGGTGTGTAACAGAGTTCAATGTAGTGTAGTGTCATCATTCTTAAGCAGTGAGTGAATTTTATACAGGACAAAGTATTTGAGGATCCGGTGTTCTGGGGAGTTGTTCGCGCATATCTTGGTCCAGTTCTCATGTAGGAAAGCCCTAATCTTCTTTGATTTGACATTTTACTTACAGACAATGGAAATCTAAGTTGACAATGAGGCCAAGTTGACTCTACACATGCTCGTGAAGGTATAATTATCTGACATTTGTTCGCTAGGTATTTTGTACGTCTGTCAACATTTTCCTTAATTATTTTTCTGTTTCGCTCAGCACTACATTAAATTGACCGAGCTGGAGGAAAACTGAAAGTTGAATGATCTACTGGATGCGATGGATTTCAATCAAGTTGTTATTTTTGTCAAAAGTGTGAGCAGAGTTGGCTTTCAATCAAGTTGTTATACTTTTCGATGAGGTAAGGACTTTGAAACCTTATGGAAAGAATTTGCTCATTCATTTGTGAATATTCCCAATTTTTTCTTGGCTGTGCTTTTTTTGGATTTAAATTTCCTCAAGTCTCAATTGTCCTAAATTTTGTTGGTATAGCTTTACAGTTTGCTTGGTGCTCGAGGCGGTGGCTCTGAACATGAGGCAACTAGAAGAATGAGAAATGAGTTTATGGCGACTGAGGTCGAAAGAAACCCAAAGAATCCTTGTTCTCGGTGACACCAACAGACCATTTGACCTTGATGATGCTGTTATATGTCGTTTGCCTAGAAGGTAAGATATCTAAAATTTTATCCTTTGAGATAAACTTTTTGCTATAGTTTTACTCTGTGCATATAATATATTGTCCAGGAAGTATCCTATTGAGTCCCAAGTGCCTTACATGAGCTGTGGTTTCTTTTCTTTCTAGTTGTCTATTATTGCCAATATCATGCTAAAGATGATGTTTCCAAAAATCTATATGTGAGAGTTCTTACAGTTATCACTATAGCTATTGTTGATTTAAAACCAACTTATTTTTACTGCAGGACAGTTGCTCCAAATGCTAAAACCAATCCAGCTTACAAGTTAGAGCAATTGAAAGTCATGGTTAAATTTTTCAACCTACGACGAAGCTGTAACAACCCTAGATGGCCAGACTTATCTCAAAAAGAGCCAAGTACCATACAGTTTTCATTTTCTCGGGAGGACAGACAATGTGAGAGTTTTTACTTCAAAACATTTTGTAAGATTACCTTGGTATGATACTGAATTCAGAGTCACCTATATCCAAATGCCAATCCTTTCATTTGATTTTTGTGATGTTTTTCTTACTTCTTGTGTATATGGAGTTCATCGCGGTATGTCATGGTGATGAACTACTTCCTTGATAATTTTGTTGGATTAATTTGATTTCCAAATGAAAAGGGGTGATTTTGTCACAGAGAACTCTAAATTGACCTGGTTTTGACCGGTCAAAACAAATATTTTTTTGGAGTTGCGAATTCTTCGCAACTGCTTTCACTTGTTGCTAAATTCAAGTTTCGCAATAGTCTGAAACAGTAGCGACTATGTAATTTCTCAACAGTCGGAAACAGTTGCGACCTTTATACGTTGCAACAGTCATAATCTCTTACGATGGAAAATTTGCAACGAAAATGAAGCCGTTGCGAATATTGCAACATCGAGTATCGCAACAGAGGAGAACTGTTGTAACCCCACTTTTGCAATTGCCAGTTACTGTTGCTAATCACTAAATTTGGTGTCGTCTTGGAAATTGATCTTTGGAATAACTAAGCTACTCTCACCCGGAAATTAGTTTCACAAACTTGTCTCTGTAAACGTCCTGGCTGTGAGAAATAGAGATATAAAAAAGAATATTCTTTCTTGATTGAGACTCATTAAGTTGAACTCTCAGAATTATATTTTAGTTTTTCCATATAGGTTTCCTACAAAAAAGTTGGTGGTGTATTTTTGTACCCCCGCTTTTTCAGTTTTATCGTTTTTCTTTAGTAGAATTGTGAAGCATGTTAGTGATAACTTGAGTGTTATAATTGTATCCACTAAGCCCCCTTTTGGGATGATGTGCTTACCCGTTTCCACTTTAGTTTTCAGTTATCAGAAGAAATGGTGCATGTGAAGATACCCGTTTACGTATTTTTAAAGCATTGCCGAACTAAGTTATGTTTATGTATCTTTCATATAGATGTATTGTTTACTTATTGTAAAATAACACACTAATTCATTTATTTATATATCATTTGAAAGTTCTTCGTTTATTGGTATCAGAGTGTTTGGGTTTAGGTTTGGTTTTGTTTTAGTTCACTTTATGTAATTATGATTCTTAAAATCACTGATCGGGATTTGATGTTTCAATTAGGTTGTAATCCTATTAGCTAAGCAGTTTTAACATTTGGGGCGTCACATTGTAGAAATAAAACCCAATTGTTGTCGTACATATTTTACCTTGTTGTCTAACTTTTTGATATTCTTGTAAACTTTGTGAAGATAACCAAGGAGGTAGGGTCACGAGAAATGATTGAGGAAGGAGAATGACTTTTTTCCTCTTGTTGTCATTCATTCTCATCCATCAAAAAGTAACTTGAGAATGAAATAGAGAGCACTAAGAATGAAGGCTCGACAGATCCTATCAATTAAAGAAGGAAAGCCCAATTTTTTGTCAAAAAGAGTCATGGTAGCCATTTATTGTATGCTCCAAACAAAAATATCAACCCATTGTGTTTCCAAGTCAAGGAAATAAACCATTTCCGTAAAGTCTCGACTCTAACGAGAATTTTCAATGGTGGAATGACAAATATTTGGAATCCCAACCTTCCCAAAAATCTTCAAATGCATGGAAAAGTTTTTGCCAAGAAATTTTCGATCTTTCCAACCAACACTCCTATCAATGAGTTTATAGAAAATAGTCTCACGAGAAGGCTTATATTTTGTTGGCCTACATAAAGAAAAGTTTCCCATAAGTAGACTTGTGAGGCTTGCCAACAAATCCCTATCAATTTCAATGACTCTTTCTCTTATTTTAGTTCTAAACACCAATTTCTCAAGATGATCATCATGAATGTTAGCATAGAATAGTCTTGTGAGAACATCAAGTCCTTCATCATGACTATAAAATATGTCGCCAAGATTATACTTTTCAAAATAAATAATTCTCCAACATGCACAAGCTCCTTGAATATTCCATTTCTAATATGAATCCCCTAGAAAGAATTTTTTTCGTAGGTTTTTGAGCATCCCTCTTGATTCTTAATTTCTCTTAAGGGTAAATGCCTTTTGTGAAGATACCTTAGCCATTTTCTAAGGTTTCATAGCACCACCTTTCATTCTAACCATGCTTACTATAAATAGTAAAATGAGATGGAGAAGAAGGAAATTTGTTTTTGGACTAGGCTCTTTTTGAGAACAATCACTTCAATTCACACCCTCCTTGAAGAATAAATTTGATTCCAAAATTATGAGAAGTAAAGAATGTTAGAGCATAGATCGGTTGAACCCACCAAGCGTTGGTATGTCAAGTTTGGTTGTCATATTTTAGTGAATCAAAACTCATTTAAGAGTCGCTTGATTAATGTACTAGAGTCAACTTCGTATAGGTAGCTTGAAAGTATTAGGATATGAGACATTACAAGTATTGCGAAGACTTGAAGAAGTGAAGAAGGGGCTACAACCACAACAACATCCTTTCATTCGAGGTTAGTGATATTTGACTTGAACTGTTTCATTCCCTAACGTATCTTTCAAGTAGTGCATATTGAAAACAAAACTGCGAAGCATGAACACTCTAGATAGACATAGTATTAAGGAATATATTACGAGGTTTATTGCTTAACCATAAACTTTGTAGATAATACATCGGCATAATCTTTTGAATGTTATTGTGATTATGTATGGGTATAAGGTGAGGATTTCATCCTAGGAAATAATATTTTACATGTGTTTTAAGGAAGTAAGTTCATGAACTTGGTTTGTGAATCGAAAAGGAAATCGTCAGGCGTTATTGGGATTGTTAATCATTGCATATCTTATGAACGACCAATATGTGTGATTAGTACAACCGCTCATGACTTTTTTGTGTTCTTGGTAAAACTATTCACATAAGGCCTGACTTTTATTAGTGAAACCGATCTTAAGTAATCACCTGATGGTATGATCGAGTTTGTGTAGTTTGTAATACTAACTCTAGGTAAAGGGAACCGATCCCAGTAAGAGGTGCAACACATCACAAAGGGGAATCGGTCCTTATATGAGGTGCTACAAGGTTTATAGCAGAAAGGGGAACCAATCCTATGGACATGTGCAACACATTTTTAGGCAAAAGGGAAACCGATCCTATGGACATGTGCAACACATATAAGTTAGATACCATATATATATGGGGAACCGATCCTAGTACCTAGTCAACCGAATTTTGGAAAGCTAGTGTGACTATGCACAATACTCACATGGAGGTAGAACCGAAACTTGTTTTGGTAGAACCGTTAAACCCATGATTTGTGATTGAGTGTTCTTGATCAATCACATAGTTCTTGAAATTCATATGAACCAATTCTAAACTTGTTTGGAAGTGTGGTAAATTGGTTTCAAGTTTGTAAGTATGAAAGATGACTTACAAAAGAAAGGATGTCGATACACTTTGAACACGTGCATTAATGCGTATCTTTTATTTTTCAAAGATATTCCTTAACGGCTAGAAGGAAGTAAATACCAGGATCGAAATTAAATAAGTTAAGAATTTTTTAATTAAGGTTTTTAATTATATATGGAAAATAAGAATTAGTAATGTGCATTTACTAGTTAAATATATTCCAAGGAGATTTTCGATCATTATTTTGGACAGAGCATTCTCAGGAAATATGAAAACTGAATTTGGAAATTATTATTGAATATCTTGATAATATTTTCAGTTTTGGAAATTCCTTGGTGTCCAAACTTCCTTGTCTATAAATACTTGAAGTTTCCATTTCTAGAAAACTAATCCTTCATGACAACAAACTTCCTAGGTTGTGTTGTTACTGGTGAAGCTGCCTATTCAGAGAGTAGCGTAACCTAATTAGGAGAAATCTCTTATGGCCGCTCAGTTTAAAGTCTTCTTTGGGATTGAGAAGATATATTAGTATTGTTGGTGGGAAACTAGGTAATTACGATTTATCTTTTGATTGATTTGATTGACTAACGGTGGTTGATCTTTGACTGCACCTAGTTTGTTTATGCTTGAGAATCTTCTATTCTGATATAAGATTTACTCAAACTAGATCGAAGTTTCGACAGGGATCTTTAGACTATTGTTAGTGCTAAAGATGATCTTGTGATAATCCATTGTTAACCGACTCCGTTGTGTGCATGATTGACCATAAGAGATTCAAGTAGTTGTCCGCAGGTGTTTAGTGAAGATTTAAGAAGATTTGAAGACAAAGAAGATATTGAAGATATGACTTGGGTTTATAATCTTTGGTGTGCACAATACTTGTTTCGGTAAAAATAGGATCCAACTATAATCGGTTTATCCTTGTGGTAGATTAGATTGATTAGTTGAGTAGATCAGCATCAATACAGTTCTTTGTGATTAAAAGTATTGATTGCAATATCTTACGATTACTTTGGTAATTGAACATAAGATAGATCTAAGGACCTGACGAAGAGTTTATTTGAGATAAACAGAAGAGCCTTTGTCCGACTCATATCATTTGGTTGAAGAGATCATACCAAACAGATTTGTTATTCCTGTACTGTTTGGAATACGAACCAAAGGAATTGTTCGAAGTACGTGACTTATTCATAAGTTGGAGGCGTGGGAATACAGACATAACTAGGTGAACTATAGGTTTAGTTGCTTGGTATCAACTATACGAAGTTGGTTTATTTTGTATAGCGGCTTAATCCTGAGAGTATCCAATTCTGTACAAGGTCCCGGGGTTTTTCTACATTTTCGGTTTCCTCGTTAACAAAAATCTTGCTGTGAACTATAGGTTTAGTTTCTTGGTATAAACTATACGAAGTTGGTTTATTTTGTATAGCGGCTTAATCCAGAGAGTATCCAATTATGTACAAGGTCCCGGGTTTTTTTCGCATTTGCGGTTTCCTCGTTAACAAAAATCTTTCTGTGACATTTATTTTATATTTCCGCATTATATTTTTTATTATAATTAAAGTAAATTACACAAACATTAATTCCTATTTACTTGATAAGCAATCCTACTGTGTTTGGTTAAGTCCGGAACTTTTTATCAAGTAAACATACTTTTTATCAACTTTTTCCATAGACAATCACACGAAGTATGAACCGATTAGTTGCATTGTCTCGACTCAGTCCATAGAAAATTACTTTCATAGAAAGGACTTAGATTGAGGGCCTTTTCAAAGACGGTTCCCTAACCCTCGGTTTTTTACCCCTCACAGTCTATGAATTATTGAGAAAGAAGATGAAAAGGTCGCTGACCGAATATTTTCCTTAATAAGCCTAACCAGTTACGAAACAGATAAGTATTTTGAGGGAACCATGAGAATCATCTAATAATTTTCAAAAGTATCCTTTTTGGGAAACTCTTCTCAGTAAATCGATACAAAATTTTAGATGTTAACTTTGAGACTCACATACAAGCCTTAATTGGTGAGTAAAAACTCAATCAACATTGAGAAACAAAATTGGTTAATTGTTAATAATCCAACAATATTATGTATTTTACCAAGAAGAATTGTGTTACCCAAGTATTTTTGATAACCAAAGGGATATCATTAAGGTGGTCAGTTTTCTTTCATACGCAAACCTAATTTTAAACTTGGCTAATTAACATTCATGTTCTCTTCTATTTCTTATGAGTCAGATAGGCAAGGAGAATATATTGCTAAGAGCACAAGATTTGTTGATACCCACATGGAGTCATTCCATTTTTTTGACTCAGCACTGTTAGTGATGTGGTAGCACCCAAGTCGTATTTAAAACGCTGGTAGAGCAGACCGCTTACTAAGTAATTTGGGTACATTTTTCCAAAATATAAATATAATAATTGAGCTCACAAGGAAATTGCTGGCACAAAACAAGTCCCTCGAACAAATAAAATCAAAAATTTCGGGCACATGAAACTAGCCTATTATTTTGAAGCGTAAGAGTAGTTGGAGATTAAGTTTCTAGCCAAAGCCACATTCACACTTTAAGTAATTGCTGGCATTAGTTTATTGATCTACACTACTAGTACACAAAAAGGCCGAAGAGATCAATCAATATAGATGCATAACTTTTATAAAGAGTGAAAGACATTCTATGTAGCGTTACTAAGTGTTTTCATCCTGTCAATATTTCCCCTCAATGTCGTCAAGATCGAAGGTGATCATAGCTTCTTCCGTTAGTTTGTAAAAAAAAAAAAAAACCACGTCTAGTCTAGGAAGGAGATTGTTCACTTGTAATAGGTCTAATTTCGAATCGGTGACTCAGTTCTTTGCTAATCTGCGATCAACTCAGAGATTTTTTTTTCATTTCAATCATCAGTTTCAGGGTAACTAATCATTAATTCAGGTGTTTTCTTACATAATAATTGATGATTAATATTTTTCAAACGATGTTAATCTACTATTACAATCTCTTTTGAATCAATTATATTTATTTAATCATACAAGAAAATAAGGTTTTATTAAGATGGAATTTCCAGAAGTAGATCTGGTAACTCCTATTGAAGAAAGTCCATCGATCGACCTTATCAATAATTTCTCAGAAGATCGATATGAAGTATGAAAATTTTCGTTAATTGGTATACTAGATTTTTTGAGAATCAAATTTGTTGATGCTGTTATGAGTTTGAAGAATCAATGGAAATTAAATGGTCAATGTAAAATGATTCCCCTAGAAAAGGGTTTTTTCACAATCAAGCTGGAAAATATAGAAGATAAAAATCTCATCAAAGCAGGAAAATGGGAAGTTCTTGATCAAGTTTTGAGGGTTCGAAATTGGATACGTAATTTTAGACCAGAAAATCAGAGAACATCTCAAGCTATAGTATGGGTTCATTATCCAGGTCTTAGTCGGAAATACTGGGATGAAAAAACTTTTTTCACCATTAGCAGAGCAATTGGAACACCAGTGAAAGTAGATGATGTGACTCGGAATTATGAAAATGGTTTATATGCAAGAGTATTGGTTGAAATTGATTTAACAAAGAAGATTCCTCATAAACTTTGGATTAAGACCAAATATGGAGGGTTTGTGCAGAGTGTTTTACTTACTAAACTTCCTAAATTTTGTCCAAATTGTCAAATTGTTGATCATAATCAGCCAGAATGCAGAGCAACGAAGAATTTAAATCAGGAGGCTGAGGAGAACCAGAAAGCATGTAATGCACCTAAGGAAATTGTGAATGTAACACCAAGCAAAGTTATGGAGAAATTTGATATATGTGAAACACCAGTAACTCAAATTAACATTACTGAAGAATTTGTTCAGAGTACAACAGTCAACATTCCAATTAATTCAGGTTGATTTGGATCCTTACAAAATGTAGCTGATGAACAACAAAATATTATCATGGACATGATAAGTCCAGCTAAAGTGCTAAAAATTATGGAGGAAAATTCTCTGGATATAAGTGTGGTTAAGTATATCAATGGTAAAAATGGATCAGTATATAAGGAAAGAGTTCATACTACCTCTTGGTCCAAAGTTATTTAAAAATCAGGTGCACATGAATCAACTGATACTCAAAAGAAGAATGCAGAACCAAAGGTAATTCCTCAACAAATTCCAGGGAAATACACTTTTAGGAGGCACAATAGGCCTCCATCCTAAACAATGAAAATTCTATTATGGAACTTAAGGGGCCTTAAAAGACCTAGGGCTCAAGAAAAACTTTGGTTTTTAGTAAATCAATTTAATCCTTCACTAGTTTGGGTCGTAGAATCTAATTCTTTTTGTACTTCCTATTTTTGTAATAAGTCTAATCTACCTGGCATGCAGACCACGGTGATTCATAATTAAATTTTAAATAAAAAAGGGAACATTTGGTTATTTTAGAATAAGACATTACCAACACCAACAATTGTGTCCATGTCGAGGCAAATGATCACTGTAAGTGTGGGTGATTTTTTAAAATCATGAGTTCATGATCATGTGGGGTGGGGTGGTTCAAAGAAGAATTTTATGGGATGAAATGGAAATTATTAAGCCATGGTTAATTCTTAGGGACTTCAATGCTATTACTTATGCAGAAGAAAAAATTGGTGGAAAGGCTCCTAATAGAAGATCAATGTTATATTTTAACAACTGTACTGATGTTTGTGGATTACTTCAGGCTCCAAAATCAGGTCTAGAACATTCTTGGTCAAATTGTCAACATGGCAGTGAAAGAATACTTTGCAGCTTGGACAAAGCAATGTTCAATCAACTTTGACTAAATAATTACGAAGATTGGGCTTTCAAGGTGGGATTAATAATTTCTTCATACCATGCACCTATTCTGGGAGGTTGTGCAAACATTCCAAAACCAATGAATTCTCCTCACACATTTCAGAAAATGTGGATATCACATCCTAATTTCATGGATATAGTTCAAAAAAGTTGGTTAGGGCCTATTATTGGAGATCCTGTTTTTTTTTTTTCCAAACAAAGCTGAAGAGGTTAAAAAATATTCTCAAAGAATGGAATTGGAAGGTTTTGGGGAATGTAAATGTTCAAATTAAAGAAGTTGAAGTAAGAATTCAAGAAGCAATGGAAAAATCTGACAACAACCCTGTTAATGGAGAGAATTTGAATGAATTGGCGGAAGCACAAAATGTGTTTAACACAAAGGAGGTTCAACTAAGTGCAATGATGAAGCAAAAAACTAGAGTGAAATGTATAAAAGAGGGAGCTTCCAACACAATTTTTTTTCATACCACTATTAAAAAAGGCAAGCTCAAAACTGTATAAGTGAATTAGAAGATGATGCAGGAAATTTTATTTCAGATCAAAAAAAGATATCTGATCTTCTAGTAAATCACTTTGAGAAAAAAAATTCCAATTTAAAGAAGTGGAAGTAGCACATTCATTATTAGAAGTAATGCCAAAGAAAATTACTGAAGAGGATCAGAAAATGTTGGATACTATTCCTAGCACAGAGGAGATCAAAAGCATTATTTTCAGCATGGACCCAGATAGCTCTCCGGGTCCAGATGGATTCTCAGGATGCTTCTATAGAGCATGTTGGTAGATAATACAAGAGGATGTAGTTCAAGCAATCCAATATCGTTGGCAAAAGAAGTTTATTCCCAAAGGTCTCAACTCCAGTTTCCTTGCTTTTCTTCAAAAAGTACAAGGAGCAAAAAATACAAATCAATTTAGGCCAATTAGCCTGAGTAATGTGAGCTTCAAAATTATTACAAAGATATTGACTGTAAGAATGAGTACTCTTATGGAAAAGCTGGTGGCTCCCCAACAAGCATCTTATATAAAAGGCAGATGCAATCAGGAGAAGGTTTTACTTGCATCTGAAATGGTCAATGAGATGAAGAAGAAAAGAAGATGAGGTAATGTTGGACTTAAACTTGACATTTCACAAGCATATGATTCTGTCAGTTGGGAATTCCTGTTTCAAGTACTTCATAAATATGGATTCTCTACAAATTGGTGTGATTGGATGAACAATATTTTTAAATCTGCAAGAATATCATTGTTAATAAATGGAGGTCCATGTGGTTTTTTTCCAGTGAATAGGGATCTAAGGCAGGGAAATCCATGATCTCCAATTTTGTTTGTTTTAATGGAAAAAGTACTAAGTAAAAAAATTAGTTAGTAAATGAAGGCAAGATAAACCCAATGGTCATCGGGAATGGAATAGGGCAAACTCATTTGTTTTTTGCAGATGATGTTTTCATGTTTTCCAATGGAGGTAAAAAAGGTCTTAAAAATATTCTGCATATATTAGATGAATATCAAAAATGTTTTGAGCATGTTATTAACAAGAGTAAGAGTAAACTCTGCATAGATGGCACAACTGATTTAAGGAAATCTTTTATTCAAGAGATAATGCAAATGGAGAGAAGTGATTTTCCTTACAAATATTTAGGTGTCCTATTATCAGCATGCAGAGTAAAAACCTCAACTGTTTGGCCAATGGTTGAAATGTTACATGGAAAACTTGCAGCTTGGAAGGGGAGAATTTTATCTTTTTAGGAAAGGTTGGTTCTTATAAAGTCAGTCCTTTGCAGTATTCCAATTTACAATATGGCAGTATACAAATGGCCTTCATTTGTAATCAAAATTTGTGAGAAAGTCTGGAGATAGTGATGTTTGAAAGTTCAAGACTGTGGCTTGGGAGAGAGTTTGTACTCCATTTAACGAAGGTGGTCTAGCTATTATTCCAAGACTTGCGGTCATAAACAGAGCATTGTTGATGAAGATAATGTGGAAAATCCTACAATCAAATGAAGATTAGGAAGCTTTCTTCAAAGCAAAGTATATGGATAAAATGACCAATGGAGTACTGCATGGCAATTTTCTTCTGTGTGTCCAAGTCTTAAATGGGCATGAGAAGATCTGAAAGAAGATATCATATGAAAAATTGGAAATGGTAAGGACATATCAGTTTGGTATGATATTTGGACATGTGACATTCCTCTGGTGGATAAAAAATCTTCTCAGTATTTCCTAAATAACAAAATGATGAAGCTAGTTGACATTTTAAATGAAGGTAAATGGTCAATTCCAAGTGAAATTCAATTAGCATTACTGCCTGAAGTATATGGGGATGAAGATGAAGTAATCTGGAATGGAGATATTAAAGGAACATTTATAATGTTAGCTGCAACTAATAAGCTCAGACACAAAGAACCTAAGAAGCATTGGTCAAAGTATGTATGGAATAACATTTTATATCCAAGTATTGCAAGCAATGTTTGGAAGTTAGTGCAAGGTGTATTTGTTGATGATGATATTATGGTAAGTAAATGATATGAACTAGAATCTAGGTGTTGTATCTGTGAGAAAGAACATGATAGTGTGGACCATTTACTTTGGAAATGTTCTGCCAGTGTTGAGATATGGGAATGGATATCTGCTGTGTTCAATTTCAAAGATCCTAAATCATTTGAAGAAGTTTGGAGAAGTGCTGAAAACAAGAGCTCTCCCATTCAAGAAATCTGGATTACTGCCTCTTGTGTTATACTTAAGGATATTTGGTTCCAAAAAAATAAGAAATATTTTGAAGAAATCAAGCCAAATGGTCAAAGTATTAAAAAGAGAGTAATGAAATATGTGTAGGAAGGAGGAATAAATATGAAAATACATAAATGGAATCAAGTTTATGATGATCAAGTAATAAGCTAGCTTTGTCAACCTGGGACACATGACAACAAAATTTCAGTGCATCAAAGTATTTTTTGGACTCCACCAACAACATGATATCTTCTTTTTTGTTGTGATAGTTCATCTTTTGGAAACCCAGGAGCAGCTGGTTTTGGAGTAGTCATCATAGGTGAATTTTTTTCAAGTAATTGGTACTCAGTGTGGTGATCTTGGAATTGCAACAAATTACATAGAAGAAAACTATGCAGTGTTGTGTGCAGCTGAATTAGCAATGGAATGAGGCTTAGCAAAAATTATAATCAGATCAAACTTCAAAGCTGTACTGCAAGATTTTGGTGCAGGTAAGATCCCATGGTTCCTGAAATCTAGATGGAGGAAAGTAAAATCTAGGATTTCTTCCATATACCTTGATCATTGTTCGGAGAAGTCAATTTCTCTGCTGATACAGTGGCTAATGCTAAGTCTTATGGGAAAGATTGAAGTGCTCGCAGTTCAACTAGCAGCTAGATTGAAACGCTGAATGATTCAGCGTCCAAAAAGTGGTCCAAACGCTGAACGGTTCAGCGTTTTGGGAATATTCCAGGGCATCAACGCTGAACTATTCAGCGTTTTCCAGGACGCTGTTCCATTCAGCGTTGATGCCCTGGAATATTCGTAAAACGCTGAATCGTTTGGACCCCTTTTTGAGCGCTGTTCGGTTCGGCGTTTTCCCTGGGCGCTGTTCCATTCAGTGCTTCGCTGCTAGATTTCTTATTCCATAGAACTTAGGAGGTTGCCTTAGCTGACGTGGATGACCAATCTAGCAGCTAAATATCTATCCCATAGGACTTAGCCTAAGAGGTGCTAAACTGTCAGTAGGTGAGAGACAATTCCAGAATGGTAGACCAATTTTTTTCACCCAGAACTAAAATGCCCAATTGTTATTATTATAGATTCTGTTAGGTAGGAGTTCACGACTTTATTTTGTATTTGTTTAGTGTCAGAAGCTCTCTTTTTTGATCTCTTTTTAAGATGTAATTTGGTCCTTGATTTGGAATTTAATAAATAAATGATTTAGCAAATAAAAAAAAAAAAAAACTAGGAAGGAGGAAAGGAAAATTATATTGCGAGAAGAATTAAAGAACAAATAAAATTAGCCATTCTATCAAACCAATAAAAAAAAAAAAAAAAAAAACCGCCTCTTACATATATCCAAAATTTTGGGGTCTTCAATGGTCCCGGCCTTTTTGGAGTTTAGTAAGGGCCCGCATATAGAAAGTTTGTCGATTTTTTTTTTTAATCGCGGAGATTTTCTGAAATTAAATTAAACATGCAATATATAAAAAGAATTAAATTATTATTTTTTGATATTCAAAAGGGTCCAGAAAGTCATGCACATCAATGTCATGACTCCTGATTTACTGGATTTTATTTTTAATAGGATAAATTTTGTTATTCAAAAAGGACTGACGGCACAGCTTGTTGCTTGGTTAACCGGTTCCTTTTCATTATTGAGTCGTACCTTTCGTTAAAAAAATATTAAATTAAACATGCAAAAAACAATAAAATATATTTAATTTAAAAAAGAATTGATTTAATAGCCGAACACTGCACCTTTACGTGCTGCAAGGAGAGCTACCACGTCATACCAGTACTCTAAATAAATACGAAAAATTAAGAGCTAGAAAGAACAATTATTCTACCAATTGAATAATGGCAATAGAAATATCAACTAGCTTTCTAAAATCATCAACTTGTTTCCTCAATGGAAATGTTAAATTTCGTTCGTTGAACCCATCTTCACAAGCAGCCGAATAATCATCGGCACCATTAATCTGCTCAATAGCATCGAAGTAATCTTTATTTTTAAAAGCTGTAATGGCATCTTCAGCACAACGAGTGGCATCCGTATAAATTTCCAAACAAGTATCTAAAGCTTGCTTAACGAACCGTTCTTTTTTTCCATCTTCCAAAAGCTTACCGATGTACGGTATAAGATTGGTTGCATTATTTGCACATAATTCCATTGATATAACTCCAAGTCCAAAGAGATCCGAAGTCTTACTTTTAGGGTTTGATTCAAGAGCTGAGACACAGAAATCATAAGTTAGCATGCTATCCGTTGTTGATGCGTTCTTGCATGCATCAGAGATTACATCACCATTCGCAGCAACAACTCTGTGAAAGTTGAGAACAAGCAAAAGAACTAAGAAAAATAACGAAGATGATTGCTTCATGTTTTCTGTGTCTCTTTGCGAAAAAACTTGCGTTCTTCTGAGCGATGGATGTTATTCTTTTTATACAGATCCAGTTGCAAATCAAACTTTAAAAAGGTAAGAAAGCGAATTATTTTAAGAAGGAAATAATCTCGCTTCCAAATTTGTTCGCGTACATACTTACCGTAAGAGAATAAATTCCAAAATTGGTTTAAATGGAAATTTTGAAATATGGCTAAAAATAAGTCACGTCTGTTATCGCGTGGTGTGCCTTAAAAGTTCTCTCGTTTATCATTGTTGCTTCATTTTGCCAACATAAAAGTTGTGACATAACCTGATCAGTTATTTGGATGGGGAATGTTTTAAGCTAGCGGCCATGGCGGTGGGAATGGCTAAGGAGGACTCCATCTGAATCTGGTAAGTTATGATAACTCCATATGATTGACGTACTCTGTTTCCTCAAGTGCATTAAACACCTACACTCTTTTTCCGTCTCACACATTTTTGCGCTTGAATCTTTGGACTGAAACTTGTGAGATAAACTTCATATCAACTCATCTGGTGGTTCCTTTGTCCAAATTTTAATATTCATTTTCTTTGAAACTATTATTATCATGGATTAATGGGAACCATATCCATTCTTGCGAGTTGCAATGTATGTAAGTTGCTGAAAACTGCAACTGTCTTAAATGTTTCCATATCATACAGAGAACATCGTACGTAGTCTTAAAGTGACAGCAAAGAAATAGCCTTTTACCTATTCTCATATACTGAAACAAACACCAGTGTAGTGGATATGGTTTTCAGTTTTGAAAATAAAAGTGTTTAAACCTGAAGGAGTATTGACGCATACTCTCACACTGTTGTAATTGGCGATAAAATTGATCTGTGCATGGATGTTGGGGCCGTGGGGCGTCAGTTAAAGAGCGATAAGAGTACTCAACCGTACACTAGACTTGTCATTGACACTGCTGCGAGCCTAACTCATACTATATATAGGAGAAGAAAGCAAACTATTTTTGGAGGTTTTCTCGGATGAAAACGCCTTTAGGTTGGGGGTTTGCCGCAAACCGTTTGCATATGACGATCACAAAGATGAATATCTAGCTTAATGGTGTTTCCGGACTTAACTGTTGGCAGGGACGTAGTTTGTTTCAGGACTCGTGTCAGGCGTACACTTGACGATGATGATTCCCAAGATGATGAAACTCGTGCAATTGCAACCATTATGCCAAAAATGAAATACCTTGAAATGAGGTAGTTCTAGTACAAGTGCTAATCTTGAGATCATCTTAAACTTTAGAGATTTGAAATACATAGGTTTGGGGTGTTGTTTGGATGCCTTCAATGCCGTATATCAAAACAACGAAGGGAATAAACACGCGTCTAGCTTTTCAGGAACGAATAAAAAGTAAGGAAAAAAATATCACAGGCTAAAAACTACTACTATTATCTTGCGAGAGGGATTAAGCAAAAACTATTGTAAACTAGAGAAAGGGAGAAGGAGACACAAAGTAAAGGGGAAGAGAAGAGAGATTTCTTATTAATCAGTGTATAGAATACAAGAGATTAGGCCTCTATTTATATAGATAGAAGACTTGGTGTCTAAGATATGTAAACCCTAAACTTAGACACGAAGGGCATCTTAGTAAATAAATAATAGTTTATAACACTCCCCCTGATGACCACTGTGGCTAAGTCATTACAAGCATACCAGTAAAACTCAAAAGAGAAAAACCTGAAATTGCATAAGCATGTAAAAACTCAGACAGTGTTGGACACGCATATGTTGCCTCATTAAAACCTTGACAAGGAAAACCCAGTGGGACAAAACCTTGACGAAGGAAAAAGAGTACAACGCGATAAAGTCCAGTAAAATACCTTTTACTATGATGCTCCCCATGATAAGTACTTCACTTAAATCTTGGCTTGCAAATCTTTGAGTCGACACTTCCCAATTTCGATAAACGAATTTCTTGAGTGCTGGAGATAGCAATGCTTTCGTGAGAAATCTTCTAGTTGATGGAGTCTTCTTTTGTGTTAGTCTTCTAATAGTGGTGTTCTCGAGTCTTCATGTTTCAAGTACTTGAGTCTTGGATTGCTAATTTCTTGGAGATGATTTGCATATATAGTTGATGTAGTTTCTTCAACAAAGTGCCAATATGCAGTTATAGTACCATAGATGAGTAAAGTTTATGATCATACCATATATGGATCTGAATGATATCCAAATTCCCAAGGGTTCTTATGTTGATGAGGTTTAACAAAACAGAATGACCTAGTTAATGGTGGGAATCCACCAAATAACCAAAATCCATACAACTCCCCCTTGGATGACCACCATGTTGAATTGATTTGCCTCACTAAAACCTTGCCAATAAAACCCAGTGGGAAAAAATATGGGCGAAGGAAAAAGAGCACAAAATCAATATTTTGAAATTAAATTAAACGTCAATGAGATGTTATCCTTGTCAGGAAAACCACATGGGACAAAACCTGAAACTAAGGGAAAAGAGTACAACTTTTGACGTAAATATGGATGCTAACTCAACTATATATATAGTAAAAAACAACCAAAAATAATAACTCTAGTCTGTCTCAACGACGAGTTTAAGCTAGCATAAATCTAACTGCAGATTTAAGAAAGAAAAGAAAAATAGAATTTATGCTGCTAAAGCGTGGATTTTTGTGTTTTTAAGGACTCCTCAAGAGACCCATAAAGTTGATAGCATCAACTAATTAATCTGGATTCTTGGTTTTATACCAAATTCTAAAAACACATGAAGGATTGTTAACTTGACATAATCAAGTCAAGTGGCTGCCTAAATATGTTCCCAACCACATTTCTTGTGTAAATGCAAAGTGAGTCCTTCAAGGACTACCACGCCAAGTGCATTGTAAAGAGAACAATTAATGAATCAATCCTAGGGTATGAGCAAAAATGAAACCCTTAAATCGTTTTTACAACGAAAAATTTCTCGTATAACGCATTATGACTACACTATCCTGTAATTTATTGGCTTGGAATTTTTAAAGTGTTAAGTTTTGGATCCAAAAATTGTGTTAATTGAGAAATTAATCCAATTACTTAATTTGGATTGTATGCCAACCAATCACATATGTCGATATTTCTCTGCAGAGGGGTTCACAACCACCATCATTTATTTCAGTAGCTACTTTAAATGAATATTCGACATTAATTTAGCTTGATATAATCCAACACAATTCTCAAGTGTAAATAAAATCAATTACTGGTACCAGTGTCCGCGGACATTATAATCTTCTCATATTCAAGTGAGAAGATATTATAATTGAAAATATGAATTCGGGACACTCAATTGGAGCACTACCTGTAGCCTCTTATAGAACACTACGTATCTGCTAAATGTGACTGGATTTCCTCTTAAGAGGCAAAAACTTAAATAAAAGCAAAATGAAAAATTTCATGCCAATCATACAATGACAGCCTACATCGATTTGATTGTGATGGGAGAGAAATTGATATAACATTTAAGTTAACTACACAAGCTTCTGATAGTGTATAGTCTTCCCCTGATGGCGAAAAATCTTTTTCATCTCATATACGAAAACTTCAAGTTTCGTAAAGTATTATCCAATTAATTCGAGACATATACTTTTAATAATTTTTGGATTTTAAGAAAACCACGTTGGACAGTAGATAATGATTTCAAAAGCCATAAAAAAAATGTCCAAACAAATTGTAGTTCATCCAAATTAAAGATCAACCATGGATTTTATTGGTTACTGACAAAATATGCAAATAAAATCTCCAATTTCGTGACCTCGGGGGACGAGATAATGGTTTAGATTGAAGTTATTGGACCCTTTCTTTATCAAAACAAATAAATAAATAAATCAAGATTAATATAGTCACTACAAGGACTAATGATATTGGCTAACAAGCCGGGTGCGCACCCCTTGATCTTTAGTGTCCAATTCCAACTACAAGTTGAAAAACTTCAAATTTTGGAGAGTAATACAAAGGAGGAGAACTAAATATTGCTAAATATCCCTCAGGAATACAACAATTCCCCATCTCATTGATGTTTGCAATTGTGAATACATAATAACCAATCTCATCCTTTTAGGATCCATAGAAAAATCTAATTCCAATTTCTTTTGAGAAAAATAAAGAAATTATCGTATTCTTTGTAGAGAAAAATCTACTTTTTGGTTGACCAAGATTTCTTTAAAGAAATAGAAATCAATAACAAATATTGGCTAAATTTTTTTTCTTAGGATGCCAATTTTTACAACATCAATCGGTTGTACAATAAAAAAATTATATCGACAAATTAAAAAATATTGTTGTTTTCAATATCGCATAGCATAGATGGTTTCTTTAATTTAAAAAAAATTCAAAAGAAATAGAAATTGCATCATGTCTCATCGACGAGATGCACCAAGTTCAGAATTCTTGCTAGAGAAATTAGAATCCATACTTTCAATCAAAAGAAACGGAAAAAATAAATAAAATAATGTCACCTTGTATATTCAATGGCAACTTAAACTTGGTAGATAACCATAATACATATTGGTTGATTAAAACTATCCAAATGAAAAGATTTCTAGTAAGAAATAGAAACACAAGATTCACTATTTGAGAAAGACATATTTAATGTCAAAGGCTTAATTTATTCAATCATCGCCATCTTTTCATAACGTATGAAAAATATACCGTAATGGTAAAAATGTACAAAATATGTCATATGTTTTCTCATTCCACGGAAATGACGAGGAAAAACCATTATCAATTGGTTTATGCGATTTTTGGAAACTGTATCCATAAAATTATATTTATAAGGTTACAAAATAATATCCACTTACCTATTAAAGTTTAGAAAATCAAAATAAATTAAAGTAGAAGGATCAATAGAACACTTACCTCGTACACTGGCTTCACTTGATCCCTAGTCTTAATAATTTAAACAAGTGATAAGTTAATTCGTGAGGTTGATCTTGATCGTCCAACAGAGCATAAAAAAGAATAAGAGTTCAGTTACATATGTAGAAAACAGTGTCATTCTTTTGTATCCTTTTGCATGTGGACTCCTTGTGCATGTGGACGCATTTCATATAGAATTTTATAACATAAAAAGAGTGGTTAAAGATTAGGAGTACACAATAACCCAGATTTTGGTGGTTCGGGTCTTTTAAAAATAGAACTATGAGATGTTCTGTTTTGGTGACCACGAGTTTGATTATCAAATCAAACAAAACTCAACATTTGTCAAGTTTGGTTTCTTAGGTTTCTTGATAGAGAAATAGAAACCTTAGTATCGACTAGAATCAGATGCCGACAGGACCAACACCATTTATCGGGGGTATGTTGGTGCCCAGTCACAAGACGTTTTGAAAGGATCAATAGGAAATGACCAACTTTAGCTTTGTGATTTCTAAAATTGAACTCCAACATCTTATCTTTCAAAAACGGATGAGAATCGAAAAGAAAAGGTAAAAATAAAAATGGGAGAATTCTTATATCGGCTTTAGGTTTCCTAAATTAGCATAAACCATATGAATCATGGACATTATCCTTCTGGAAGGATGCAACGCAATTAAGTTTGTTTTCGTAGGTTTCTCCAACCATATGATTCATTAAAAACCAGCAATTTCCATTCCTTCAGAGATGATATGGAAAAAGATATTAGCCTTTGGGCTTGGAGGTTTTCTTGCAAAAGATAGTCAATAGATGAATTAACTTTTGCTAATTTAGGTCTCCCATAAACCATAACTTTTCCATTCTTGGTATTTATGGAGATACTATATATATATACCAATTAGTTATGGTATGATCAATGGTTTCTTGTAAAAGATAGAAATCAAGATCCATATGTGACCCATTTAAGTTTCTCCATAAAAGATGAGAGAATCAAACTATATTGAAGATTAGTTTGTGGGTGTACATACAAATTTATCTCCGTGGAGAAAAATCTTTTATGGTATTTCTACCATATATATTCTATAAAAAGACATCATATTCCCTAAATAAATTTATATCAAGTACCGACGAGTTAATCTTTTTGCAGTCGGTGCACTATATTGCTAAATATATATGTACAGATTAAACAAAGGAAACAAGATAATAAAAGATAGGGTAATCAAGAGACATGGTATACGTATCTACAGTTCAAAGGAAAAAATCAATAAAATCTAATCACCGTCCAAGTTTGAGAAAGTGAAAAATAAAATGACCTTATTTTCATAAAACTCCCAAATGTCAGATTTATATACCAGGACAACAAGGATTCTTAAAGACAATATGAATAGGTGATAGACTGAGCCACAAATGGTAAGTTTATGCGGAGGACTAGAGAACTCTATCAATTATAACTGCTTCGGAATAATATATAATATGGTGCGAACCACTTTCAATCACAGTGAATGTATAAGTATACCATCCATCGTAGATACATCTCATGATTGAAAAAAAATAAAAATAAAATTTAATCTTTTATATACCCAACGACTTCCAAACTAGTGGAAGAGTATAGGTATGTAAGATTTGAGTACAGGTCTACAAGGATTCTGAAAAATAATCTCTGAAAAATAATCTCAGACGTAGAAGTAAAAATCAAGCTTATTGTGTTGATTACAAAAGAGATAATTGTGTAGAGAAAAACAAAATCCAAAACGTTTATTCCTCTTGTACAATCTTATTTTGCCAATTAAAATAGACAAACAACAAATGTACGAGGATTGGAAGAAAACGGTACCTCCTAATATGTTTTCTCTCTCCAAAACCATTCTCCAAACCTTAGAGATCTTCATCCCTGTTAGTGATTAGATCCTTTATTTCCCTTAGATCCATTAGTGTCCTACCATTATTCCAACCTTACTATGCCTCCTGAACATCGTTTCATCACCATAGATAGGAAGTTTTTTAGAATATCCTATAGTTCCACCATTCCCTCTTCATCCATTACCCTTACGGAGTTTCATTCACATGGAAAAATGAATGGAATTTTTTATTTTAGTCTTGCTGTTGATTTACAGAGACTCTTCCAAGAAGCTGCAAAGAATGGGGATCTAGGAAAGATGGTCTGGAAACATGAAGATAACCAAAAATGGTTTTCTGCAACAAAACTTCATAATGCAAACGGGTATTATCTTCATATAATTCTATCTAGACCACATCCAAAATCTTACCCAATTTCTTTTTATGTTCCTGCTGGAATTCGTTTTGAAGGATGGTTTGAAATGGCTTCTGCAATGGAATCCATCATTAACTTTTCTGCTTCAAGATCAAAACCTAAACCCAATTTATTCAACCTACCCAAACTTCAAACCCAGTCAGAAAGTTACACTAAACCAAATACATCATATGCACAATCCCTGTTTTCTCAGAATAGGAACACCAACACCATACCCCAACAGCCCATTCCCCATTCTCCATTTATTTGCGATAGATATGATTCCCCATGTGCTATCAAGACTAAGAATTCGAAGTATGGCCAGTTTATCCACATTGATCAGGCTCAGACCAATTTAGGTGGCTGGAATAATGCATTCATCGTCTCTTCAACCGAAAAAGTTAAGTCATGGTCGAGTTTAGGGAAATTGTTGTGTACAGAATTACAGATTCAAAAAGCCTTTGAATTGTTTCCAATAAACTCTTCACAAGCAATTTTTTATGTGGATGAGGACTTCTCCAGAGAAAATTTGGAATTCAAATTTTCTGTTCACAATACCACCTACTCTGTGTTTAGATGGCATCAACAGATTTGGGGTTCCGCAGCTGCACATCACTATGATTTCAATATTGAAATTTTGGGAATTCCTTTCCAGTTCTGGTCCATAAAACTTATTCATGCAATTGGAAGAATTTGCGGGGAGTTACTTTTGATTAATCCTTCAACCCTAAAACTCACTAATTTGAGAGCCATGAGAATTAAAATCAGGAATGCCAATGGAATCAACTCTATCCCTAGAGTAATCAAGATATTCTCTGGAAAGCAGATGTTCACTGCCCATGTCATTGTTACAGAAAAGTCATGTACGGCTGACTCAAGTTTTCTTATCACACCTCCTATGAATAAGGTATCAAAATTCAAAAACATATCGGATACACAAGATTCGTTGGAAACATACAGGGTCAAAAAGAGAAAGTTTCTTCATCATAGCCAGGGTACAACTGTTTCTTCATTATTGTGTGCTAAAAATATGGAGAATAAAAATTCTTCACCAGATTCTACGGATCCTAATTTGAAAACTGCTATTAATAAGGATACCGTGCACTACAAGTCTAGGAAGAAAAGACGTAACCGGAAAAAGAAGAAAACAAAGTCCAAGTCCAGGCCCGTGCAAGTTTGGCAGAAGGTTAATTATTCAGAATTCATAAACCAACTATCGGGTATCTCACTGGAAGAATCAGCTATCGCAGATGACATGGCATCTGATGTGGCCGTAACACATGAGGTGGCTACTGACATGGAAGTGGATGATGTAGAAAAATCTGCATCGTTCAGAATTGCTATCCCTGAAACCTATCAAGAACCTGTATCCTCAAATTCGATTATCCAATCCCAACCATTAGCAAATACCAACTCAACTGGTCTGACACTGACATCTTCACCTCTCAAAACCTTCATAGAAGAACTCATATCTTTCCCAAGCCCTACATCAATTCCCCAAAAGGTTCATCAACTCTTTATACCCACCTGGATCAGGACTGAAGTTAATCGTCTTTTTGATCTGGGTATCAAACTTGGCGTAAGTTTTCAAACGATGCCGAATCATACTAGGAAATACCTAGTTTCTAAGGTAACAAAATATGGTCCAGTGCTCAAACCTATACCTATTATGCTAATAAAGAAGCAAATTCGAAAAGACTTCGCAGTGCAACATAGTATTAGTCTTGAAGGTGAAGATATTATTTCTGTGCATGAAGCGAAGAAACTTTCTTTGCATCTTATGGGTTTAGAAAATACATTCATGACTGGGGAAGTTACACATTTATCTGCTACCTCCGATACTTGCACACCAGAATATCCACCTGGATACGAGCCATCAACAGAAGATTTTACGGATGATGCTTGCTCTCCTAATACGAACTATGTCATTGAGTCACAGGAAGTGATACCACTGAAACTACGCAATGAACTTAAGAGACTTGGTATTTCGATCGAGGTTATTGCTTCTTCTCCAATCAGGCCAAGAAGGTCAGTTACTTCTAGGGGAAAATTTTGTTCAAAATGAGTCTAAAAATCCTAACTTGGAATGTTAGAGGTTTAAACTCAAGTAGTAGAAGAAAGGTGGTTCATAAGATGATACAAATGATAAGAGATCCTATCATTATACTCCAAGAAACAAAAATGATGCAGTGTACTCCTTGGGATATTAAGCAGATTTGTGGTTACAACAATGTGGGTTGGACAATGCAACAATCGATATGAAGTTCAGGGGGGATGCTAATTCTCTGGGATAGAGATCTAGTGGAAGTTAGTGACTCACTTGTTGCCGAGTATACACTCTCTATACTTTTCACAAACAAAATTGATAATTTTCAGTGGGTACTTACGAATGTTTATGGGCCAAATAATCCAGTTGACAGAACTGAATTTTGGATTGAGCTCGACATAGTCTGCAGATATTGGTCAGACCTTCCATGGTGTATTGGTGGTGATTTTAATACAATAACCAAGTGTTCGGAAAAAAAGAATTGTAACAAGATCACAAGAAGTATGAAGAAGTTTAATAAGTTCATAGACGAACATGATCTTATTGACTTACCTCTCAAGGGCGCAAGATATACTTGGTCAAATGGACAAGCAAATCCAGTTATGTGCAGATTGGATAGATTCCTTATTTCCCCATCCTTTGAACAACATTACCCTTTTGTTACCCAATTAGCCAAAGCCAGACCTACCTCAGATCATATTCCACTCCTTTTAGATATTTCTGATCCCTCTTGGGGACCTAGTCCTTTCAGGTTTGAAGTTATGTGGTTCTTGGAGAATGGTTTCTTACAATTACTCGAAGATTGGTGGCTTTCTTTTTGTTTTGCAGGTACTCCTAGCACTGTTATGTGGTTGAAGCTACAAGCACTTAAAGAAAAGCTAAAAGTATGGAACAAAGAGGTTTTTGGACATACGGACACTAAACTGAAGACTATTCTCTCTGAAATTCAAACTCTTGATGGATTGGCTGAAGATAATATTATTTCTGAAGAGGAGTGGAACATACATCTTCAATACAAGGCGGACTTTGAAAGGGTTTCTAAAATGGAGGAGACTTCGTGGAAAATTAAATCTAATATGAAGTGGTTGCAGGAAGGTGACAGAAATACTTCTTTCTTCATCAGCAAGGCCTCTGCTAGACGTAGATACAACAGAATCAGGCAACTCTATATTGGAGATGAATTAGTGTGTGACAGAAGAAGGCTGCAAGAACATATTTTAGGTTACTACAAATCTCTATTTAGCGAGGAAGAAGTCATTCGACCTGATTTGCAAGGGATTGAGTTTGATTCAATTACCTCTACAGAAGATAATATCCTAGACTCTGATTTTACTGAAGAGGAGGTTCTGCATGCTATTCGAGATTTACGGAATGACAAGGCCCCAGGCCCGGATGGTTTCCCTATCATATTCTTTCAGAAGTGTTGGCACTTTATAAAGGATGATATTATGGGTACGGTGAATGAATTCTGCACTACAAGTACTATTAACTCTAAACACAAGTCTACTTTCATCACTCTAGTGCCTAAAAAAGATCATATTGAGACTATAAAGGATTGTCGACCAATTTGTCTGCTTACTAGCGTTTACAAAATTATTGCCAAAGTGTTAGCTTCAAGGCTAAAGCTGGTTATGGATAAGTTGATTTCTCCTGTGCAATGTGCTTATATTGAAGGAAGACAAATAATTGATGGCACCCTTATTGCCAATGAAATGGTGGATTCAAGACTAAGGCCTGGAAATCCGGGTATTGTATGCAAAATTGATCTTGAAAAGGCGTTTGATCGAATCAATTGGAGATATCTTGAATTTGTACTTGTTCAAATGGGTTTTAGTAGGAATGGTGCAATTGGCTACGGTTTTGTTACTCAACTTCATCATTTTCGGTTCTTATCAATGGGTCTTCTTTCGGCTACTTCACGAGTTCAAGAGGTGTTAGACAAGGTTGTCCGGTCTCACCTCTTTTATTTAATATTGCTATGGAAGGTTTTTCTAGATTCATGGATAGAGCAGCCAATCAAGGTATTTTCAGCGGGTTTTCGGTTTCTCCAACTAGTATTGTTGTTAATCATCTTCATTATGCGGATGACACAATCTTCTTTTTGGATGATAAAAAGGAAGAGCTACACAATATTTTTTTCAGCATTGCATTGTTTCGAGTTCATAGCTGGCCTAAAGGTTAACACTTTGAAAACCAGACTAATTGGCGTTGGAGAAGTTCCTGACCTAACTCATTGGGCGGAAGAATTAGGATGTGCAGTTGACTCGCTACGTTTTATGTATTTGGGAATGCCACTTGGTGCTAAATCTGGCTCTATAATCATTTGGAACCCAATTATAGAAAAGTTTGATGTTAGGCTTTCAGTTTGGAGGCGTATTTCATTATCGAAGGGAGGTAAGCTTGCTCTCTTGAAATGCATTTTATCTTCTCTACCAACCTACTACTTTTCTCTCTTTAAAGCTCCAATCTCAGTCATTAAGATTCTTGAAAAGAAGATGCGGAATTTTTTATGGGAATACAAGGATGGTGCGAAAATTTCCCATTTAGTAAACTGGGACGTGGTTCGTGCAACCAAATCTAGAGGTGGACTTGGTGTCTGCAACCTAAAACTTATGAATTTAGCTTTGTTGGCTAAATGGTGTTGGAGATTTGGCGTCGAAAAGAACAAGCTTTGGTATAAGATAATAGTAGACAAGTACGGGAATGAATTTTCTTATTGGATCCCCGGAAAAATTAGCCATACATATGGGGTGTCGTGTTGGCGGGTTATTGCTGATGTTGCAGGTTATGTTAGTGAACATTCGGCACTATTCATTCATTCAGGAACAACCATTTCTTTCTGGAATGACTGTTGGTGTGGGGAGAAACCATTAGCTACTACTTGTCCAAATCTATACAAACTGTCAAGGCATAACAACGCATATATTGCAGATATGATTTCAGCTGAAGGTAATTGGAAATTTAATTTCAGGCGGCTACTCACTTTGGCAGAATCTCAAGAATATGTTGTTCTCATTACAACAATCGGTGATATGCCCCCTACTCGTGATGGTCTGGCAGACACAAGGAGGTGGAAACTTCATCCTTCAGGTGTGTTTTCTGTAAAAACTTTGTATTCTCAGTTAGTTGAGTAACATGGAGTGTCTCACTTTCCATCTTAGTTCATCTGGAAACCAGAAATCCCTCCAAAAAATTTGTTTTCTGATGTGGTGTTTGGTTCACGGAAAACTGAACACTATCGATATACTACAGCGGAAAGGTATGCATCTTTACAGTAATTGTGCTATGTGCGGTGGAGGTTTGGAATCTCAGGACCATCTTTTCTTGTATTGCAAAATTGCTTATAAGATTTGGTGTAACTTAACACCTAGTTCTGGTTGGACTTGGGTTTTTCCGGGAATGATGCAGACATTGGCTGAGACATGGCATACTTTATAATTTTCCCATTCAAGCAATTTCATTTGGAGATTAATTCCGGCTGCGATTGTAAACACGATATGGAGAGAAAGAAATTGTAGAAGGTTTGAAGATAATTATCTATTCAAAACAGATGATGATCTCATCTTTGAAGCAAGATCATCAGTCCTAGCATGGGAAGCTGCTGCAGGTCATAGAGTTCATTTGAACTTCGCCAATTCGATGTTGTCCAACTGGAAGGCTATTTTCTTGTAATTCTTCGTTTTCTGTAGTTTGCAGTTTCCTTTTTTTATCTACCACTTGTAGAACTCTTTGTATATTCTTCTTTCTCTTAATTCATATTCATTTCTGATCAAAAAAAAAAAGGATTGGAAGAAAACTATAAATTAATAAATTAGATTTTACAAAAAAAAAAAAATCGCTCAAATAATTAAAGCCACGCGCGCTCAAGTGATTAGAGCAACGTGTTGATGACATATTGTAAACTAGAGAAATGGAGAAGGAGACACAAAGTAAAGGGGAAGAGAATGGAGATTTTTTATTAATCAGTGTATAGAATACAAGAGATTAGGCCTCTATTTATATAGATAGAAGACTTTGTGTCTAAGATATGTAAACCCTAAACTTAGACACAAAGGTCATCTTAGTAAATAAACAATAGTTTATAACAAAAACAAAATTTTTTTTTTTTTTTTTTTAATTCATAATTTCAGCCTAGGGACGGGCTCACAGAAAGAACCATCTTTCTACCAATTCGATAATGACAAGAAAAATAATTACTAGCTGTCTTAAATCATCAACTTGTTTCCTCAATGGAAATGTCAAATTTTGTTCGTCGAACCCATCTTCGCAAGTAGCCGAGTAAACATCTGCACCATTAATCTTCTGTCATGCTTAAAAAAAATCAATTTAGGCCAATTAGCCTGAGTAATGTGAGCTTCAAAATTATTACAAAGATATTGACTGTAATAATGAGTACTCTTATGGAAAAGCTGGTGGCTCCTCAACAAGCATCTTATATAAAAGGCAGATGCAATCAGGAGAAGGTTTTACTTGCATCTGAAATGGTCAATGAGATGAAGAAGAAAAGAAGATGAGGTAATGTTGGACTTAAACTTGACATTTCACAAGCATATGATTCTGTCAGTTGGGAATTCCTGTTTCAAGTACTTCATAAATATGGATTCTCTATAAATTGGTGTGATTGGATGAACAATATTTTTAAATCTGCAAGAATATCATTGTTAATAAATGGAGGTCCATGTGATTTTTTTTCCAGTGAATAGGGATCTAAGGCAGGGAAAGCCATGATCTCCAATTTTGTTTGTTTTAATGGAAGAAGTACTAAGTAAAAAAATTAGTTAGTAAATGAAGGCAAGATAAACCCAATGGTCATCGGGAATGGAATAGGGCCAACTCATTTGTTTTTTGCAGATGATGTTTTCATGTTTTCCAATTGAGGTAAAAAAAGGTCTTCAAAATATTCTGCAGTTATTAGATGAATATCAAAAATGTTCTGAGCATGTTATTAACAAGAGTAAGAGTAAACTCTGCATAGATGGAACAACTGATTTAAGGAAATATTTTATTCAAGACATAATGCAAATGGAGAGAAGTGATTTTCCTGACAAATATTTAGGTGTCATATTATCAGCATGCAGAGTAAAAACCTCAACTGTTTGGCCAATGGTTGAAATGTTACATGGAAAACTTGCAGCTTGGAAGGGGAGAATTTTATCTTTTCAGGAAAGGTTGGTGCTTATAAAGTCAGTCCTTTGCAGTATTCCAATTTACAATATGGCAGTATACAAATGGCCTTCATCTGTAATCAAAATTTGTGAGAAAGTCTGGAGATAGTGATGTTTGAAAGTTCAAGACTGTGGCTTGGGAGAGAGTTTGTACTCCATTTAACGAAGGTGGTCTAGCTATTATTCCAAGACTTGCAGTCATAAACAGAGCATTGTTGATGAAGATAATGTGGAAAATCCTACAATCAAATGAAGATTAGGAAGCTTTCTTTAAAGCAAAGTATATGGATAAAATGACCAATGGAGTACTGCATGGAAATTTTCTTCTGTGTGGACAAGTCTTAAATGGGCACGAGAAGCTCTGAAAGAAGATATCATATGAAAAATTGGAAATGGTAAGGACATATTAGTTTGGTATGATATTTGGACATGTGACATTCCTCTGGTGGATAAAAACTCTTTTCAGTATTTCCTAAATAACAAAATGATGAAGCTAGCTGACATTTTAAATGAAGGTAAATGGTAAATTCCAAGTGAAATTCAATTAGCATTAATGAATCAAAAACTGCCTGAAGTATATGGGGATGAAGATGAAGTAATCTGGAATGGAGATATTAAAGGCACATTTATAATGTCAGCTGCAACTAATAAGCTCAGACACAAAGAACCTAAGAAGCATTGGTCAAGGTATGTATGGAATAACATTTTATATCCAAGTATTGCAAGCAATGTTTGGAAGTTAGTGCAAGGTGTATTTGTTGATGATGATATTATGGTAAGTAAAGGATATGAACTAGAATCTAGGTGTTGTATCTGTGAGAAAGAACATGATAGTGTGGACCATTTACTTTGGAAATGTTATGCCAGTGTTGAGATATGGGAATGGATATCTCATTGTGTTCAATTTCAAAGATCCTAAATCATTTGAAGAAGTTTGGAGAAGTCTTGAAAACAAGAGCTCTCCCATTCAAGAAATCGATTATCGCCTCTTGTGTTATACTTAAGGATATTTGGTTCCAAAAAAATAAGAAATATTTTGAAGAAATCAAGCCAAATGGTCAAAGTATTAAAAAGAGAGTAATGAAATATGTGTAGGAAGGAGGAATAAATATGAAAATACATAAATGGAATCAAGTTTATGATGATCAAGTAATAAGCTAGCTTTGTCAACCTGGGACACATGACAACAAAATTTCAGTGCATCAAAGTATTTTTTGGACTCCACCAACAACATGATATCTTCTTTTTTGTTGTGATAGTTCATCTTTTGGAAACCCAGGAGCAGCTGGTTTTGGAGTAGTCATCATAGGTGAATTTTTTTCAAGTAATTGGTACTCAGTGTGGTGATCTTGGAATTGCAACAAATTACATAGCAGAAAACTATGCAGTGTTGTGTGCAGCTGAATTAGCAATGGAATGGGGCTTAGCAAAAATTATAATCAGATCAAACTTCAAAGATGTACTGCAAGATTTTGGTGCAGGTAAGATCCCATGGTTCCTGAAATCTAGATGGAGGAAAGTAAAATCTAGGATTTCTTCCATATACCTTGATCATTGTTTCGGAGAAGTCAATTTCTCTGCTGATACAGTGGCTAAGGCTAAGTCTTATGGGAAAGATTGAAGTGCTCGCAGTTCAACTATCAACTAGATTGAAACGCTGAATGGTTCAGCGTCCAAAAAGTGGTCCAAACGCTGAACGGTTCAGCGTTTTTGGAATATTCCAGGGCATCAACGCTGAACTATTAAGCGTTTTCCAGGACGTTGTTCCATTCAGCGTTGATGCCCTGGAATATTCGTAAAACGCTGAATCGTTTGGACCCCTTTTTGAGCGTTGTTCGGGTCGGCGTTTTCCCTGGGCGTTGTTCCATTCAGTGCTTCGCTGCTAGATTTCCCATTCCATAGAACTTAGGAGGTTGCCTTAGCTGACGTGGATGACCAATCTAGCTGCTAAATATCTATCCCATAGGACTTAGCCTAATAGGTGCTAAACTGTCAGTAGGTGAGAGACAATTCCAGAATGGTAGACCAATTTTTTTCACCCAGAACTAAAATGCCCAATTGTGATTATTATAGATTCTGTTAGGTAGGAGTTCACGACTTTATTTTGTATTTGTTTAGTGTCAGAAGCTCTCTTTTTTGATCTCTTTTTAAGATATAATTTGGTCCTTGATTTGGAATTTAATAAATAAATGATTTAGCAAATAAATAAAAAAAAAAAAAACTAGGAAGGAGGAAAGGAAAATTATATTGCGAGAAGAATTAAAGAACAAATAAAATTAGCCATTCTATCAAACCAATAGGAACAACAAAAAAAAAAAAAAAAAAAACCGCCTCTTACATATATCCAAAATTTTGGGGTCTTCAATGGTCCCGGCCTTTTTGGAGTTTAGTAAGGGCCCGCATATAAAAAGTTTGTCGTTTTTTTTTTAATCGCGGAGATTTTATGAAATTAAATTAAACATGCAATATATAAATTTTTTTTTTTTTTTTTTTTGATATTCAAAAGGGTCCAGAAAGTCATGCACATCAATGCCATGACTCCTAATTTACTGGATTTTATTTTTAATAGGATAAGTTTTGTTATTCAAAAAGGGATGACGGCACAGCTTGTTGCTTGGTTAACTGGTATGTAACTTCCTTTTCATTATTGAGTCGTACCTTTCGTTAAAATAAATAAATAAATTAAACATGCAAAAAACAATAAAATATATTTAATTTAAAAAAGAATTGATTTAATAGCCGAACACTGCACCTTTACGTGCTGCAAGGAGAGCTACCACGTCATACCATTACTCTAAATAAATACGAAAAATTAAGAGCTAGAAAGAACAATTATTCTACCAATTGAATAATGGCAATAGAAATATCAACTAGCTTTCTAAAATCATCAACTTGTTTCCTCAATGGAAATGTTAAATTTCGTTCGTTGAACCCATCTTCACAAGCAACCGAATAATCATCGGCACCATTAATCTGCTCAATAGCATCGAAGTAATCTTTATTTTTAAAAGCTGTAATGGCATCTTCAGCACAACGAGTGGCATCCGTATAAATTTCCAAACAAGTATCTAAAGCTTGTTTAACGAACCGTTCTTTTTTTCCATCTTCCAAAAGCTTACCGATGTACGGTATAAGATTGGTTGCATTATTTGCACATAATTCCATTGATATAACTCCAAGTCCAAAGAGATCCGAAGTCTTACTTTTAGGGTTTGATTCAAGAGCTGAGACACAGAAATCATAAGTTAGCATGCTATCCGTTGTTGATGCGTTCTTGCATGCATCAGAGATTACATCACCATTCGCAGCAACAACTCTGTGAAAGTTGAGAACAAGCAAAAGAACTAAGAAAAATAACGAAGATGATTGCTTCATGTTTTCTGTGTCTCTTTGCGAAAAAACTTGCGTTCTTCTGAGCGATGGATGTTATTCTTTTTATACAGATCCAGTTGCAAATCAAACTTTAAAAAGGTAAGAAAGCGAATTATTTTAAGAAGGAAATAATCTCGCTTCCAAATTTGTTCGCGTACATACTTACCGTAAGAGAATAAATTCCAAAATTGGTTTAAATGGAAATTTTGAAATATGGCTAAAAATAAGTCACGTCTGTTATCGCGTGGTGTGCCTTAAAAGTTCTCTCGTTTATCATTGTTGCTTCATTTTGCCAACATAAAAGTTGTGACATAACCTGATCAGTTATTTGGATGGGGAATGTTTTAAGCTAGCGGCCATGGCGGTGGGAATGGCTAAGGAGGACTCCATCTGAATCTGGTAAGTTATGATAACTCCATATGATTGACGTACTCTGTTTCCTCAAGTGCATTAAACACTTACACTCTTTTTCCCGTCTCACACATTTTTGCGCTTGAATACTGGACTGAAACTTGTGAGATAAACTTCATATCAACTCATCTGGTGGTTCCTTGCTGTCCAAATTTTAATATTCATTTCATGCTGAAACTATTATTATCATGGATTAATGGGAACCATATCCATTCTTGCGAGTTGCAATGTATGTAAGTTCTGAAAAACTGCAATTTGTCTTAAATGTTTCCATATCATACGAGAGAACATCGTACGTAGTCTTAAAGTGACAACACAAAGAAATAGCCTTTTACCTATTCTCATATACTGAAACAAACACCAGTGTAGTGGATATGGTTTTCAGTTTTGAAAATAAAAGTGTTTAAACCTGAAGGAGTATTGACGCATACTCTCACACTGTTGTAATTGGCGATAAAATTGATCTGTGCATGGATGTTGGGGCCGTGGGGCGTCAGTTAAAGAGCGATAAGAGTACTCAACCGTACACTAGACTTGTCATTGACACTGCTGCGAGCCTAACTCATACTATATATAGGAGAAGAAAGCAAACTATTTTTGGAGGTTTTCTCGGATGAAAACGCCTTTAGGTTGGGGGTTTGCCGCAAACCGTTTGCATATGACGATCACAAAGATGAATATCTAGCTTAATGGTGTTGCCGGACTTAACTGTTGGCAGGGACGTAGTTTGTTTCAGGATTTAAACGTGTCAAGCGTACACTTGACGATGATGATTCCCAAGATGATGAAACTCGTGCAATTGCAACCACCATGCCAAAAATGAAATACCTTGAAATGAGGTAGTTCTAGTACAAGTGCTAATCTTGAGATCATCTTAAACTTTAGAGATTTGAAATACATAGGTTTGGGGTGTTGTTGGGATGCCTTCAATGCCGTATATCAAAACAACGAAGGGAATAAACACGCGTCTAGCTTTTCAGGAACGAATAAAAAGTAAGGAAAAAAATATCACAGGCTAAAAACTACTACTATTATCTTGCGAGAGGGATTAAGCAAAAACTATTGTAAACTAGAAAAAGGGAGAAGGAGACACAAAGTAAAGGGGAAGAGAAGAGAGATTTCTTATTAATCAGTGTATAGAATACAAGAGATTAGGCCTCTATTTATATAGATAGAAGACTTGGTGTCTAAGATATGTAAACCCTAAACTTAGACACGAAGGGCATCTTAGTAAATAAATAATAGTTTATAACACTCCCCCTGATGATCACTGTGGCTAAGTCATTACAAGCATACCAGTAAAACTCAAAAGAGAAAAACCTGAAATTGCATAAGCATGTAAAAACTCAGACAGTGTTGGACACGCATATGTTGCCTCATTAAAACCTTGACAAGGAAAACCCAGTTGGACAAAACCTTGACGAAGGAAAAAGAGTACAACGCGATAAAGTCCAGTAAAATACCTTTTACTATGATGCTCCCCATGATAAGTACTTCACTTAAATCTTGGCTTGCAAATCTTTGAGTCGACACTTCCCAATTTCGATAAACGAATTTATTGAGTGCTGGAGATAGCAATGCTTTCGTGAGAAATCTTCTAGTTGATGGAGTCTTCTTTTGTGTTAGTCTTCTAATAGTGGTGTTCTCGAGTCTTCATGTTTCAAGTACTTGAGTCTTGGATTGCTAATTTCTTGGAGATGATTTGCATATATAGTTGATGTAGTTTCTTCAACAAAGTGGCAATATGCAGTTATAGTACCATAGATGAGTAAAGTTTATGATCATACCATATATGGATCTGAATGATATCCAAATTCCCAAGGGTTCTTATGTTGATGAGGTTTAACAAAACAGAATGACCTAGTTAATGGTGGGAATCCACCAAATAACCAAAATCCATACAACTCCCCCTTGGATGACCACCATGTTGAATTGATTTTCCTCACTAAAACCTTGCCAATAAAACCCAGTGGGAAAAAATATGGGCGAAGGAAAAAGAGCACAAAATCAACATTTTGAAATTAAATTAAACATCAATGAGATGTTATCCTTGTCAGGAAAACCACATGGGACAAAACCTGAAACTAAGGGAAAAGAGTACAACTTTTGACGTAAATATGGATGCTAACTCAACTATATATATAGTAAAAAACAACCAAAAATAATAACTCTAGTCTGTCTCAACGACGAGTTTAAGCTAGCATAAATCTAACTGCAGATTTAAGAAAGAAAAGAAAAATAGAATTTATGCTGCTAAAGCGTGGATTTTTGTGTTTTTAAGGACTCCTCAAGAGACCCATAAAGTTGATAGCATCAACTAATTAATCCAGATTCTTGGTTTTATACCAAATTCTAAAAACACATGAAGGATTGTTAACTTGACATAATCAAGTCAAGTGGCTGCCTAAATATGTTCCCAACCACATTTCTTGTGTAAATGCAAAGTGAGTCCTTCAAGGACTACCACGCCAAGTGCATTGTAAAGAGAACAATTAATGAATCAATCCTAGGGTATGAGCAAAAATGAAACCCTTAAATCGTTTTTACAACGAAAAATTTCTCGTATAACGCATTATGACTACACTAGCCTGTAATTTATTGGCTTGGCATTTTTAAAGTGTTAAGTTTTGGATCCAAAAATTGTGTTAATTGAGAAATTCATCCAATTACTTAATTTGGATTGTATGCCAACCAATCACATATGTCGATATTTCTCTGCAGAGGGTTCACAACCACCATCATTTATTTCAGTAGCTACTTTAAATGAATATTCGACATTAATTTAGCTTGATATAATCCAACACAATTCTCAAGTGTAAATTCAATCAATTACTGGTACCAGTGTCCGCGGACATTATAATCTTCTCATATTCAAGTGAGAAGATATTATAATTGAGAATATGAATTCGGGACACTCAATTGGAGCACTACCTGTAGCCTCTTATAGAACACTACTTATCTGCTAAATGTGACTGGATTTCCTCTTAAGAGGCAAAAACTTAAATAAAAGCAAAATGAAAAATTTCATGCCAATCATACAATGACAGCCTACATCGATTTGATTGTGATGGGAGAGAAATTGATATAACATTTAAGTTAACTACACAAGCTTCTGATAGTGTATAGTCTGCCCCTGATGGCGAAAAATCTTTTTCATCTCATATACGAAAACTTCAAGTTTCGTAAAGTATTATCCAATTAATTCGAGACATATACTTTTAATAATTTTTGGATTTTAAGAAAACCACGTTGGACAGTAGATAATGATTTCAAAAGCCATAAAAAAAATGTCCAAAAAAATTGTAGTTCATCCAAATTAAAGATCAACCATGGATTTTATTGGTTACTGACAAAATATGCAAATAAAATCTCCAATTTCGTGACCTCGGGGGACGAGATAATGGTTTAGATTGAAGTTATTGGACCCTTTCTTTATCAAAACAAATAAATAAATAAATCAAGATTAATATAGTCACTACAAGGACTAATGATATTGGCTAACAAGCCGGGTGCGCACCCCTTGATCTTTAGTGTCCAATTCCAACTACAAGTTGAAAAACTTCAAATTTTGGAGAGTAATACAAAGGAGGAGAACTAAATATTGCTAAATATCCCTCAGGAATACAACAATTCCCCATCTCATTGATGTTTGCAATTGAGAATACATAATAACCAATCTCATCCTTTTAGGATCCATAGAAAAATCTAATTCCAATTTCTTTTGAGAAAAATAAAGAAATTATCGTATTCTTTGTAGAGAAAAATCTACTTTTTGGTTGACCAAGATTTCTTTAAAGAAATAGAAATCAATAACAAAAATTGGCTAAAATGTTTTTCTTAGGATGCCAATTTTTACAACATCAATCGGTTGTACAATAAAAAAATTATATCGACAAATTAAAAAATATTGTCGTTTTCAATATCGCATAGCATAGATGGTTTCTTTAATTTAAAAAAAATTCAAAAGAAATATAAATTGCATCATGTCTCATCGACGAGATGCACCAAGTTCAGAATTCTTGCTAGAGAAATTAGAATCCATACTTTCAATCAAAAGAAACGGAAAAAATAAATAAAATAATGTCACCTTGTATATTCAATGGAAACTTAAACTTGGTAGATAACCATAATACATATTGGTTGATTAAAACTATCCAAATGAAAAGATTTCTAGTAAGAAATAGAAACCCAAGATTCACTATTTGAGAAAGACATATTTAATGTCAAAGGCTTAATTTATACAATCATCGCCATCTTTTCATAACATATGAAAAATATACCGTAATGGTAAAAATGTACAAAATATGTCATATGTTTTCTCATTCCATGGAAATGACGAGGAAAAACCAATATCAATTGGTTTATGCGATTTTTGGAAACTGTATCCATAAAATTATATTTATAAGGTTACAAAATAATATCCACTTACCTATTAAAGTTTAGAAAATCAAAATAAATTAAAGTAGAAGGATCAATAGAACACTTACCTCGTACACTGGCTTCACTTGATCCCTAGTCTTAATAATTTAAACAAGTGATAAGTTAATTCGTGAGGTTGATCTTGATCGTCCAACAGAGCATAAAAAAGAATAAGAGTTCAGTTACATATGTAGAAAACAATGTCATTCTTTTGTATCCTTTTGCATGTGGACTCCTTGTGCATGTGGACGCATGTCATATAGAATTTTATAACATAAAAAGAGTGGTTAAAGATTAGGAGTACACAATAACCCAGATTTTGGTGGTTCGGGTCTTTTAAAAATAGAACTATGAGATGTTCTGTTTTGGTGACCACGAGTTTGATTATCAAATCAAACAAAACTCAACATTTGTCAAGTTTGGTTTCTTAGGTTTCTTGATAGAGAAATAGAAACCTTAGTATCGACTAGAATCAGATGCCGACAGGACCAACACCATTTATTGGGGGTATGTTGGTGCCCAGTCACAAGACGTTTTGAAAGGATCAATAGGAAATGACCAACTTTAGCTTTGTGATTTCTAAAATTGAACTCCAACATCTCATCTTTCAAAAACGGATGAGAATCGAAAAGAAAAGGTAAAAATAAAAATGGGAGAATTCTTATATCGGCTTTAGGTTTCCTAAATTAGCATAAACCATATGAATCATGGACATTATCCTTCTGGAAGGATGCAACGCAATTAAGTTTTTTTTCGTAGGTTTCTCAAACCATATGATTCATTAAAAACCAGCAATTTCCATTCCTTCAGAGATGATATGGAAAAGGATATTAGCCTTTGGGCTTGGAGGTTTTCTTGCAAAAGATAGTCAATAGATGAATTAACTTTTGCTAATTTAGGTCTCCCATAAACCATAACTTTTCCATTCTTGGTATTTATGGAGATACTATATATATACACCAATTAGTTATGGTATGATCAATGGTTTCTTGTAAAAGATAGAAATCAAGATCCATATGTGACCCATTTAAGTTTCTCCATAAAAGATGAGAGAATCAAACTATATTGAAGATTAGTTTGTGGGTGTACATACAAATTTATCTCCGTGGAGAAAAATCTTTTATGGTATTTCTACCATATATATTCTATAAAAAGACATCATATTCCCTAAATAAATTTATATCAAGTACCGACGAGTTAATCTTTTTGCAGTCGGTGCACTATATTGCTAAATATATATGTACAGATTAAACAAAGGAAACAAGATAATAAAATATAGGGTAATCAAGAGACATGGTATACGTATCTACGGTTCAAAGGAAAAAAATCAATAAAATCTAATCACCGTCCAAGTTTGAGAAAGTGAAAAATAAAATGACCTTATTTTCATAAAACTCCCAAATGCCAGATTTATATACCAGGACAACAAGGATTCTTAAAGCCAATATGAATAGGTGATAGACTGAGCCACAAATGGTAAGTTTATGCGGAGGACTAGAGAACTCTATCAATTATAACTGCTTCGGAATAATATATAATATGGTGCGAACCACTTTCAATCACAGTGAATGTATAAGTATACCATCCATCGTAGATACATCTCATGATTGAAAAAAAATAAAAATAAAAATTTAATCTTTTATATACCCAACGACTTCCAAACCAGTGGAAGAGTATAGGTATGTAAGATTTGAGTACAGGTCTACACGGATTCTGAAAAATAATCTCTGAAAAATAATCTCAGACGTAGAAGTAAAAATAAATCTTATTGTGTTGATTACAAAAGAGATAATTGTGTAGAGAAAAACAAAATCCAAAACGTTTATTCCTCTTGTACAATCTTATTTTGCCAATTAAAATAGACAAACAACAAATGTACGAGGATTGGAAGAAAACGGTACCTCCTAATATGTTTTCTCTCTCCAAAACCATTATCCAAACCTTAGAGATCTTCATCCCTGTTAGTGATTAGATCCTTTATTTCCCTTAGATCCATTAGTGTCCTACCATTATTCCAACCTTATTATGCCTCCTGAACATCGTTTCATCACCATAGATAGGAAGTTTTTTAGAATATCCTGTAGTTCCACCATTCCCTCTTCATCCATTACCCTTACGGAGTTTCATTCACATGGAAAAATGAATGGAATTTTTTCTTTTAGTCTTGATGTTGATTTACAGAGACTCTTCCAAGAAGTTGCAAAGAATGGGGATCTAGGAAAGATGGTCTGGAAACATGAAGATAACCAAAAATGGTTTTCTGCAACAAAACTTCATAATGCAAACGGGTATTATCTTCATATAATTCTATCTAGACCACATCCAAAAGCTTACCCAATTTCTTTTTATGTTCCTGCTGGAATTCGTTTTGAAGGATGGTTTGAAATGGCTTCTGCAATGGAATCCATCATTAACTTTTCTGCTTCAAGATCAAAAACTAAACCCAATTTATTCAACCTACCCAAACTTCAAACCCAGTCAGAGAGTTACACTAAACCAAATACATCATATGCACAATCCCTGTTTTCTCAGAATAGGAACACCAACACCATACCCCAACAGCCCATTCCCCATTCTCCATTTATTTGCGATAGATATGCTGCCCCATGTGCTATCAACACTAAGTATTCTAAGTATGGCCAGTTTATCCACATTGATCAGGCTCAAACCAATTTAGGTGGCTGGAATAATGCATTCATCGTCTCTTCAACCGGAAAAGTTAAGTCATGGTCGAGTTTAGGGAAATTGTTGTGTACAGAATTACAGATTCAAAAAGCCTTTAAATTGTTTCCAATAAACTCTTCACAAGCAATTTTTTATGTGGATGAGGACTTCTACAGAGAAAATTTGGAATTCAAATTTTCTGTTCACAATACCACCTACTCTATGTTTAGATGGCATCAACAGATTTGGGGTTCCGCAGCTGCACATCACTATGATTTCAATATTAAAATTTTGGGAATTCCTTTCCAGTTCTGGTCCATAAAACTTATTCATGCAATTGGAAGAATTTGCGGGGAGTTACTTTTGATTAATCCTTCAACCCTAAAACTCACTAATTTGAGAGCCATGAGAATGAAAATCAGGAATGCCAATGGAATCAACTCTATCCCTAGAGTAATCAAGATATTCTCTGGAAAGTAGATATTCAATGCCCATGTCATTGTTACAGAAAAGTCATGTACGGCTGACTCAAGTTTTCTTATCACACCTCCTATGAATACGGTATCAAAATTCAAAAACATATCGGATACACAAGATTCGTTGGAAACATACAGGGTAAAAAAGAGAAAGTTTCTTCATCATAGCCAGGGTACAACTATTTCTTCATTATTGTGTGCTAAAAATATGGAGAATAAAAATTCTTCACCAGATTCTACGGATCCTAATTTGAAAACTGCTATTAATAAGGATATCGTGCACTACAAGTCTAGGAAGAAAATACGTAACCGGAAAAAGAAGAAAACAAAGTCCAAGTCCAGGCCCGTGCAAGTTTGGCAGAAGGTTAATTATTCAGAATTCATAAACCAACTATCGGGTGATATGCCCCCTACTCGTGATGGTCTGGCAGACACAAGGAGGTGGAAACTTCATCCTTCAGGTGTGTTTTCTGTAAAAACTTTGTATTCTCAGTTAGTTGAGGAACATGGAGTGTCTCACTTTCCATCTCAGTTCATCTGGAAACCAGAAATCCCTCCAAAAATTTGTTTTCTGATGTGGTGTTTGGTTCACGGAAAACTGAACACTATCGATATACTACAGCGGAAAGGTATGCATCTTTACAGTAATTGTGCTATGTGCGGTGGAGGTTTGGAATCTCAGGACCATCTTTTCTTGTATTGCAAAATTGCTTATAAGATTTGGTGTAACTTAACACCTAGTTCTGGTTGGACTTGGGTTTTGCCGGGAATGATGCAGACATTGGCTAAGACATGGCATACTAGCCAATTTTCCCATTCAGGCAATTTCATTTGGAGATTAATTCCGGCTGCGATTGTAAACACGATATGGAGAGAAAGAAATTGTAGAAGGTTTGAAGATAATTATCTATTCAAAACAGATGATGATCTCATCTTTGAAGCAAGATCATCAATCCTAGCATGGGCAGCAGCTGCAGGTCATAGAGTTCATTTGAACTTCGCCAATTCGATGTTGTCCAACTGGCAGGCTATTTTCTTGTAATTCTTCGTTTTCTGTAGTTTGCAGTTTCCTTTTTTTATCTACCACTTGTAGAACTCTTTGTATATTCTTCTTTCTCTTAATTCATATTCGTTTCTGATCAAAAAAAAAAAAGGATTGGAAGAAAACTATAAATTAATAAATTATATTTTACAAAAAAAAAAAAATCGCTCAAATAATTAAAGCCACGCGCGCTCAAGTGATTAGAGCAACGTGCTGATGACATATTGTAAACTAGAGAAAGGGAGAAGGAGACACAAAGTAAAGGGGAAGAGAATAGAGATTTTTTATTAATCAGTGTATAGAATACAAGAGATTAGGCCTCTATTTATATAGATAGATGACTTTGTGTCTAAGATATGTAAACCCTAAACTTAGACACGAAGGTCATCTTAGTAAATAAACAATAGTTTATAACAAAAACAAAAAATTATTATTATTTTTTTAATTCATAATTTCAGCCTAGGGACGGGCTCACAGAAAGAACCATCTTTCTACCAATTCGATAATGACAAGAAAAATAATTACTAGCTGTCTTAAATCATCAACTTGTTTCCTCAATGGAAATGTCAAATTTCGTTCGTCGAACCCATCTTCGCAAGTAGCCGAGTAAACATCTGCACCATTAATCTTCTGTCATGCTTAAAAAAAATCAATTTAGGCCAATTATCCTGAGTAATGTGAGCTTCAAAATTATTACAAAGATATTGACTGTAATAATGAGTACTCTTATGGAAAAGCTGGTGGCTCCTCAACAAGCATCTTATATAAAAGGCAGATGCAATCAGGAGAAGGTTTTACTTGCATCTGAAATGGTCAATGAGATGAAGAAGAAAAGAAGATGAGGTAATGTTGGACTTAAACTTGACATTTCACAAGCATATGATTCTGTCAGTTGGGAATTCCTGTTTCAAGTACTTCATAAATATGGATTCTCTATAAATTGGTGTGATTGGATGAACAATATTTTTAAATCTGCAAGAATATCATTGTTAATAAATGGAGGTCCATGTGGTTTTTTTCCAGTGAATAGGGATCTAAGGCAGGGAAAGCCATGATCTCCAATTTTGTTTGTTTTAATGGAAGAAGTACTAAGTAAAAAAATTAGTTAGTAAATGAAGGCAAGATAAACCCAATGGTCATCGAGAATGGAATAGGGCCAACTCATTTGTTTTTTGCAGATGATGTTTTCATGTTTTCCAATGGAGGTAAAAAAGGTCTTCAAAATATTCTGCAGTTATTAGATGAATATCAAAAATGTTCTGAGCATGTTATTAACAAGAGTAAGAGTAAACTCTACATAGATGGCACAACTGATTTAAGGAAATATTTTATTCAAGACATAATGCAAATGGAGAGAAGTGATTTTCCTGAAAAATATTTAGGTGTCATATTACAAGCATGCAGAGTAAAAACCTCAACTGTTTGGCCAATGGTTGAAATGTTACATGGAAAACTTGCAGAATGGAAGGGGAGAATTTTATCTTTTCAGGAAAGGTTGGTTCTTATAAAGTCAGTCCTTTGCAGTATTCCAATTTACAATATGGCAGTATACAAATGGCCTTCATCTGTAATCAAAATTTGTGAGAAAGTCTGGAGATAGTGATGTTTGAAAGTTCAAGACTGTGGCTTGGGAGAGAGTTTGTACTCCATTTAACGAAGGTGGTCTAGCTATTATTCCAAGACTTGCAGTCATAAACAGAGCATTGTTGATGAAGATAATGTGGAAAATCCTACAATCAAATGAAGATTAGGAAGCTTTCTTCAAAGCAAAGTATATGGATAAAATGACCAATGGAGTACTGCATGGAAATTTTCTTCTGTGTGTCCAAGTCTTAAATGGGCACGAGAAGCTCTGAAATAAGATATCATATGAAAAATTGGAAATGGTAAGGACATATCAGTTTGGTATGATATTTGGACATGTGACATTCCTCTGGTGGATAAAAAATCTTCTCAGTATTTCCTAAATAACAAAATGATGAAGCTAGCTGACATTTTAAATGAAGGTAAATGGTAAATTCCAAGTGAAATTCAATTAGCATTAATGAATCAAAAACTGCCTGAGGTATATGGTGATGAAGATGAAGTAATCTGGAATGGAGATATTAAAGTCACATTTATAATGTCAGCTGCAACTAATAAGCTTAGACACAAAGAACCTAAGAATCATTGGTCAAGGTATGTATGGAATAACATTTTATATCCAAGTATTGCAAGCAATGTTTGGAAGTTAGTGCAAGGTGTATTTGTTGATGATGATATTATGGTAAGTAAAGGATATGAACTAGAATCTAGGTGTTGTATCTGTGAGAAAGAACATGATAGTGTGGACCATTTACTTTGGAAATGTTATGCCAGTGTTGAGATATGGGAATGGATATCTGCTGTGTTCAATTTCAAAGATCCTAAATCATTTGAAGAAGTTTGGAGAAGTGCTGAAAACAAGAGCTCTCCCATTCAAGAAATCTGGATTACTGCCTCTTGTGTTATACTTAAGGATATTTGGTTCCAAAAAAATAAGAAATATTTTGAAGAAATCAAGCCAAATGGTCAAAGTATTAAAAAGAGAGTAATGAAATATGTGTAGGAAGGAGGAATAAATATGAAAATACATAAATGGAATCAAGTTTATGATGATCAAGTAATAAGCTAGCTTTGTCAACCTGGGACACATGACAACAAAATTTCAGTGCATCAAAGTATTTTTTGGACTCCACCAACAACATGATATCTTCTTTTTTGTTGTGATAGTTCATCTTTTGGAAACCCAGGAGCAGCTGGTTTTGGAGTAGTCATCATAGGTGAATTTTTTTCAAGTAATTGGTACTCAGTGTGGTGATCTTGGAATTGCAACAAATTACATAGCAGAAAACTATGCAGTGTTGTGTGCAGCTGAATTAGCAATGGAATGGGGCTTAGAAAAAATTATAATCAGATCAAACTTCAAAGTTGTACTGCAGGATTTTGGTGCAGGTAAGATCCCATGGTTCCTGAAATCTAGATGGAGGAAAGTAAAATCTAGGATTTCTTCCATATACCTTGATCATTGTTTCGGAGAAGTCAATTTCTCTGCTGATACAGTGGCTAAGGCTAAGTCTTATGGGAAAGATTGAAGTGCTCGCAGTTCAACTAGCAGCTAGATTGAAACGCTGAATGATTCAACATCCAAAAAGTGGTCCAAACGATGAACGGTTCAGCGTTTTGGGAATATTCCAGGGCAACAACGTTGAACTATTCAGCATTTTCCAGGACGTTGTTCCATTTAGCGTTGATTCCCTGGAATATTCGTAAAACGCTGAATCGTTTGGACCCCTTTTTGAGCGCTGTTCGGTTCGGCGTTTTCCCTGGGCGTTGTTCCATTCAGTGCTTCGCTGCTAGATTTCCCATTCCATAGAACTTAGGAGGTTGCCTTAGCTGACGTGGATGACCAATCTAGCAGCTAAATATCTATCCCATAGGACTTAGCCTAAGAGGTGCTAAACTGTCAGTAGGTGAGAGACAATTCCAGAATGGTAGACCAATTTTTTTCACCCAGAACTAAAATGCCCAATTGTGATTATTATAGATTCTGTTAGGTAGGAGTTCACGACTTTATTTTGTATTTGTTTAGTGTCAGAAGCTCTCTTTTTTGATCTCTTTTTAAGATATAATTTGGTCCTTGATTTGGAATTTAATAAATAAATGATTTAGCAAATAAATAAAATAAAAAAAAAACTAGGAAGGAGGAAAGGAAAATTATATTGCGAGAAGAATTAAAGAACAAATAAAATTAGCCATTCTATCAAACCAATAGGAACAACAAAAAAAAAAAAAAAAAAAAAACCGCCTCTTACTTATATCCAAAATTTTGGGGTCTTCAATGGTCCCTGCCTTTTTGGAGTTTAGTAAGGGCCCGCATATAAAAAGTTTGTCGGTTTTTTTTTTAATCGCGGAGATTTTATGAAATTAAATTAAACATGCAATATATAAAAAAAATTAATTTTTTTTTTTGATATTCAAAAGGGTCCAGAAAGTCATGCTCATCAATGCCATGACTCCTAATTTACTGGATTTTATTTTTAATAGGATAAGTTTTGTTATTCAAAAAGGGCTGACGGCACAGCTTGTTGCTTGGTTAACTGGTATGTAACTTCCTTTTCATTATTGAGTCGTACCTTTCGTTAAAATAAATAAATAAATTAAACATGCAAAAAACAATAAAATATATTTAATTTAAAAAAGAATTGATTTAATAGCCGAACACTGCACCTTTACGTGCTGCAAGGAGAGCTACCACGTCATACCATTACTCTAAATAAATACGAAAAATTAAGAGCTAGAAAGAACAATTATTCTACCAATTGAATAATGGCAATAGAAATATCAACTAGCTTTCTAAAATCATCAACTTGTTTCCTCAATGGAAATGTTAAATTTCGTTCGTTGAACCCATCTTCACAAGCAACCGAATAATCATCGGCACCATTAATCTGCTCAATAGCATCGAAGTAATCTTTATTTTTAAAAAGTCAGTAATGGCATCTTCAAAGACAACGAGTGGCATCCGTATAAATTTCCAAACAAGTATCTAAAGCTTGCTTAACGAACCGTTCTTTTTTTCCATCTTCCAAAAGCTTACCGATGTACGGTATAAGATTGGTTGCATTATTTGCACATAATTCCATTGATATAACTCCAAGTCCAAAGAGATCCGAAGTCTTACTTTTAGGGTTTGATTCAAGAGCTGAGACACAGAAATCATAAGTTAGCATGCTATCCGTTGTTGATGCGTTCTTGCATGCATCAGAGATTACATCACCATTCGCAGCAACAACTCTGTGAAAGTTGAGAACAAGCAAAAGAACTAAGAAAAATAACGAAGATGATTGCTTCATGTTTTCTGTGTCTCTTTGCGAAAAAACTTGCGTTCTTCTGAGCGATGGATGTTATTCTTTTTATACAGATCCAGTTGCAAATCAAACTTTAAAAAGGTAAGAAAGCGAATTATTTTAAGAAGGAAATAATCTCGCTTCCAAATTTGTTCGCGTACATACTTACCGTAAGATAATAAATTCCAAAATTGGTTTAAATGGAAATTTTGAAATATGGCTAAAAATAAGTCACGTCTGTTATCGCGTGGTGTGCCTTAAAAGTTCTCTCGTTTATCATTGTTGCTTCATTTTGCCAACATAAAAGTTGTGACATAACCTGATCAGTTATTTGGATGGGGAATGTTTTAAGCTAGCGGCCATGGCGGTGGGAATGGCTAAGGAGGACTCCATCTGAATCTGGTAAGTTATGATAACTCCATATGATTGACGTACTCTGTTTCCTCAAGTGCATTAAACACTTACACTCTTTTTCCCGTCTCACACATTTTTGCGCTTGAATACTGGACTGAAACTTGTGAGATAAACTTCATATCAACTCATCTGGTGGTTCCTTGCTGTCCAAATTTTAATATTCATTTCATGCTGAAACTATTATTATCATGGATTAATGGGAACCATATCCATTCTTGCGAGTTGCAATGTATGTAAGTTGCTGAAAACTGCAACTGTCTTAAATGTTTCCATATCATACAGAGAACATCGTACGTAGTCTTAAAGTGACAGCAAAGAAATAGCCTTTTACCTATTCTCATATACTGAAACAAACACCAGTGTAGTGGATATGGTTTTCAGTTTTGAAAATAAAAGTGTTTAAACCTGAAGGAGTATTGACGCATACTCTGACACTGTTGTAATTGGCGATAAAATTGATCTGTGCATGGATGTTGGGGCCGTGGGGCGTCAGTTAAAGAGCGATAAGAGTACTCAACCGTACACTAGACTTGTCATTGACACTTTTTTTTGACGGGGAAAGGGCAAAATTAATTAAAAAACAAAGATGTCACCAAGAGTGACACCAAGGTTACAAAAAGAGAAAAGAAAAAAGAAAAAAACAAGCCCACGAATGAGCAAACTCAACACAAACCCAAAGTAAAACTTCAAACCTACGATCCAAAAGACAAAAACTTAGGACCTTGACAAACTAGAAACCCAAGAGAATCAATCTTCAAAATCCTCATTTTCATCTTGAAACGAGCATTTTACCGCATCAATTTGCTCATCATTGTCTGTGTCGGGGTCGAAATCTCCCAAACCATCATCATCCTCAAAGGGAGGTGTTTCCATCTCTGATTGAGACTTAGAATTCTCCAGAATGTTCTTACACATTGATCTCATCAAAGGATGGTCAGAGATACCCATCAATTTGTTAAAAGCGTTTTGAGAATCTATTTCGGCATCAGTAACAGAGGTATCTTTAGTGAGCCGCCTAGGAGAAGGTGACTTTTTGTTCTTCTTCTTCTTCTTCTTCTTCTTTTTCCTAACCGTAATCCAACTCAAATCTTCTGGAATACTCTCCTCCGAATTCACCTTCACAATAGAATCAGACGTCACATCTGGAGTTGAAAACCCATTAGTTTCTGTAGAAACTAAAATTGGCCTTTCCCCTCCTCTAGAGTGTAAGGATTCTTCCAAAGACATATCAACTACAGTTGTCGATTCAGAGCAAAGTACATCTGAATCTAAGCAATTCTCCACTGTCACTCGATCCTTATTTCCTTGTTGTAGACTATTATCCTCTTCCCCAATAACCCTCTCATCACAACCATCTTCATCTACCTCAACTAAAAGTTGCTTTCCTTGCAGATCTTCTTCTGTGGTATTTACTTGAGATTTAATACCACCATTTTGCACCTTTTCATTTGTAATCACATTGTTCCCAACTGTTCCCTTAAAGGCTTCTCCTTGCTGCTTGTCACAAGCACCCTCCACTTCCCCTGATTGTGAATTATTAGTGCCCTTTCCAAGAACAGCTGCCTCCTCATTTTTCTCCTTACCAACCCCCTTGTCTGCTGGATTAACTTGAGTATCTTTGTTCTCAAGATCCTTTCCATTCTTCTTTGAATTCCAAATTGGTTTCAGCTTCTTTGTGCAGTTTGTAGAAGAGTGACCAAACACCTTACACATAAAACACTTGGGAGGTTTCCATTGGTATTCAACCGGCATTTCCAGAGCAATGTTACCATCAATCATTAAAGGTATACTCTCAGGGTAATTGAAATCTACATCGACTTCAATACATATTCTAGCATATGATAGTCTTGTTCTATTTATAGTAAATTCATCTGCAAGTAAAGGCTTCCCTAAGAAACTAGATATCAGGCTAAGCCCTTCATTGTCCCACATGTGCAGTGGGACATTGTAAATGAACACCCAAATGGGTAAGGTTCTAATGCTAGCAATAGAAGATTCAATTAAATTAGACCAAGGTCTCACCGTGAAAAGACAATTGGAGATGTAAAAGGAGCCTAATTCTAGCACCTTTCTACGGTCCTCGTCTTCTTTGAATTCAAATATGAAAGCACAATTACTATGTAATTTGATACTCACATCATTCTTGAGTTTCCAATGGTTGGATACAGCCACCTTGACTGCTGGAAATGAAAGTCTTTTACCCACACAAAATCCAACTACATACTCCTCACATCTTTTGATTCCTTTAGAGAAGTCACCAGCTACATAATCCACCACTCTCTTACCATCTAACTCAGCCGAAGGAGTGAATTTCATTGGAGGTTGAGGGGAGATAGGCTTTGCTGCTGGAAACAATGTCCTCCAATCTTTAGATTTAGGATATGAGACACCCCCATTTGCAGTTGCAGAAGAATCAACTGCTCCATTTGAATCAGAACCTCCAGCTTTACTACCATTAGAAGCAACAAGGAGAGGAAAGTCGGTGAACCCCAAGCCTGATTCTTCCTCAATCATGGCGATTTGAAGAAATAAACTCAAATTCCTCCAATTTCCAATCAAATCGATAATTTCTGCCCCATACTTGTAGATCACAAGAGAGGGGAAAAGAGGTACAAAAAATCAAAGGAATTGAGTAAGAAAAGAGGGAGAATTCAAAGATCTTAGATTGAAAAAAGAAAAAGAAAAAATCGCCTGTTTCTATCTACTTTTCCGAAATCCCCAATTCTCAATCGGCAACCACCCTTTATTTCCTAAATCCGATCTCAAGGTTTCTCAGCTCAAAATCAAGATCTCAATCTCGATCTCAACCTTACTTTTAATTTTTAAAATGAAATCCAAATAAATTCTTCTTGACCTTTTGTTTAAAATGAAATCCAAACAAATTACAGAACCTGTACTTCCAAATTCCCAGAACTTGAACTTTAAACTCTAATTCCAGATAAGGACAACTCTAATCAACCCATTATAACATCAAAACCAATTACGAATTGATCTAAGAAACAAAACGGCAAAAGACCAGATCCAAGTAAAAAAGTAAACGAAGAGCGATCGTAAAAAATTACTTTCTGTGATATGGAAGCGAAGCTCACAGCTTAATTTAATCCTCTAAATGATGATCTCCCGTGGCAGCACTAAGGGAAGCTGCTAAATCGGAGAGGATCCCAGTGATTTTGTTACTCCATGTTGAAGTTTTTGAACAAAGAAAACTGTTTCGGTTTTTTTTTAGATAAGTACTGTTTGAGAGTGTCTCTCTCCTCATTCCTTTTTTGGTGATGATCACTTGTCATTGACACTGCTGTGAGCCTAACTCATACTATATATAGGAGAAGAAAGCAAACTATTTTTGGAGGTTTTCTCGGATGAAAACGCCTTTAGGTTGGGGGTTTGCCGCAAACCGTTTGCATATGACGATCACAAAGATGAATATCTAGCTTAATGGTGTTGCCGGACTTAACTGTTGGCAGGGACATAGTTTGTTTCAGGACTTAAATGTGTCAGGCGTACACTTGACGATGATGATTCCCAAGATGATGAAACTCGTGCAATTGCAACCACCATGCCAAAAATGAAATACCTTGAAATGAGGTAGTTCTAGTACAAGTGCTAATCTTGAGATCATCTTAAACTTTAGAGATTTGAAATACATAGGTTTGGGGTGTTTTTGGGATGCCTTCAATGCCGTATATCAAAACAACGAAGGGAATAAACACGCGTCTAGCTTTTCAGGAACGAATAAAAAGTAAGGAAAAAAATATCACAGGCTAAAAACTACTACTATTATCTTGCGAGAGGGATTAAGAAAAAACTATTGCAAACTAGAGAAAGGGAGAAGGAGACACAAAGTAAAGGGGAAGAGAAGAGAGATTTCTTATTAATCAGTGTATAGAATACAAGAGATTAGGCCTCTATTTATATAGATAGAAGACTTGGTGTCTAAGATATGTAAACCCTAAACTTAGACACGAAGGGCATCTTAGTAAATAAATAATAGTTTATAACACTCCCCCTGATGACCACTGTGGCTAAGTCATTACAAGCATACCATTAAAACTCAAAAGAGAAAAACCTGAAATTGCATAAGCATGTAAAAACTCAGACAGTGTTGGACACGCATATGTTGCCTCATTAAAACCTTGACAAGGAAAACCCAGTGGGACAAAACCTTGACGAAGGAAAAAGAGTACAACGCGATAAAGTCCAGTAAAATACCTTTTACTATGATGCTCCCCATGATAAGTACTTCACTTAAATCTTGGCTTGCAAATCTTTGAGTCGACACTTCCCAATTTCGATAAACGAATTTCTTGAGTGCTGGAGATAGCAATGCTTTCGTGAGAAATCTTCTAGTTGATGGAGTCTTCTTTTGTGTTAGTCTTCTAATAGTGGTGTTCTCGAGTCTTCATGTTTCAAGTACTTGAGTCTTGGATTGCTAATTTCTTGGAGATGATTTGCATATATAGTTGATGTAGTTTCTTCAACAAAGTGCCAATATGCAGTTATAGTACCATAGATGAGTAAAGTTTATGATCATACCATATATGGATCTGAATGATATCCAAATTCCCAAGGGTTCTTATGTTGATGAGGTTTAACAAAACAGAATGACCTAGTTAATGGTGGGAATCCACCAAATAACCAAAATCCATACAACTCCCCCTTGGATGACCACCATGTTGAATTGATTTTCCTCACTAAAACCTTGCCAATAAAACCCAGTGGGAAAAAATATGGGCGAAGGAAAAAGAGCACAAAATCAACATTTTGAAATTAAATTAAACGTCAATGAGATGTTATCCTTGTCAGGAAAACCACATGGGACAAAACCTGAAACTAAGGGAAAAGAGTACAACTTTTGACGTAAATATGGATGCTAACTCAACTATATATATAGTAAAAACAACCAAAAATAATAACTCTAGTCTGTCTCAACGACGAGTTTAAGCTAGCATAAATCTAACTGCAGATTTAAGAAAGAAAAGAAAAATAGAATTTATGCTGCTAAAGCGTGGATTTTTGTGTTTTTAAGGACTCCTCAAGAGACCCATAAAGTTGATAGCATCAACTAATTAATCCGGATTCTTGGTTTTATACCAAATTCTAAAAACACATGAAGGATTGTTAACTTGACATAATCAAGTCAAGTGGCTGCCTAAATATGTTCCCAACCACATTTCTTGTGTAAATGCAAAGTGAGTCCTTCAAGGACTACCACGCCAAGTGCATTGTAAAGAGAACAATTAATGAATCAATCCTAGGGTATGAGCAAAAATGAAACCCTTAAATCGTTTTTACAACGAAAAATTTCTCGTATAACGCATTATGACTACACTAGCATGTAATTTATTGGCTTGGCATTTTTAAAGTGTTAAGTTTTGGATCCAAAAATTGTGTTAATTGAGAAATTAATCCAATTACTTAATTTGGATTGTATGCCAACCAATCACATATGTCGATATTTCTCTGCAGAGGGGTTCACAACCACCATCATTTATTTCAGTAGCTACTTTAAATGAATATTCGACATTAATTTAGCTTGATATCATCCAACACAATTCTCAAGTGTAAATTCAATCAATTACTGGTACCAGTGTCCGCGGACATTATAATCTTCTCATATTCAAGTGAGAAGATATTATAATTGAAAATATGAATTCGGGACACTCAATTGGAGCACTACCTGTAGCCTCTTATAGAACACTACTTATCCGCTAAATGTGACTGGATTTCCTCTTAAGAGGCAAAAACTTAAATAAAAGCAAAATGAAAAATTTCATGCCAATCATACAATGACAGCCTACATCGATTTGATTGTGATGGGAGAGAAATTGATATAACATTTAAGTTAACTACACAAGCTTCTGATAGTGTATAGTCTGCCCCTGATGGCGAAAAATCTTTTTCATCTCATATACGAAAACTTCAAGTTTCGTAAAGTATTATCCAATTAATTCGAGACATATACTTTTAATAATTTTTGGATTTTAAGAAAACCACGTTGGACAGTAGATAATGATTTCAAAAGCCATAAAAGAAATGTCCAAAAAATTTGTAGTTCATCCAAATTAAAGATCAACCATGGATTTTATTGGTTACTGACAAAATATGCAAATAAAATCTCCAATTTCGTGACCTCGGGGGACGAGATAATGGGTTTAGATTGAAGTTATTGGACCCTTTCTTTATCAAAATAAATAAATAAATAAATCAAGATTAATATAGTCACTACAAGGACTAATGATATTGGCTAACAAGCCGGGTGCGCACCCCTTGATCTTTAGTGTCCAATTCCAACTACAAGTTGAAAAACTTCAAATTTTGGAGAGTAATACAAAGGAGGAGAACTAAATATTGCTAAATATCCTCAGAATACAACAATTCCCCATCTCATTGATGTTTGCAATTGTGAATACATAATAACCAATCTCATCCTTTTAGGATCCATAGAAAAATCTAATTCCAATTTCTTTTGAGAAAAATAAAGAAATTATCGTATTCTTTGTAGAGAAAAATCTACTTTTTGGTTGACCAAGATTTCTTTAAAGAAGTAGAAATCAATAACAAAAATTGGCTAATTTTTTTTTCTTAGGATGCCAATTTTTACAACATCAATCGGTTGTACAATAAAAAAATTATATCGACAAATTAAAAAATATTGTCGTTTTCAATATCGCATAGCATAGATGGTTTCTTTAATTTAAAAAAATTCAAAAGAAATAGAAATTGCATCATGTCTCATCGACGAGATGCACCAAGTTCAGAATTCTTGCTAGAGAAATTAGAATCCATACTTTCAATCAAAAGAAACGGAAAAAATAAATAAAATAATGTCACCTTGTATATTCAATGGAAACTTAAACTTGGTAGATAACCATAATACATATTGGTTGATTAAAACTATCCAAATGAAAAGATTTCTAGTAAGAAATAGAAACCCAAGATTCACTATTTGAGAAAGACATATTTAATGTCAAAGGCTTAATTTATTCAATCATCGCCATCTTTTCATAACGTATGAAAAATATACCGTAATGGTAAAAATGTACAAAATATGTCATATGTTTTCTCATTCCACGGAAATGACGAGGAAAAACCAATATCAATTGGTTTATGCGATTTTTGGAAACTGTATCCATAAAATTATATTTATAAGGTTACAAAATAATATCCACTTACCTATTAAAGTTTAGAAAATCAAAATAAATTAAAGTAGAAGGATCAATAGAACACTTACCTCGTACACTGGCTTCACTTGATCCCTAGTCTTAATAATTTAAACAAGTGATAAGTTAATTCGTGAGGTTGATCTTGATCGTCCAACAGAGCATAAAAAAGAATAAGAGTTCAGTTACATATGTAGAAAACAGTGTCATTCTTTTGTATCCTTTTGCATGTGGACTCCTTGTGCATGTGGACGCATGTCATATAGAATTTTATAACATAAAAAGAGTGGTTAAAGATTAGGAGTACACAATAACCCAGATTTTGGTGGTTCGGGTCTTTTAAAAATAGAACTATGAGATGTTCTGTTTTGGTGACCATGAGTTTGATTATCAAATCAAACAAAACTCAACATTTGTCAAGTTTGGTTTCTTAGGTTTCTTGATAGAGAAATAGAAACCTTAGTATCGACTAGAATCAGATGCCGACAGGACCAACACCATTTATCGGGGGTATGTTGGTGCCCAGTCACAAGACGTTTTGAAATGATCAATAGGAAATGACCAACTTTAGCTTTGTGATTTCTAAAATTGAACTCCAACATCTCATCTTTCAAAAACGGATGAGAATCGAAAATAAAAGGTAAAAATAAAAATGGGAGAATTCTTATATCGGCTTTAGGTTTCCTAAATTAGCATAAACCATATGAATCATGGACATTATCCTTCTGGAAGGATGCAACGCAATTAAGTTTGTTTTCGTAGGTTTCTCCAACCATATGATTCATTAAAAACCAGCAATTTCCATTCCTTCAGAGATGATATGGAAAAAGATATTAGCCTTTGGGCTTGGAGGTTTTCTTGCAAAAGATAGTCAATAGATGAATTAACTTTTGCTAATTTAGGTCTCCCATAAACCATAACTTTTCCATTCTTGGTATTTATGGAGATACTATATATATATACCAATTAGTTATGGTATGATCAATGGTTTCTTGTAAAAGATAGAAATCAAGATCCATATGTGACCCATTTAAGTTTCTCCATAAAAGATGAGAGAATCAAACTATATTGAAGATTAGTTTGTGGGTGTACATACAAATTTATCTCCGTGGAGAAAAATCTTTTATGGTATTTCTACCATATATATTCTATAAAAAGACATCATATTCCCTAAATAAATTTATATCAAGTACCGAAGAGTTAATCTTTTTGCAGTCGGTGCACTATATTGCTAAATATATATGTACAGATTAAACAAAGGAAACAAGATAATAAAAGATAGGGTAATCAAGAGACATGGTATACGTATCTACAGTTCAAAGGAAAAAAATCAATAAAATCTAATCACCGTCCAAGTTTGAGAAAGTGAAAAATAAAATGACCTTATTTTCATAAAACTCCCAAATGTCAGATTTATATACCAGGACAACAAGGATTCTTAAAGACAATATGAATAGGTGATAGACTGAGCCACAAATGGTAAGTTTATGCGGAGGACTAGAGAACTCTATCAATTATAACTGCTTCGGAATAATATATAATATGGTGCGAACCACTTTCAATCACAGTGAATGTATAAGTATACCATCCATCGTAGATACATCTCATGATTGAAAAAAAATAAAAATAAAAATTTAATCTTTTATATACCCAACGACTTCCAAACCAGTGGAAGAGTATAGGTATGTAAGATTTGAGTACAGGTCTACACGGATTCTGAAAAATAATCTCTGAAAAATAATCTCAGACGTAGAAGTAAAAATCAAGCTTATTGTGTTGATTACAAAAGAGATAATTGTGTAGAGAAAAACAAAATCCAAAACGTTTATTCCTCTTGTACAATCTTATTTTGCCAATTAAAATAGACAAACAACAAATGTACGAGGATTGGAAGAAAACGGTACCTCCTAATATGTTTTCTCTCTCCAAACCTTAGAGATCTTCATCCATGTTAGTGATTAGATCCTTTACTTCCCTTAGATCCATTAGTGTCCTACCATTATTCCAACCTTACTATGCCTCCTGAACATCGTTTCATCACCATAGATAGGAAGTTTTTTAGAATATCCTGTAGTTCCACCATTCTCTCTTCATCCATTACCCTTACGGAGTTTCATTCACATGGAAAAATGAATGGAATTTTTTCTTTTAGTCTTGCTGTTGATTTACAGAGACTCTTCCAAGAAGCTGCAAAGAATGGGGATCTAGGAAAGATGGTCTGGAAACATGAAGATAACCAAAAATGGTTTTCTGCAACAAAACTTCATAATGCAAACGGGTATTATCTTCATATAATTCTATCTAGACCACATCCAAAAGCTTACCCAATTTCTTTTTATGTTCCTGCTGGAATTCGTTTTGAAGGATGGTTTGAAATGGCTTCTGCAATGGAATCCATCATTAACTTTTCTGCTTCAAGATCAAAACCTAAACCCAAACTTCAAACCCAGTCAGAAAGTTACACTAAACCAAATACATCATATGCACAATCCCTGTTTTCTCAGAATAGGAACACCAACACCATACCCCAACAGCCCATTCCCCATTCTCCATTTATTTGCGATAGATATGCTGCCCCATGTGCTATCAACACTAAGAATTCGAAGTATGGCCAGTTTATCCACATTGATCAGGCTCAAACCAATTTAGGTGGCTGGAATAATGCATTCATCGTCTCTTCAACCGGAAAAGTTAAGTCATGGTCGAGTTTAGGGAAATTGTTGTGTACAGAATTACAGATTCAAAAAGCCTTTGAATTGTTTCCAATAAACTCTTCACAAGCAATTTTTTATGTGGATGAGGACTTCTCCAGAGCAAATTTGGAATTCAAATTTTCTGTTCACAATACCACCTACTCTGTGTTTAGATGGCATCAACAGATTTTGGGTTCCGCAGCTGCACATCACTATGATTTCAATATTGAAATTTTGGGAATTCCTTTCCAGTTCTGGTCCATAAAACTTATTCATGCAATTGGAAGAATTTGCGGGGAGTTACTTTTGATTAATCCTTCAACCCTAAAACTCACTAATTTGAGAGCCATGAGAATGAAAATCAGGAATGACAATGGAATCAACTCTATCCCTAGAGTAATCAAGATATTCTCTGGAAAGCAGATGTTCACTACCCATGTCATTGTTACAGAAAAGTCATGTACGGCTGACTCAAGTTTTCTTATCACACCTCCTATGAATATGGTATCAAAATTCAAAAACATATCGGATACACAAGATTCGTTGGAAACATACAGGGTCAAAAAGAGAAAGTTTCTTCATCATAGCCAGGGTACAACTGTTTCTTCATTATTGTGTGCTAAAAATATGGAGAATAAAATTTCTTCACCAGATTCTACGGATCCTAATTTGAAAACTGCTATTAATAAGGATACCGTGCACTACAAGTCTAGGAAGAAAAGACGTAACCGGAAAAAGAAGAAAACAAAGTCCAAGTCTAAGCCCGTGAAAGTTTGGCAGAAGGTTAATTATTCAGAATTCATAAACCAACTATCGGGTATCTCACTGGAAGAATCAGCTGTCGCAGATGACATGGCATCTGATGTGGCCGTAACACATGAGGTGGCTACTGACATGGAAGTGGATGATGTAGAAAAATCTGCATCGTTCAGAATTGCTATCCCTGAAACCTATCAAGAACCTGTATCCTCAAATTCGATTATCCAATCCCAACCATTAGCAAATACCAACTCAACTGGTCTGACACTGACATCTTCACCTCTCAAAACCTTCATAGAAGAACTCATATCTTTCCCAAGCCCTACATCAATTCAACCATCATCTTTTGTTCCACCATTGTCAGTTTATAGCCATAAACCCAAGAAACCCATCTTCACTCTAAATAACCCCAAAACTCCCCAAAAGGTTCATCAACTCTTTATACCCACCTGGATCAGGACTGAAGTTAATCGTCTTTTTGATATGGGTATCAAACTTGGCATAAGTTTTCGAACGATGCCGAATCATACTAGTAAATTCCTAGTTTCTAAGGTAACAAAATCTGGTCCAGTGCTCAAACCTATACCTATTCTGCCAATAAAGAAGCAAATTCGAAAAGACTTCGCAGTGCAACACACTATTAGTCTTGAAGGTGAAGATATTATTTCTGTGCATGAAGCGAAGAAACTTTCTTTGCCTCTTATGGGTTTAGAAAATACATTCATGACTGGGGAAGTTACACATTTATCTGATACCTCCGATACTTGCACACCAGAATATCCACCTGGATACGAGCCATCAACAGAAGATTTTACGGATAATGCTTGCTCTCCTAATACGGACTATGTCATTGAGTCACAGGAAGTGATACCACTGAAACTACGCAATGAACTTAAGAGACTTGGTATTTCGATCGAGGTTATTGCTTCTTCTCCAATCAGGCCAAGAAGGTCAGTTACTTCTAGGGGAAAATTTTGTTCAAAATGAGTCTAAAAATCCTAACTTGGAATGTTAGAGGTTTAAACTCAAGTAGTAGAAGAACGGTGGTTCATAAGATGATACAAATGATAAGAGCTCCTATCATTATACTCCAAGAAACAAAAATGATGCAGTGTACTCCTTGGGATATTAAGCAGATTTGTGGTTACAATAATGTGGGTTGGACAATGCAACAATCGATAGGAAGTTCAGGGGGGATGCTAATTCTCTAGGATAGAGATCTAGTGGAAGTTAGTGACTCACTTGTTGCCGAGTATACACTCTCTATACTTTGCACAAACAAAATTGATAATTTTCAGTGGGTACTTACGAATGTTTATGGGCCAAATAATCCAGTTGACAGAACTGAATTTTGGATTGAGCTCGACACGTCTCAAGCAGATATTGGTCGACCTTCCATGGTGTATTGGTGGTGATTTTAATACAATAACCAAGTGTTCGGAAAAAAAGAATTGTAACAAGATCACAAGAAGTATGAAGAAGTTTAATAAGTTCATAGACGAACATGATCTTATTGACTTACCTCTCAAGGGCGCAAGATATACTTGGTCAAATGGACAAGCAAATACAGTTATGTGCAGATTGGATAGATTCCTTATTTCCCCATCCTTTGAACAACATTACCCTTTTGTTACCCAATTAGCCAAATCCAGACCTACCTCAGATCACATTCCACTCCTTTTAGATATTTCTGATCCCTCTTGGGGACCTAGTCCTTTCAGGTTTGAAGTTATGTGGTTCTTGGAGAATGGTTTCTTATAATTACTCGAAGATTGGTGGATTTCTTTTTGTTTTACAGGTACTCCTAGAATTGTTCTCTAGTTGAAGCTACAAGCACTTAAAGAAAAGCTAAAAGTATGGAACAAAGAGGTTTTTGGACATACGGACACTAAACTGAAGACTATTCTCTCTGAAATTCAAACTCTTGATGGATTGGCTGAAGATAATATTATTTCTGAAGAGGAGAGGAACATACATCTTCAATACAAGGCGGACTTTGAAAGGGTTCTAAAATGGAGGAGACTTCGTGGAAAATTAAATCTAATACAAAGTGGTTGCAGGAAGGTGACAGAAATACTTCTTTCTTCATCAGCAAGGCCTCTGCTAGACGTAGATACAACAGAATCAGGAAACTCTATATTGGAGATGAATTAGTGTGTGATAGAAGAAGGCTGCAAGAACATATTGTAGGTTACTACAAATCTTTATTTAGCGAGGAAGAAGTCATTCGACCTGATTTGCAAGGGATTGAGTTTGATTCAATTACCTCTACAGAATCTAATATCCTAGACTCTGATTTTACTGAAGAGGAGGTTCTGCATGCTATTCGAGATTTAGGGAATGACAAGGCCCCAGGCCCGGATGGTTTCCCTATCATATTCTTTCAGAAGTGTTGGAACTTTATAAAGGATGATATTATGGGTACGGTGAATGAATTCTGCACTACAGGTACTATTAACTCTAAACACAACTCTACTTTCATCACTCTAGTGCCTAAAAAATATCATATTGAGACTATAAAGGATTGTCGACCAATTTGTCTGCTTACTAGCGTTTACAAAATTATTGCCAAAGTGTTAGCTTCAATGATAAAGCTGGTTATGGATAAGTTGATTTCTCCTGTGCAATGTGCTTATATTGAAGGAAGACAAATAATTGATGGCACCCTTATTACCAATGAAATGGTGGATTCAAGACTAAGGTCTGGAAATCCGGGTATTGTATGCAAAATTGATCTTGAAAAGGCGTTTGATCGAATCAATTAGAGATATCTTGAATTTGTACTTGTTCAAATGGGTTTTAGTAGGAAATGGTGCAATTGGCTACGGTTTTGTTACTCAACTTCATCATTTTCGGTTCTTATCAATGGGTCTTCTTTCGGCTACTTCACGAGTTCAAGAGGTGTTAGACAAGGTTGTCCGGTCTCACCTCTTTTATTTAATATTTCTATGGAAGGTTTTTCTAGATTCATGGATAGAGCAGCCAATCAAGGTATTTTCAGCGGGTTTTCGGTTTCTCCAACTAGTATTGTTGTTAATCATCTTCATTATGCGGATGACACAATCTTCTTTTTGGATGATAAAAAGGAAGAGCTACACAATCTTTTTTTCAGCATTGCATTGTTTCGAGTTCATAGCTGGCCTAAAGGTTAACACTTTGAAAACCAGACTAATTGGCGTTGGAGAAGTTCCTGAACTAACTCATTGGGCGGAAGAATTAGGATGTGCAGTTGACTCGCTACCTTTTATGTATTTGGGAATGCCACTTGGTGCTAAATCTGGCTCTATAAGCATTTGGAACCCAATTATAGAAAAGTTTGATGTTAGGCTTTCAATTTGGAGGCGTATTTCATTATCGAAGGGAGGTAAGCTTGCTCTCTTGAAATTCATTTTATCTTCTCTACCAACCTACTACTTTTCTCTCTTTAAAGCTCCAATCTCAGTCATTAAGATTCTTGAAAAGAAGATGCGGAATTTTTTATGGGAATACAAGGATGGTGCGAAAATTTCCCATTTAGTAAACTGGGACGTGGTTCGTGCAACCAAATCTAGAGGTGGACTTGGTGTCTGGAACCTAAAACTTATGAATTTAGCTTTGTTGGCTAAATGGTGTTGGAGATTTGGCGTCGAAAAGAACAAGCTTTGGTATAAGATAATAGTAGACAAGTACGGGAATGAATTTTCTTATTGGATCCCCGGAAAAATTAGCCATACATATGGGGTGTCGTGTTGGCGGGTTATTGCTGATGTTGCAGGTTATGTTAGTGAACATTCTGCACTATTCATTCATTCAGGAACAACCATTGCTTTCTGGAATGACTGTTGGTGTGGGGAGAAACCATTAGCTACTACTTGTCCAAATCTATACAAACTGTCAAGGCATAAAAACGCATATATTGCAGATATGATTTCAGCTGAAGGTAATTGGAAATTTAATTTCAGGCGGCTACTCACTTTGGAAGAATCTCAAGAATATGTTGTTCTCATTAAAACAATCGGTGATATGCCCCCTACTCGTGATGGTCTGGCAGACACAAGGAGGTGGAAACTTCATCCTTCAGGTGTGTTTTCTGTAAAAACTTTGTATTCTCAGTTAGTTGAGGAACATGGAGTGTCTCACTTTCCATCTCAGTTCATCTGGAAACCAGAAATCCCTCCAAAAATTTGTTTTCTGATGTGGTGTTTGGTTCACGGAAAACTGAACACTATCGATATACTACAGCGGAAAGGTATGCATCTTTACAGTAATTGTGCTATGTGCGGTGGAGGTTTGGAATCTCAGGACCATCTTTTCTTGTATTGCAAAATTGCTTATAAGATTTGGTGTAACTTAACACCTAGTTCTGGTTGGACTTGGGTTTTTCCGGGAATGATGCAGACATTGGCTGAGACATGGCATACTAGCCAATTTTCCCATTCAGGCAATTTCATTTGGAGATTAATTCCGGCTGCGATTGTAAACACGATATGGAGAGAAAGAAATTGTAGAAGGTTTGAAGATAATTATCTATTCAAAACAGATGATGATCTCATCTTTGAAGCAAGATCATCAGTCCTAGCATGGGCAGCAGCTGCAGGTCATAGAGTTCATTTGAACTTCGCCAATTCGATGTTGTCCAACTGGCAGGCTATTTTCTTGTAATTCTTCATTTTCTGTAGTTTGCAGTTTCCTTTTTTTATCTACCACTTGTAGAACTCTTTGTATATTCTTCTTTCTCTTAATTCATATTCGTTTCTGATAAAAAAAAAAAGGATTGGAAGAAAACTATAAATTAATAAATTAGATTTTACAAAAAAAAAAAAAAATCGCTCAAATAATTAAAGCCACGCGCGCTCAAGTGATTAGAGCAACGTGCTGATGACATATTGTAAACTAGAGAAAGGGAGAAGGAGACACAAAGTAAATTGGAAGAGAATAGAGATTTTTTATTAATCACTGTATAGAATACAAGAGATTAGGCATCTATTTATATAGATAGAAGACTTTGTGTCTAAGATATGTAAACCCTAAACTTAGACACGAAGGTCATCTTAGTAAATAAACAATAGTTTATAACAAAAACAAAAAATTATTATTATTATTTTAATTCATAATTTCAGCCTAGGGACGGGCTCACAGAAAGAACCATCTTTCTACCAATTCGATAATGACAAGAAAAATAATTACTAGCTGTCTTAAATCATCAACTTGTTTCCTCAATGGAAATGTCAAATTTCGTTCGTCGAACCCATCTTCGCAAGTAGCCGAGTAAACATCTGCACCATTAATCTTCTGTCATGCTTAAAAAAAAAACAAAATCAACTAGATGTCTGATTCTACCAAATCAATAATGGCAAGAGAAATATCAACTAGCTTTCTAAAATCAACAACTTGTTTCCTCAATGGAAATGTTAAATTTCGTTCGTTTTTTTTTTTTTATTAGAAGAGAGAATTTTATTAAGGAGGAAGAATGTACAAAGTACTACAAGTAGTAGTAGTGAAAGTAGAAAATAAAAACTGGAGTTAAGCAAAAACTACACCCCAGTTGCTTACAGTTTGTGTAAAATTCAAATGTATTATGTTACCAAAAGTTGCTGCCCAAGTTAAAACAAGCCCTTTAGCTTCATTGCATAACTCTTCATCTGTCTTGAAAGTATATTTATCTTCAAATGTTCTACAGTTTCTTTCTCCCCATAACACCCAAACAATAGCTCCTGGAATCAGATTCCAAACTATCTTGCCATTAGGTGATAAGTTATTGTTAAACCAGGTTCTTGCTAAATTAATCATTGAATCCGGATATACCCAGGCCCATCGATCAACTGGTGTAATGGAACACAAAATCTTGTGAGCAACTTTGCAGTGGATAAAAATGTGATCCTGAGATTCTGTACAATCCCCACAAAGAATGCAGGAGCTATAAATATCAATTCCCTTGATCTGCATCATATCCTGACAGTTTAACTTTCCGTGAACATCACACCATAATAAGAAATTAACTTTAGGAGGAATACCAGAAACCCAAACGAATCTATGAGGGAAGTTATCATCTCCCACATTAATGATCATTTTAGCATACAAAGATTTGACAGAAAAAGTTCCACCTGTGGTTAATGGCCATCTTCTTGTGTCTGTAAGAGCATCGAGTGTAGGTGGATTTGAACCAATGATATGCAACATATTACCAAAAGTAATTGATTCATCATTTGTCAGGCATCTTTTGAAGTCAAACTTCCATGAACCATCTGCTGTGATGTGATCAGTAATGCTAGCATTCTGTAATCTGTCCAGCTTAAACAAAGACTTAAAAGAATTCATGAAACAAAGTTCCCCAATCCATCTGTCATGCCAAAAAGATATATTTGCACCTGAGTGAATAGTTAAAGAATGGTTCTCTGTGATAAAGACACCACATTCAACTAAAGTTCCCCAATCCATCTGTCATGCCAAAAAGATATATTTGCACCTGAGTGAATAGTTAAAGAATGGTTCTCTGTGATAAAGACACCACATCCAACTATAGTTCTCCAGCAATAAACTCCATGAGGAGAGAAGACTTTATTTGGAGTCCAACAAGAGAAATTAGGGCCATACTTCTCTTCAATAAGTTTGTACCAAAGATGGGATTTTTCAACACCAAAACGCAAACACCATTTTGCCAAAAGAGCTTGATTCATCAATCTGAGATTAAGAACACCCAATCCTCCTCTTTCTTTAGTGGCCATAACCATTTTCCAGTTAATCAAATGAGAGCATTTGCTACCCGAATTTTTGTGTTCCCAAAGAAAATTTCTCATCTTTTTCTCTAAAATATTTATAATTGAGATAGGAGCTCTAAAGAGAGAAAAGTAATACATGGGAAGTGAACTGAGAATATGTTTTAGAAGAGCCAATTTGCCACCTTTTGAAAGAGAAATTTGATTCCAAAAAGAGAGTCTTGCATCAAACCTTTCAATTACTGGATTCCAGATTATTGTGCTGTTTGGTTTTGCTCCCAAGGGCATACCCAAATACATGAAAGGAAGAGTATCCATTTTGCAGCCAAAATCTTCAGCCCATTGATGTAGTTCTGGGACTTCAACAATTGCAATCTCTAGTTTTCGAAGTATTAACTTTGAGACCTGCAATGAATTCAAAGCAGTGAAGGATAGAAAACAAGTTTGTCAACTCTTCCTTTTTGTTATCTACAAACAGAATAGTATCATCCGCATAATGCAAATGATTAACCACCAAACCATCATTTTTCACAGAGAAACCATTAAACAAATTTATGTGTGCTGCTTTATCCAAGTATCTTGAAAAACCCTCCATAGCAATATTGAAAAGTAAGGGGGAGATTGGACAGCCTTGTCTTACTCCTCTTGTGCTTTTAAAGAAACCAAAAGCAGATCCATTGATTAACACAGAAAAGGAAGCTGTAGAGTAGCAAAATCTAATCCACCTACACCATTTGCTGCTGAACCCCATTTTCCTCAAAACAAAATCCAAGTAACTCCAGTTTACTCTATCAAAAGCCTTCTCAAGATCAATCTTGCAAACAATCCCAGGATTACCAGATTTGAGTCTTGAATCCACCAATTCGTTCGTTAAACGAATCTTCACAAGCAACCAAATAGTCATTCGCACCAGTAATTTGGGCACGAGCATCATAATAAACTTTATCTTTGAAATCTGTAATGGCATCTTCAACAGAACGAATGGCATCAGCATAAACTTCTAAACAAATATCTAAACCTTGCTTAACGAACCGTTCTTTTTTTCCCTCTTCAAGAAGTTTACCAATATACGGTAAAAGATTGGTTGCATTGTTTGCAATTAACTCCATTGATATTACATCAAGTCCGAAAAGATCGGAAGTCTTACTTTTAGGGTTTGATTCAAGAGCTGACACGCAGAAATCATAACTTAACATGCTATCCGTTGTTGTTGATGCATTCTTGCATAGATCAGTGACTAAATCACCATTTGCAACAACAAATCTGTGAAGGTTGAGAACAAGCATAAGGATTAAGAAATATAATGAAGATGATTTATTCATCGTTTCTCTTTACGAAAAACTAGATGGATGATATTCATTTTATACAGATTCATTCAATCCATGTACTAGTAATAAATTCGTAGCATTGATTTTGGAAATCAAACTTTAAAAAGGTAAGAAAGCGATTTATTTTCGAAAGAAATAATCTTGCTTCCAAATTTGTCCGCATACATATTAGTGAGAAAATAAATTCTAAAATCTTCCCCTTAAAAGCCAAAACAAATAAAACTCTCATATTAAACGGTGATGAAACCCTCGCTTCCTATTGGTCTAGAAAGGTCTTTTCTAATGCAGAAGCTATGGTGAGGACACTTGACATAATTCTATTGGTTGTAATAATTAATATTTGGTTACAATTTGGATACATCAAATACTTAACTGTCCGTTAGTAACGGTGTTAAAAAAAAGTAGGTAGACAATACTTATGTTAGAATTTAAACTTGAATTATTTAGTTACACCGTGTTTACACCTATACTTAACTGTACTTTAGTAAGGGTGGACAAAACTCATGTCCCAACCGTTAAAAAAAACGTTTAACTCTTGAAAAGGAATTCCTTTAAAAAAAGGAAATCCTTAACACACACAAAAAAAAAAGAAAAAAAAAGAAACCGTTCAAAAAATGAAAAAATAAACGTGAAATCCAAACCCAAAAAAAAGGAAACCGTTTCACAAAAGAAAAGAAAAAAAAAAACGTGATGACCCATTTTCCGTATATTCTTCTATCTCTGGAAGAAATTCATTCCAAAGGATTGAGGTTATTCTCTTTGAAGTCATGGTTCATTACAATCTACTTATCTTTTCCTAAAACGATTTTGTGCCTATAATCACTTATGTTCGTCATTCTACGTTTTGTTGGCGGAAACCCTAAGGCTATGGTTTGACTATGGTTGGCAAGCTCACAGGAAATGGAAATGTCTTCCTTCGACCAACCCAAGACATAGTCTGGGAAACTGGTGGAAGAGTTGTACTATGGGATTTACTTTTCTCATTACGGGAGGTGCTGGAAGTGGTAAAGGTTATGGGGTGAATGGTGGTTTGATGTTGGAGCTGGTGGGCAGAGGGGGTGAATATTTGGTTGTAATGCTGGCACTGGTGCGTATATGTTTATACGTAATGTGATTCTTTTATGATGTAATTTTTGTTGCATCACCATTTTGGTCTTTTGTACATTACATTCCTCATTAGTGATTCATTAAATATAACTGATTTTTTATGTTCTTAAAGAATTAGTGGTGCCAAAGGGCACACCAAATCAAAAATGCATTGCCACGGGGCGGGGCGAAGCCCCGCGCACACCATATTAAAAATACTTTGCCACGGAGAGGGGCGGAGTCTCGCGCACACCAAGCTAACAGAAAAAATGAATGCCCGGTGCGTAGCACGGGCACAAATCTAGTTAGCTTTAAAAATAAATGGAAATTTTGAAATATGGCTAGAAATAAGTCACGTCGGTCTGTTATCTGGTAATTAAACGTTATCAGTTGATGTATTTTTATTTTCTTGATCGGCATTGATATATATATAGTATTTTTTTTGCTAAGTATATATATATATTTTGCAAGTGCAAGTGCAAATTCAATTGAACTACAAAATTAATGTGACCTTAACATTTTTGCTTAATTTTTAATGTTTGACCATATCACGTCGGACTGGTACGGACGCACTTATCACTATTCTCCTAAATCTTGGGGTGGCCACGACCACCCACAACTTCAACTTGTATGTAGCTCCGCCATTTTCACTAGAGTGGATTTTTCCTGCATTGTTCATTTCTGTCTCATATACCCGTTGTATATTCTTGCCATATATAGCTAGGTACTACTAGTATTTTTTTTCCCCAAAAACTGGGATCCATTGGGCACATTCTGTTGAAGGAGTAATTTCGTTCCTCTTTACATAATTCCAAAATTGAATCAATGGATGGGATTGAAATGTCGCTCGATCACACGGTAGACTATGTACAAAATGGGACTCCAAAAATTCATCATCATAGATCGTGTAACAATGGAGCTAGGGGTTCAATTTCCTTTGCCCGTCTATCAAAAAGTGTAACAATGGATCTAGGGGTTCATTTTCCTTTGCCGGTCTATCGAAGTAAAAAAAATGGAGCTTAGGGAGGGTTAGAGTGTCAACCACAATTAAGCCTTACTAATAAAGAGAGCTTCGGCCATCCATGAAGCTTTCTCTATCTCTTTAAAGTGTCAATTTCTTAATGATAATTTGTCTTTGGCTCCTAACCACCGTATATGGTCCTGCTCGACATTATGAAAAATATCGTTTTGGGAAGAATTAAGAGATATCGAAATCTTTGGAATGAACCATGGGTTCTATGTGGGGATTTTAATACAGTTAGATTTTCAAATGAAAGGTCCGGAAGAGTATATTCTACTATTTCGATGAAGAAATTTGAATCCCTCGTGCAAAAGCAGCAGCTTATGGACCTTCCCCTTATTGGTTCTCATTATACTTGGAGTAGAAATGCTTCTTGGAGCAAGTTAGATAGATTTGTGATCTCTTCTGACTGGGAAGATAATTTCAGACGCATTGAACAAGCTGTGCTTCCTAAGCCTTTCTCGGATCATTTCCCTATAGTTTTAACAACTCAAAATGATGGCTGGGGTCCGACTCCTTGTAGATTCGAAAAATGTGGTTGGAGGACAATTCCATTTTGGCACTTATGAAGGTGTGGTGGTTATCTTTTAACTTTGATGGTTCTCCGTGTTACATTCTCGCCAAAAAAATGCAGGCTCTTAAAGAGAAGTTAAAAGTTTGGAACCGTGAAGTTTTCGGAAGGATTGACTGCCTAATTCAGGTAAACTTAGTTGCAAACCAAACGCTTGATTCCAATTTAATTTTGGACCCTGACAATGTCCAGCTGTTGGAAGAAAAGATTGTTGCAAAAGCTGAGTTCAAAAGACTCGCAAAAATGCACAGTGAGTTCTGGAAACAACGTGCGAATATTAATTGGGTTGAAGACTTTGAGAACAACACCCACTTTTTTCATAAGTATGCTTCTTCAAAACAGAGAAGCAAAAGCTTTTCTCAACTGAAGATTGATGGTGTTCTTACTAGTGACAAAAATGTCATCAAGAAAGAAATTGTCTCGTATTACCAAGGATTATTCGAAGAAGAGTTTTTCTCGAGGCCTCACTAGACGGGCTCATCTTTCCTTCTATTACTTCGAAGACTCTCATTCTCTTGAAGAGCCTTTTTCGAGGAAGAAGTGTATCAAGCCATCTCCCGATCTTGGTCAGATAAAGCGCTGAGCCCCGACGGTATGCCCATTTTTGTTATTTCTAAGTCTTGGGATTTTATGAAACATGATATTTTGAAAGTCTTGGATCAGTTGTACACTCGTCAAACCATCGATTGGAGACTCAAATCCACCTTTCTAGTGCTGATTCCTAAGGTTCAAGATCTTGAGAACATTTCTGATTTCAGACCTATTAGTCTTATGAGTAGTATAAACAAGATTATTTCTAAAGTGATTGCTACTAGGCTTAAGAAAGTGCTTCCCAAGCTCATTAGCCATCAACAGTCCGCTTATGTTGAAGGTAGGCAAATAATGGATAGCGCCGTCATCGCAAATGAATGTGTTAATTCAGCTCATATGTCTAACCAAGCTGGCATCTTATGCAAAATCGACTTTCAAAAAGCATATGACAATGTGGCTTGGTCTTTTCTTGATTATGTGCTACAAAGAATGGGTTTCGGAATGTTGTGGAGAAAATGGATTGAGGCTGCAATTTCTCATGTGAATTTTTCAGTCCTTATTAATGGTTCTCCGAATGGTCGCTTCAAAAGTTCGAAAGGGCTGAGACAGGGGGATCCTCTCTCCCCATTTCTCTTCCTTCTTATTGCGGAATCTCTGAACCTTATCTTTGTCAAAGCTGAACAGATTGGTTGGTTAACTGGATTTGAGATAATCCCCGGTGGCACCAAAATTACTCATCTTCAGTTCGCGGACGATACTCTTGTATTTCTCAAGAATGATCAACGCAGTATTGGTCACTTGCGCAACATTCTTATTTGGTTTGAAATTATTTCTGGACTTAAAGTTAATTTCCACAAAACTTCATTAATTCCTCGTTGGTGATATTACTAATCTGGATTCTCTTGTTTGTTTCTATGGGGTGCACTACTCAAGACTCGCCAACAACATATTTGGGTCTTCCTCTTGGTGAGTTATATAGGTCTAATATCAAGTGGAACAAGCTGATTGAAAGATTTGAAGCTCACCTTCCTCTTTGGATGGCCAAGTGTCTCTCGCCGGAGGTAAACTTACTTTGATTATTTCTTTCTCTCGCCCCGCCCATTTATCTCTTTTCTATTTTTGCGGCTCCCATTCACATTATAAAAAAGATGGAAAGAATTATGCGAAACTTCCTTTGGGACAATGGTCCGGATGATAAAAAATATCACTTGGTCGATTGGGACAACGTTATGATTCCTAAGGAGTTAGGTGGCCTAGGTATTAAAAACTTACATCTGATGAATCTGGCATTAATAATGAAGTGGCTTTGGAAATTGGGTGATGGAAATACCTCTCTGTGGAAACAATTGATTGAAGAAAAGTATGGTCTAGCTCTCTTGGGGTGGAATTTAATACTCCTAAGCAACCTTACGGTTGCAAGCATTTGGAGAGGTATTCATAATTTATCTGTTCGGTTTCAATCGAATCAGAATTTTGTTAGGGGATGGAACTAGGATAATCTTCTGGAAGGATAACTGGATTGGGGAGGCACCTCTGGCTCAGCTTTTTCCGGCAGCTTTCAATGCGTCAGAATCCAAATCATCTACGGTGGCTCAAGTGTTTGATAACTCTTCTCGGGGTTGGATCTTGGGAATTACCCGAAGAGTTCATGATAATGTCATCAATGATCTAGTCGCTTTGTTTCACCTTCTCGAAACCAGCAATTTGGTTCCCAACAACAAACACAGATATTAGAGTTTGGAAAGACTCGCATCAAGAAGGATATTTCTCGGTTAAAAAGTGTTGTGGGTGGTTGGTCGAGTAACTATCCTGAGGCTGTTTTGGATTGTGTGCACCCTTCAAGACTTTGGTCGAAGTGTTGGCCCTCCAAGGTTGGTTTCTTTCTGTGGGACTGTTTCAAAGGAGAAGGTTCTCACTCAAGACAAGCTTTGTAAAAGAAAATGGAAAGATCGGGTTAACCATTGTTATCTTTGCGTTAAGGATGAAGAAACAAAGACATCCCACTTGTTGCCGCACCGCTCGACTATTTACACAAACCGAGCAGTTTTAAAGTGGAGTTTAAACTCCTCCGGGTGATTCCTCATTCGGTTCCGACGGCTCTTCACACTTGGCCAAATCCCAAAAGTAAGTCTCGAAAATCCCGGTGATTAAAGTCTTACCTCGCCGCTATCCTCGGAACCTCACGGAAAGAGAGGAATAATCGTGCCTTCAAGAATAAGTCTTTGTCTTTAGCGAAGATAACTCAAAAAATCAGGAACATCGTGAGCTTATTGGCTTTATCGTCGTCCGGAATTCCATAATGTCACCTTGAAAGACTTCATGTGCAAGTGGATGATAACAGTCTTTGAACCACCATGAATTTGGTGTATTTCCTTCTTTGTTGAGTGGCTGTCTGGTGGTGTTTTTGTTGATACCCTCAGAACTTAGTTTTGTACGCGTTTTTTTTTGGGGTTCTTTTTTGGGTTCTTTTGTACTTCTTTTGGGGTGTTTTTTGTACGTTTTTTGATGCCTGTATCATGATTTGTATTTGGGGTTCATTCTTGATGAACCTTGTCTTTCTTTTTTTAATACTTAATTTACCGATCCAAAAAAAAAATAAAAATAAAGAGAGCTTCGGCCATCCATGAACAGCCAGATTCTACTGGGCAACCTTGTGCAGTAAGAAATACCTCATACAATCGCTCATATTTGTCACTGAGATCATACCTGCGGCTTTGGCCAGCCCTCAACCGAAACAACTAGTTTCCTTCGTACAAAACAACTAGTACACCGAATCAGGAATGACACCTCAACGCCTATCACTGCAAACGGAATCCACACCGTCCACCTCGACACCAACTAATGCTAGCAATATCAGATTGTGATGTGCCTTAAAGTCCTCTCGTTTATCATTGTTGCTTCATTTTGCCATCATAAATCTTGTTTCATTCATGCACACTGTAAAGTCGTGACATAACCTGATCAGTGATTTGAATGGGGGGTGGGGAGGGGGGTGGCATAAGCGGCCATGGCGGTGGGAATGGCCTAAGCGTCCCCCACCCAACGGCCGTGGTAATGAATCAGACGGCCTCCTTCCATGATGGTGGGAATGGTTCAAGTGGCCTCCTTCCATGGGGATGGGAATTCCTCAAGCAGCCTCCACCCTATGTGATTTTGGCGGTGGAAATGGCTAAAAGCGGACTCCATTTGAATCTGGTAATTTATGATAACTCCATATGACTGTCGCACTCTATTAAACACTTGCATTAATTCTTTTTCCCGGCTCACACTTTTCGCACTTAAATACTGGACTGAAACTTGTGAGGTAAAACTCATACGAACTCATCTAGTGGTTACTTGCTGTCAAAATTTTAGTATTCATTTCATGCTGAAACTATTATTAACAAGGATTCCATTCCTAAAGGGAACCATATCCATTCTTGCGAGTTGCAATGTACGCAAGTTGCTGAAGACTGCAACTGTCTTTAATGCTTTCATGTCATCATACGTGGTTTTAAAGTGACTGCAAACAAATAGCCTAACACATACTACATATAGGAGAAGAAAGCAAAATATTTTGGAAGGTTTACGCGGATGAAAACGCCTTTAGGGTGGGGGTTTGCGTACGACGATCAAGGAATGAATATCTAGCTTACGTTGGCGGGGACGTAGTTTCTTGAAGGACTTATACGTGTCAGGCGTCCACTTGACGCTGTAGATGATGATTCCCAAGATGACGAAGCTCGTGCAATTGCAACCCCCATGCCGAAAATGAAATACCTTGAAGGTTCACAGTATGGTCTTGTTCGGTAAAATTTATCATAAATTGATAAATAATTATGATATAATTATTTTTAAAATAATTATTTTTAAACACTTTTTTCTAAATAATTGATAATTTTAGAATGATGATCTTAAAAAGGAGAGGAAAGAACAATGCTAGGATATTTTTTTAGTCCTATGTTGTTTTTGGGTTTCCCTCTTAATAGTTTAGAGAAGAAAATAAGAAGAAAATAAATTCAATTTGAGTTTTTAGAAAAATAATTGATTATAATAAATTTTCAAAACAATTTTTTCTTGTTTATGGAAATAATGGATTTTTTCAATTATAATTAAAATAAATAATTACTATTATAATGGTTACCAAACGCATATATAATCTATTATAATCTGCATAATGGATTATGGGCTGATAATCCATTAAAAATAATGGTTACCAAACAGCCCCATAAGTGCTAATCTTGAGATCATCTCGAACTTTAAGGATTTGAAATACATAGGTTTGAGGCGTTGTTAGATGCCTTGATGCGGTATATCAAGATTCAAAACAACGAAGGGAATAAACCCGCGTCTAGCTTTTCAGGAAGGAAGAGAAAGTAAGGAAAAAATATATCACAGGATAGTAAATCTGGCTTGATTGGGGTATACCCAGATTAATTGGGTATACCAAATGAGACAAAATAGGGTCATTTTGAAGTAAAATAGGTCACCCGTTAACCAAATATTTTCAAAATGGCAAAATTGCCCTCGTTTAGTTAACACTAAAATTTTGATTAGATTAACTAATTAAGTTTAAATTGATTGAATAGATTAAAACTTATGAATTTTTGTTTTTGATTGAACTTTTGTGGGATGATTTTTGATGATTTTTTTTTTTTTTTTTTTTGAGAATATCGCTTGCAACGAAAATGAAGCACACAACCGAAACACTTCTAAAAAGGGGATTGCAAATCTGTTGTATGAGATCATACTCAAAGAAGAAATTAACACTTTCAGTTCTAAAAGTATGAAAACTCGGCAAGGTCGACGAATGAAGAACATGCCGACTATATTTGGCCGGCAGGGTATTTAAATGAAGAACATGCCGACTTTATTTTTTTTGACACACATGAGATGGCTATTGAAAAATATTAGTCGGCAAGGTCTACAAAAAAAAACCCCGCCGGCAGTTGAAAAATACCACGCCGGCTGTTGAAAAGACCCTGCCAGCTATATATGGTCGGCAAGGTATTTAATGAAGAACATGCCGACTATTTTTTTTTTGACACACATGAGATGGTTGTTGAAAAATATTAGTCGGCAAGGTCTACAGAAAAAACCCCGTCGACTGTTGAAAAATACCACGCCGGCTGTTGAAAATACCCTGCTGGCTGTATTAGTCGGCAAGGTCTTCAAAAAATACCCTTCCGGCTGTTATGAAAAGTCGGCAAGATATGCATGTTATGACTTTGCCGACCAAAAACACAGAAATCATAATTTTCGATTTCTAACCTAATAAAACAATCAAATCACACAACACAATGATGAGTTTGAGTTTAAACATCATTTATAGTCTTCTTTTCACTGGTAGAGTCAACAATTTTTTTGGAAAATCAAAGTTGAAGATTTTTATATGGCTTTGGTTGATGGAAGATGAAGATGAAGAAGAAGAAGAAGAAGAAGAAGAAGAAGAAGAAGAGAATATTAAGAGTTGTTTACAGGGGTGTATTCGATTAGGATTTATATGGATATTTAACAATCCTAAAAACTCCTAAGTATTCGATTAGGATATATAAGGAATCATAAAATATCCATGGTATTCAAATAGGATTTATTTAGATTCTACATATATCCTAGGTATTCAATTCATATAAGATTTTTTAGGATAGTTAAGGACCAAGATATATATGGATTCTTATGGACATTTGTAGTCAAAATATTTGTTTTATTATCTCATATCAATCTCAACCCAAACCACATGAGTTTCATGGATTGTTATGGACAAATTTAAAAAAAAAAATGTTTTTTTCCTTCCACAACATGTTATGTTTTTCCATCACTGTTACCCACCACCACCACTACCGACCACTACCACCACCACAAACCGCCAACCAGCACCACCACCACCCACAACAACCACCATTAACCACCAGCACCAACACCAACACCAACACCAACAGCCACCATCGCGCATCACCACCACCAAAAACCACTACTGACTGCGAGCACCCAACAAAAACAACCGCCACCGCCACCAACCAGCACCACCTTCAACAATAACCACCACTGATCACCAACAATCACCACCACCATCGTCGCCACCACCGCCACCACCACCTCTACCCACCACCACCAACAACACCACCGTCACCACATACACCAACCACCACCCATCACTAACACAAACACTTATTGGTGGTCTTAAAAAAAAAGGGAAGCATGCTAATTTTTGTTATTTTTTAATTATATTACAATTTGGTAGTCCACTTTAACATTTTATTAATATGAGTTAATCCTAATTCAATCCATTGTAATCCAAACCATATATTTTTAAGAATCTTTCAGATTTTTTTAAGAAACATTATAAATCCACTAGATTCAGGTAAACTAGTATCAATTTTTAAAGTAAAATCACCCTTTTTAATGATGACACAACATGTCTCCTTGAAATTGGGTATACCCCAATTAATCTGGGTATACCTCAATCAAGCCAGGATAGTAAACAATTATTAATTCATAAATAAAATAATTTTTAATTCATAAATTCAGCCTATGGACGGGCACACATCTTGTCACGAGGGTTAAAAATAAAAGCTAGAAAGAACTAGTAGAAAATTAATTTTTAATTTTTAATTCATAAATTATTAATTAATAATTATCATATGATAATCTGCTATCTTAATTTTTCTACCAATTCGATAATGACGAGAAATAATTACTAGCTGTCTTAAATCATCAACTTGTTTCTTCAATTGAAATGTCAAATGTGGTAATTGAATTATTGTCTCTACTTTTGATGGACTATACAAATATCCTCATCACATAATAATTCTATCCTTATCCTTGTACAAGCCTATTAGGGGCCCAATAATAATTTTTGGACTTCCAAATATACCCCCTGTATATATCTATCTTACAAAAAAAAAATGGTTTTTGACAAATCTGACGGCTTTGAATGAGTTTCTTTAAGAGATGGATGGTTTCTATTGCTTTTAGAATGCAAAAAAGGGAAGAAGATAAATCGTGGCTCAAAATGTACCCTTTTCCTACGCCCTGATCCAACGGCTGGGTGTGTCTCACGTACCCGTTTCAAACAAAACGCACAGAAGATCAAGTCTCGGCCGTTTCAAATTCTTCACAATCAAGTCGAATATTTGTTCTTCTTCACAATCAATGGTATACTCATTAAACCACACACAGCCGTTTCTTCTCATATGCTCACCAACTCATAAACTCACACGCATCTAGAAATTTGTTCAGTAGATGGACGAAGAACATGTATGACTGATTTGAGGAGTTTCAAATAAGGGTTCTTATTTTTCTCTGTTAAAAGGAAAGCAATAGATTTCTGATTCACAATTTTTCATTTTAAAAAATTAGCTATTGGTTCAATAATGGCGTAAAAACAACATCCATCCCCCGAAGTTTAGGTATGTATCGGTTTCCTCAGGATGAGCACTGTCTTTTGTATTGGGTCAATTTCACCAGTTCCCTTTTGTGTTTTTCGTCTAATTGAACTTTTGCATCTGTTTTGTTGTGTGTTGTAGGGCATTTATCCATATCTTATGGGTAAAGAAGAGGCATGGTCTCTATAATCTATATTTTATGCCACAAATGGCAGGTGTCTAGAAAAAGTATGAACGTCAGGAATTCATGAACTCTCTTGAGGAACTAAATGAGTTGCTTCAACGATGCATAACGAATAAGGAACATTGGTGCATGCAGCTAACTTGGTGAAAATGGAGTAGATCTGTTTGCTGCAATTCATCTCTTCCAAAAGGTGTGTTCTTTCTCTCTCTCCATAATTAAATTTTAGGGCACAAATTGTCAGTTGTCTAGCAAACGGATTGAACAGACCTAATTGATTTGGTTACGTGAATCGAGTATGGGTCAAATCATTAAAGATCGAACATATTGTCGATCAAATGTTGGATGTGAGTGATGTTTTGTTGATGAGTATTTGTATTTTATCCTATTTCCAAAGTAAAGGAATGGGTCAGGTAAACATAATATGTTGGAAACCGAAGATTACTCAGTCATTGAGTCCTCAAGTTATTTTGTCTATGCATCAGGGGTTTCGAAACCGTGTATTTGGGTTTGTAACTATTATTCCCCATTTTTTTCGATGTTATTAATGATTTTGCTTTCAATCTATAATATAGGTTTTCTGTTTTTGTAAATAATTTGCAGGTCACATGAGGTTAATTGAAAGTTGAGGTTCACACATAACAAGGTACAACTCTTTAGTTCAATTATCTGATTGAAAGTTTGGGAAGTATTCATTGGAGTACGTTTATCATTATATTTGTCCTTATGAATGTTGAATAAAGGTATATTACTTGCTTTTCAAAAGGTCAAAGATCATTTAGCTCATCTTTGGAATGTTGTTGCTAACTGAGTATACAATTTTATGTTTGTACACAGAGCTGTCATGGGTTTCAATGACGTGGAATTACTGGAAAGTGTTTGCTCTTAATCCCGTAGTTATCCTATTATAAGAATAAGCATTTGGTAACACATTTCTTGAGCTAATAAATAATTCAAAGCACCAAGGAAGCATGTCGCGTTGGAATTTGGAAAAAAATCTTTCTGTAAAACTATTGCAAGATAAGCACGTAAAGTAGATATTTTAGAATTCGAAGTTTGAAATGCTTAAAACAAAGTACAGGCGAGAAATATCTTCATATGTGTTCGGTATTTACAAATCCACATGACATTAGCAATATTTACATTTTGAAATGTTTCACGTTGAAAAGAAAAAGATAAAAAATGTCAAACCAAGCAAGCAACACCATGCATTTACCCAAACTGATGTGTTTATCGTTTGCAGGTAGGTACCGGGGCGCAAAACCACCGCGGCATATTACAGTGCCCCTAAAGAAATGTAAAACACCCTTGCCTATTTTTCGATACTGATAATCGTAAATCCATGTTCCGGCTTCTGTCTGCCAAATGGGATCCATCCAACCAGGATGGTTTTGCCCCATTTATCAATAACAAAGATTCTTTCTGGATCTCCCGATTAACGTTTAACATTGAATATGTAGGTCGCTAATGTGATATATGTAATGCTATCGCCACCAAGGTACTGTATGAAAATTGTTGGAACTATCTTGCCTTCCCTCGATGTAGCAAGAAATTGTTGGTGTCGATGATGACCTTTGGTGTAGTAAGTGTGAAACAAAAGGTGAGATGCCAATCTCTAGGTAAACACCATGCACTCTAGATTTTCTTATATGGGTAACTTCAAAACCATCGTCCATTAATTCTTTTATTGACGTTTCCATCCATTACTCTTTACATCGAACGTTCATACCCCTCTTTGAAGTCGAAGAAAACACCATCTCGACCGTCTTTGTACTATTGACAGTGAGGTCCAAAAATTGGTACAACAGATCGCGTATGAACTCATGAGCAGGTCAGCGGTAACCCAACTTTATACACATTCCTGAGTACCCTTGAATACCATCCTCTATATGACCCAGTATACGCTAATGGCAAACCTCATTCCGATCCACAATTTCGCAGGATATTGCAAAAGAGGTGGTGATGTCTGGGTTCTCGCAGATCCTCAATAATGTTGTGGAGTTCTAGCTACTGTCACCCGGTTTGACCTCCATTCTTTACATATACCCCCACCATCCACCAAAGGTCCTTTTTCTCCAGTAAAACTGGATGGAAGCTCTGACACTGACGACCAGCATGTAACTAAGAAGGCTCGGCCTAACGAAAAATCATCCTACTCGATGAAAGTCGATCAGAACAGTGAGCTCTAGGTACATGCTTAGTAGACTGAATAAGACATTCTAAGATTTTAGTTATTATTGTTATTTTATGTATTAGGCTTAAGTTGTTTAGATCGGGTTTACTTCCCATACAGTGGCCTGCCGTCCGTATCGTTATTTTAGTTAGTATCGTTATTATTTTATGTATTATCGTTGTGCTAGAACAATTGGTTATATGTTTTTTTTACGTTTAAGAATGTCGATCACAAACCTTTTTGGTAGTATGTATGATTATTATTTTGTAAATTTTATTCTTTAGAAGTCAAACTGCACATAAAGCTATATAACTGAAAGTTTTGCAAAATCATATTGTTGCCGAGCATGATCTCCATCGTAAAACTTTGGTCTTTGTTCAATTACGCGTGAGCTACACAAGCCATGGTTATATGATTGTCATTTTAAGACTGTTGTTGAATCCTGCCAATGCAAGTGTACTACTTGAACAGATTAAAGAAAGTGGTTGCAAATGAGAGTTGTGTTTGAGATTAACTCTTGGAAATAAGAGTGGTGGAGTTGGTTAACAGACATTAAATTGTTAGAGCTCTTGGAGGAGCTATATGTTAATAGATCATGTCATCTCTTGGCCAGACTTTTTTTTTTTTTTTTTTTTTTGGGTCCAACAGATTTTGCACAACAACGGAACTAATCCAATTCAGAAGAGGTGTGCGTACAACCTTTTGTTGGCAAAAAAGTACAATTATGAAATACCTATCGATTAGTTGCATCTAATACAATTGTACATAATTATGAAACTTATGAACGTATTAATTGGCATATAAGGGTGTGAACATGGTTTTCTTGATGTTTAAATGAAAATCTTCGTGCATTGTGCTTTACAAAAATGTGTCTGTAAGACCAGAATATCGCTACAATATTTCTCTGCGAGATTAACAACACTTTCCAGCGAGCATCACCGCAAGATTTTCAACAACACTTTGCGAATGTTACAAAGAATGACGTAATAGCTGACGATTGAAGAAACACGGGAAAAGCATATTTGTCTTGCGATGGTTATAAAACTTGCGATAATAAACATTATAACCATCGCGATAAGATCGCAGAGTAAATCCGAAATAAAAGGAAAACTTAGCTGTCATCCACTAGGTGATTTCCTATATAAAGGGTTCCAATAGATTTAGAGAGGGATGATGTATTTTTGGAGAGTTGAGAAAGTCTTGAGGAGAGAGAAACTTGGAGAGAATAGTTGTAATCTGGATTTCTGTAAACATTTATGAGTTTAAATGATAAGTGTCGTTTTTAATCTTCAATTATGAGTTGAATATTGTAAAATCTTAATAAGGGTGTAGTGTAGGATTTCCTGCAACTACATTTTGGCGCCCGAAACAGGGACTGAATTGATGATTATTTGAAGAGAAAGATAAAATTTAACATTGTGATTGGAAGGAATTTAAAAAAAAATAGTGAAAGATTGTATGCAACACCCAACAACTCGATTAGAATAATGGATAGAAGAAGAAGAAATACGCCAGAACCAACCACAACTGTGAGAAGGAGTAAGAGACTTGCGAGTGGAGGAACAAATGAAATGGGAGAATCTTCAAGGATAAGGACAAGAAGAAATAGAATAAGGAATGAAGGACAAAATCAAATTCAACAGCCGAATCAACAAACACCAATAGAAGATGGAGCTGTGGATTATGATAGAGTGAGTGTGCATACTTGGAGATCGGATTCGATGGAAGAAACAGAAGATCGACAATTAAGAAACGAAAGAGGAGAATAAAGAGATCAAGAAGTGATTGAAGGATTGGTTCATGAAGAAAATGAAAATGAAACAGTAGATGATATAAGACAAAGAATACAGGAGGAAAGAAGATTGGAAGCGGAAGAACGTGCGAATTTAACATGACAAAATTATGAGTTAAGAATGGAGAATTTAAGATTGCAACGAAGAAGATCAAGGAGTACCACTAGGTCAAGTTCAAGATCATTTAGAGAAGAACCAAGGCAAAATTCCCTTGTGAGAAATATTGGAGCAAATATTCAAGGAAGAATGCAAAATCCAAATGAGGAACCATATCATAGAGAAGAGGATATAATTGATGATCGCCATATTCTACATGATGAGTTGTGAATGGTAGATGAAATCAAGAGTGTAGAAATAACCAAAATGGCGAGGAAAATCGTAGAAGAATATTACATGGGTGATAAAACCTAAGAAATCAAAGAATCATCGAGGACGAAATTGAGAGACATTATGCTGAACAAGCACGTCTAGCTTGCGAGAGGGAAAGGTTAAGAGAAGAAGTGGAAGAACAAGAATTTTAGGAGGCAATTCGACATAATAATCATGATAATCGCGAAAGGAGACGCGCAGAATCGCCAAAATAATGGTATCAATGAAGATTGCGATAGAATACAAGGAAGAATAGAAAAACAACGAGGAGAAATGGACAGAAATGGAGAAAATCGCAGAAGAAGAGAAGCTGCATTGAAAAGGCCAATGGAGAAAGATTCAACTGGGAATGAACAAATTTTAAGAGAATTAGCAGAAATGAGGCAAATGATGAATAATAGAAGAGAAGGAGGGAGAAGGAAACTTGATGAAGCAATTGAGGAAGCTGCGAGAACTCCATTTACTCAAGAAGTATAATTAAGAGGAATACCCCCAAAATGCAACTTATCATCATTAACCAGTGTCTTCGATGGAACTACTTGTGTTGTTCAACATGTCAAGGATTATGTTAGGTGTATGCTATAGTGGGAAAACCATGATGCTGTGTTATTCAAATATTTTGCGTCTAGCTTAACTGGTGAGGCTCTAAAATGGTTTGAGGGTTTTCCCAAAAATACTATAACTTCTTTTAATCGTTTTCAAGCTACATTTTTGGGAGCATACATAAGCAACAATTCATCGCGGCCGGGTATTGAAGATGTACTTGGGTTAAAGCAGAGGGTTGGCAAGAGTCTAAAACACCTAACCATAAGATGGAAGACAATGTGCAGTGAAATGGCAGGAAGAGTGGATGAAAGATATCTCATTTTATCTTTTATCAATGCAATGTTCGCAACCAATCTGTTATACATACAAATTTTCATAATCAAGAATACAATTACAATGACGGAGTTGCGAGAGTTACAATAGGAATACATTGCTTTGGAGGAAAAAAAAAATGAGATGGAATCATATCCAATCGCAAATACCAGCTCAATAGTGGCAAATGGAAGTATACTTCCTAAAATGATTAATAATGTGGCGAGCACCTCGCAGCCACAACAAGAGAAAGTGGAGATTGATAACCAGCAGAAGTTAGTAACCATGGGCAGTCGAGATCAAGAAGAGTATGAAAGAGAGAAGAACTATTACAATCACGGTGGAAATATCAAAATTCAAAGGTTTGATCAACCACATGAAACTTATGGTGGACAGAGGAAAGACAATTTTAGAGGTCAAGGTAATCAAAAGATAATATGGGAAGAAATTAAGATGCCACCCCTGAATACCAGCATAGAGAAAATTTGGGAAGCTATCATTTTGATGGAAAATATACCATCACCCTGGAACATGGGAAAAGAACCACATCCAAATAATCGAAATCAAGCATTTTTTCCTTACCATCATTTTCATGGTCACTCAATAAATGATTGCAGAAATGTAAAAAGGATAATTTTGAGGATGATTGATCAAGGAAAGTTAAATCAATTTTTAATAGGATATCCACAATCTCACCAATTACCCCCAGCACCAGAAATTCACAGAGTGAATAATGTAAAAGGAGCAGAAACATTTGTGATAAAAGTGGGATCTAAGGCAAAGAATTTATCCTGTAATTCCATTATACATTCATTCAAGACCATTGAGGATTTCCACGTCAATGTTCTAAGCAGAGTCTTTGCGAGAGATACCGATGGAAGAGAAATGCTGAATATTGCTAGAGCCTCGCCATTAAAGGAATGGCAGAAGAAAACTATTTCTTTCACTGCACAAGAAGTAGCAAACCCTGCCGAGATGCATGATCAGCCATTAGTTGTTAGATTAGAGATAAACCCAAAACAAAAAGAGGATGAAGATGAAAATGAAGACAAAGTTGAAGATGATGAAAATGAAGATTCATGGGCAATTAATAGAGTGTTGATTGATACAGGCAGCTCCGTTGATATTTTATTTTATCACACTTATAAGACCATGGGAGGAAGAGACCAAGATTTAATACCATCGACGTACAAGATTTATGGTTTTAATGGCACTGCTAACAAACCCAAAGGGGAAGTTACAATGCAGATTCCATTAAAGGGGATATCTTCTGATGTCTTATTTTGTGTTGTTGACATTGAATCACCGTATAATTCCTTGATTGGCAGTCCATGGTTTCACGGAATCTTAGGTGTGGCATCGACTTATCATCAATGTATTAAATTTCCACATCCCAATGGTATTGGAATTATAAAGGGAGATTTGGTTGAGGGGAAGAAGTGCTATGAAATTGACATGGAAACTTGTGAGGGAAGATCCGCGAGGAACAAAAATTGGACTCAAAACATCAAACAGAAACAAAGAGAAGACAGAATAATGATTGATGCAATAGAGCGGAGAGAAGATGAAATGCTGCAAAGTCAAAAAATGCTAAAAACAGTTGGTGGCGAGCATCTCGCTAGTGAAGAAAATATAGTAAAACGCAACAGAAAAGTAGCAATGGAATATAGTAAGTAGAAAGGTAGTATGATGAAATTTAAGAAGTTTATGAATGATTTGTTTGAAGAAAATGTAATTGACAGGGACCTGAAATTTTATCATACAAAAGGAAAGAAAGTCAAAGAAATGAAATTTTATCAGAGTTGCAATACTCACAAGAAACGCGAATAGAATTTCGCAGAGATTTATAGAATGGGACGAACCTTTATGGCATACACCCTAGTCCGTGGGTATAATCTCGCAAGAGGCAAATGTAAGACCTAAAGTACGTCATATGAGGGGGCATCTCTTTACTTGACTCGGGGATAAGGTTATACCGCTGCTGGAACCTGAGTCATGCAGATGTTTGGGTTAAAGAAAACCTATCCAGGAGAGATACCTTGGATTTCCAGCTTTATAAGGTTATACCCTGGTTGGATGACCGAGGGTCTCTTCTAAGGAGTGCAGAGTATGACCAAGGCGCCGAGGTACACGGTTGAGCCAAGGGTGCCTGGGACGGATGAACCTACCCTGGACATTCTTGGTAAGTCTTTCTATGATGCATTCGGCCCAAAGAAAACCCCACTTAGGGTGCAGTCTTGTAACTATAATCCATATAGGCATTAAGGAAAAGAGGCTGCGAAAACAACTGGTTGTTGGTAAATCTGGATGGGAGGAGCTAGTCTTGTATGTCCGATGTTCCCTCCTTGAATTGGCATCCAGGGGGAAGATAAGGGCGGCACCCTCCATTAGGGAGCTGATAAGTGTCTTAAGACGGCAATGTCATGGGGATTTATGCTCGCAAGAGCATTTTTTAGGCCTGTCATATTGTCGCGTGAGGAAAATTATGAAGAGTAAAAAGATAAGATGAGATCAATGGGTTTTTACATGAAAATGTAAAGACGTCATGGGATTTCATCCCAAGACGGCAATGTCATGAGGCTTTGTTCTCACAAGGGAACTTAGGCTTGTCATATTGTTGCAAAGAAATTAACAAAATACAGATAAGACAAGATCAATGGGTCAATACATGTAAGTGTAAAGACGTCCTGCGATTTTGTTGCAGAAAGAAAAATGTGGAAAAATAAAACCTTTAACTAGGAAGGCATAATAAGACCACAAGATTACATGGTTGCGATAGCAACACATAAATTATACAATTATTGATAGCGATATCCTCGTAGATATTGAGGCAAAATGTATTCAACAGATTTTATTTACAACTGATATCTAAAATCCATTCAATTTTCTCATATTTCAGATGAATAACAGAGGCAAGTATGGGAATGCACAGAATGAAGAAATTATTATTCATCATTATATGATAAAATTGCATAGATACTATTATATGACACATTTACGCATAAAGTTAAAGGGTAATAAATATATTGATTTACTAATATTGTAGGAAAAGAATTGTTTGAATATCAATAAGAAAATTAGCTACTCATAGTTTGGAGTTCACACAATAATAATAATAATTAAGGAAGAAAGAAAAACTTATTGAAAAGATGATGGTTGCTCCTTCCTCCAATCCTTGTGCACTTTAACTCCTTCTCCAAAGTAGATGTGTGTGTAAAGTTGTAGAGAACTCTTTTATTTATAGGCTTCAATACTCTCCATATCTTTGTAGGAAAAGAATCCACATTTCATAAGAACACCACTTTCCCAATTTGAGCCATATTCCAATTTCTAGTCCAATTCTCCAAAACTTCCAAGTTTTCATCCAATTCCCAATTCTAAGTCTTTACACAATGAGAGAAGTCCACACAAAATTCTGCATTTTTGGTCACCGAAAAACTGGGTTTTTGGCCGGAAATAGGCCGGAATTCGTCACCGTCGGCTACCTGAAAATCCTCTCTTTCGACGGAATATTCCGTCAGTCCACCGTTAGGACTAATGGTCAAACAAGTCAACCCGTTAGTCAAAAGTCTGTCAAAGGGAGACGAGTCATCCATTGAGTCAGCTGTCTTATTCAGGGCTGAGTGGTCTGAGTTGTTGAGTCACTGAGCCGGCTTCCGAGTTGACTCGCCAGAATCAAAATCCGGCCGAGTTCTGTTCAATTACAGGACTTTCCGGCCGTAATTTCAGGCCATTATCTTCACCTGCGACATGCCTAAGCATACATCTATAATTTCATTTCAATACATCACATATATTCATTCAATTTCTACTTCAATCATCAACTCATCTTAACTCAAACCATCATTCCCATCTCTGAGTTCTTCAACAGCTATTCACAGCAAAGCAGCGTCATCTAATTTCAAACTGAGAACAACCCATCTTCAATTACCCATTCAATCACCACGGATTCGATCTTCTCCAACTCATCCATGAAGCCATCACAACATTTCCACTCTCGAGTCTCGATTGCATCTCAATTTTAGACGGCAGCTTTTCTTTCTTTTCACTGCAATTTCATCCATTACAGCAATACTTAATTTCAAAACCCCAATTCGAATCAACCCAACACAAACTGCACCTTCTTCTTTGTGTCTCGAGCAACAGCAGCAGTCGTTGCTTATTCTCGATCTCATTTTCATCCATCTGCTTCTCTTTTTTTCTCCAAACCCCATCTCTGCTTTGTGTCTTCACTCCCAACACAAACCCTAAGTTCAATTTGCAGAGATGAGTCAAAACCCTCATCAATTTCTTCTTTGTTCTTCAACTATTATTTTTTTCGATCTGAGATTTGGTTATCACAGCAGCTGCGCTGCTTTTCTTTGTTTTATCAATTTTAGGGGAAACTGGTAATAAACAGTGAATGAGAGATTGTTTCTCTCGAAATAGGGTTAGACAATCATTGGGATGGATTTAACCACCCAACTGTGTAAGAACCACCCATCCGGTATCCCCTTATACTTAGTTAGTCTGGCTTTAGTGCTTCTCCAAAATAGTTGCCCCCATAACATTGACTAGGCTCCAGATAGTGTTCTCCCCTGAAATGACAGATTTGCCCTTTTTGCTCAATTTTGGTGATTTCTTCTTCTTTTCCTCCGTGTGACTCCAGAGTACCTAATAACTCAAAAACACACGTAAAATACATAATTTACAAGATAGCAAAGAAATCATAACCAATAGATATTAAATAAAGGTGTATTCTACACCCTATCACCCGCCCTCTTATCAAATTCACCCACTTTGCCCAGCAGGTCCCGGTTAGATCGCTCCACTACATCCTTATCCCTCAATATACATCGGCGATCCTAGTAAAGGTCTCGGTTCTGCAATTATAAAGAGCCTACATGCTGCTCTAGGTTCGTGGCTAAGGCTGTTTTCTCAGCAGCAAGACGTTGAGAAGAACCCAAGTGAGCCCGTAAATTTTCTATCTCTGCAGGATCATACTCGAATTGGCGATATCGTTCTAACTCACTTTCAAGTGCTTCGATCTCCTCATTTTGGCGATCTATTTTGCCATATTTGTTTGCCATTCGCCGACGGAGATTCTCCACTAAATCCTTTTCAATATCCCACTTCCTCTTCATGATCCTAAACTCCGAAGAAGCATCTAAACCTATACTAGCTATCTCGGCTAGAAGAAGGATACCCGACTCAGGATACTGGCACGATAAACTCAATTAACTTAAACTAAAGTTTATAACATTATAACATACCTTGAGCATCGGCGAGTTTGATCTCCAGCTCGCGCGTGCGACTCTTCTCGTTCTGTAGCAGAAGTTAGAGATTTTCCACCAGCTGCCTCTCCCTTTGACGATTGGCGGCATCCAACCGTACTGGATTAAGGATCTGATCCACGTAAGCCAGTTAGAATGGTAGGCGACGATTAAGAAGAAATTAAGGAGTAGGATATCTCCCAAACATACAGAGTCACTCACCACCGTGTCAAGATTCTGAGAAATATCGCCATAGAGGGGCACCGCATTAAGCATTTCTTCATCAGTATACGATCCAAAGTCGGGGGAAATAAGCGCTCCAATAGAGTTCATGATAGGGCCAGAGACAGTAAAAGAAGTTTCATTACTAGAAGACGACCCATCAGTGATCTGGGGAACACGAGGAAGCACTACCGGTCCTGCAGCTACAATCTTCTTCGATTCGGGCGCCTCCAGGGGTTCTTGTTTGTCGTCTTTCTCCTTCCCATCACCCTTGTCATCCGAGAAATCCTCACCGAATATGTCATCTTCATCAGGGATATCGAAGATTGGTTTCTTCCTTTGTTGTGGATTAGAAACAACATGCTTGCCCCTATGAGGATTACGTCTAAGAGGTTGAGGGTCAATCTCCTCCACATCGGCTTCATCATCATCGTGCCTAGGAAATTTCTTCACAATGCAAAAAACAGGGGCAAGTACATGTACTTATAATAAAAACACTGTGTTTGTTACCTTCCCATGGTCTTCCTCAACCCTTGTGCTAGAACCTCTTTTCCTCGACGATGCGGCAGCCTTGGTAGAGTCGCCCTGAGGCTTTGACGACAACAAATAGCCAACCCGTGTAAGAACCAACAAGTTAGAAATTGAGGAAAGTAGGAGGAGAAACATACCTTATCGGCCTTGTCGTCATTAACTACCCAGAAAGGATAGGGCTCGGCCGGAAATGAAGGCGATGGAAAGCTACCATGTAAAATAGGACCTTGGACAAGGATCGGAACTTGGGGATAGATTGGATCATTTGTGTAACGGGGTCGCCTTTTAGAACCTTAGCCCATGGGATCAGCATCCAGCATCATCCTCTCAACACCCTTGGGCATGGTTCTCTGACGATGGGGACTGGCAGCAAAACCGGCAAGATCACCATCGGTTGAAGTACCAGCTCGATAGTTGGCAAGGAAATTGGCAACAGTATACTCTGGAGCGTGCTCGGGCTTGTAGGTCGACCACTCGGCGGTAGAACCGTGACCATCTTGGAGAGCTCTCCATTCATCCATAATGCGAAAAGTGTTGCCAGTCCATTGAGCCAGGGCGCGATAAGGCTTGAGCTGGGAGAGAACCTCATAATAAAAAGGGCTATCAGGGTTGTACAAAGGGAGACGAAGTCCTAGCTGTAGCTGACCCTGAGTAATGACCATGCAATCAGCCGACTGCTCATACTTATCCATGTCGGATTTCTTCAAGAGGTTGTTTTGGCCCGAGATTAGGGTAACTTCGTAACTTTGAAGATCGTACTTCTCTTTCAACTTCTCAATGAACTCTCCATCAGAGAGATATTTCACCCTTTTCTCGTACCTGCACGAAATAGAATGAGAATCATTAGGAAAGATAGATTTCATGGCGCGATCATCGTACTTAGAGGGACTATCAAACGAAAACAGGGAAGCAAGGTAAAAAGCATCATTCTCAGAAAAAACATCATCCACACACCTTTTCTCAGTCATCGAGGGAGAAGAAGCCATGAACGGGAATATTACAGAACTCGGAAATCGATGAAGGAGATTGGGACGACGAAAACATAACTGCAGCCACTGTAGCACTCGGAGATGGAGAGATGAAGGAATAAAATCGAGAAAACAAGGACTTACTGAGGTAGAAGGTGATAAAGAATCTCGAAGTAAAAGCTGCAGCGTCTGTAAGCTAAAAAAGAAATGGTGAAGAAGAAGAAATAGAATAGGAGTTGGGTTATTTAAAAGAAGAGAAGTTGTAACCGACGCCGACGGATTTGGTGTAATAAAGTGGAGTTAATGGGGGACTGCATGGCGGAAATCTCGGCATGAACGAGGACGTGGGAAGCGGGGACGACTTTCTTCCACTCGTGTCTTCCACACGAGCGAAAGAAGGGGCATAAATGTAGGTGTAAATTATCCACATGGCTAGGTGGCAACATCTCAAGCTATGAGGTACCCAAACATGAAGAGACGAGAAGCACGGGATAGAGGATGGAAGGCGCGAGATTTAAGGAGCCACGTGGATCGGGCATGATCACTCTACAGATGTCGGACAAGACTCGACCTCAGGCCTCTGACAAAGCTGACAGACGAGATTTATTGGGTCAACCGAAGAGCGATAGTCAAAGGGATAAGAAGATACGTGTCATATCGACCAGTTGCAAGGGCGACATGATGGAAGGGCGACATTGCGCCAAGAGAACACCCGAACGGATCGGTTCGGACAGTAGACTACAAAGGGATAAAAGCACATCGACCATAGTGACAGAAGAAGGGACGACGCAAGCGGGCCCGATGGCAGGACTTCAAGTTAGATATGTTGTGACCAACACCCTAGTTTGGTTGTATGTAGCCTCTCCTATAAATAGAAGAAGTTGTATCCAAAAGAGGTAGGTTGTATTTTGAGAGAGAGACTTGTAATCACGAGAGAAAGAAGGAAAGTTGAGAGCTAGACCATTTTACAAGTGAGCTCATTTGGAAGAGCAACACCATTGTAACACCTTGAAGTAATAAGATTCATCCTTTCACCCCGTGGACGTAGGTAATCATACCGAACCACGTATATCCTTGTGTCTATCGTCATGTCCTTACTTTCACTTGCATGAGTAGAAGTTTTCTATCCTTTGGATGTAGGTTGTAGTAAATTGCATCTACATTACCCTTATTGGAAAAAAGTGCAATAAATATTATGGAGACTGTGAAAATGACCATACTGCCCTTATCGGAAATAAGTAAAGTTAATGTTACAAACTATGAAAATGACCATATTACCCTTATTGGAAAAAAGTTCAATAAATATTTTGGAGACTGTAAAAATGACCATACTACCCTTATCGGAAATAAGTAAAGTAAATGTTACTGATTGTGAAAATGACAATTTACCCTTATTGGAAAAAAGTGCAATAAATATTATGGAGACTATGAAAACGACCATACTACCCTTATCAGAAATAAGTAAAGTAATTCTTACAGACTGTGAAAATAACCATATTACCCTTATTGGAAAAAAGTGCAATAAATATTATGGAGACCGTGAAAAATGACCAGACTACCCTTATCGAAAATCAGAAAATTAAATATTATAGACTGTGAAAATGACCATATTACCCTTATTGGAAATCACTGCAATAAATATTATGGAGACTGTGAAAATGACCAAACTACCCTTATTAAAAATAAATAAAGTAAAGGTTAGCATCCTTCTAAGTTTGGTTTGTTATATTGTCACTCTAGAATGTAGATTTAAACCACTCTATATTTTACATTCTATAGAGTTGAATGGTAGATTTAAATAACTGCAATTTACACCGTGTCTATATTTAACAATGCCTTGTATGTTTCAGGCAAAGTGACGCATTTGTTAGTCTTTTTTTTAAGGCTCAGTTTGAAATTTTCTATATCTCACTTGGACACAAGAGGCTCAGGTTCGACTCACCTGAGCCACAATTTTTTTTTTCAAATTTTTTTTTACAACTCTTATAAGGGTTGTGATAGTAATAATAATAAAATAGGACAAAACTACCAATATTGAGAGGAAGGAAGGATTGCTCAGGGCTTGTGCTAACACCTAGTAGGCTTGTGTTCGAATCTCTCAAACACCTTTTCTCCAAATGATATTTTTTTATCTTCAACAACCCTTATAAGTGTTGTCGTATAGTTATTCACTACCTTAACGAGATTAGTTGTTAAAGTCTAAAGGTGGTCACTACTCTTTTCACAAAAACGTTGTGATTTTGATTCTCGTCACGACTCTTTGTTCCTCTTTGGTCTCAAGAGTTGGACGTTTTTATACTTTGACAACTTTTGTTTGACAAAAGTTGTCAAACATACCACCTTTCACAACCTTAAATATACGAGTTGTGAAGTTACAGTTGTAGATTACTATTTTTCCGTATTCAAAGTATATTTTTTTTGTGCAGATATTATCCAAAACTTTTTTCGGTGTGCAGCTATTATCCACAGTGTTTTTCTAATGTGCAACTATTATCCACAATATTAATTAACCTTTCATTGAATAATTTTAATTTTGTCAGGGCCAAGAGAATAATTTGCATAATTATTTCTATGACCCCAGGGCCAAAAGAGTAAGACACATATTTTCTAGGGTCATAAGAATAATTAACCCAATTGACAAAACAATGCATGGAGTAACTTACCATTGATTTCGGTCATCCCGTGGCTTTGATTAGGGTTAATTAGTATTTGGGTCGTAAGTTTTGGTATGTCTTTGAGTTTGGGTCGTAAGTTTATCCGTTTTTGAGTTTGGGTCGTTGACCCCGATAGTCAACGGCGTCACTAGTCAAACTGTTAGTCAAAGTTAACTTCAGTTATCCAATGTATTTACCCAGTTTGTCGAGGCTCTCTAGACTTCGTTAGAAGTCGGAATTAAGAGTTTGACCCCATCTTAGAAAGCCGAAATAACCACCTTCCAAACTCACTTTAAAAATCCAGATTCCGAGTTCAAATGGTCAATCAAAAGTATGCGCAAACTAGGTCACAAAACTGCGTAGCTACAGATTTCAGCTCGGGACAGCTAGTTTTCAGGAACAGATCTCTAAACGATAAATCCGATTGCTAATACCTTTTAACTCATTAAATACAAGACATAGAGGAACGTTTTTCGTTAAGAAAGTGTCGCCTAAATCCCTACCTATTGATGCCAGTTTCGCTTGAGACAACAAGGGGCGAAAACCGTGGGCAGAAAATCCAGATTCCGAGAGTTTTTCGCCCACTTTTTTCTGCCCCTTGTTGTCTGCGAAACTGGCACCAACAGGTAGGGATTTAGGCGACACTTTCTTAACGAAAAACGTTCCTCTATGTCTTGTATTTAATGAGTTAAAAGTTCTTAGCAATCGGATTTATCGTTTAGGAGATCTGTTCCCCGGAAACTAGCTGGCCTGAGCTGAAATCTGTAGCTACGCAGTTTTGTGACCTAATTTGCGCATACTTTTGATTGACCATTTGAACTCTGAATCTAGATTTTTAAAGTGCGTTTGGAAGGTGGTTATTTCTTATTTCTAAGATGGGGTCAAACTCTTAATTCCGATTTCTAACGAGGTCTGGAGAGCCTCGACAAACTGGGTAAATACATTGGCTAACTGAAGTTAACTTTGACTAACAGTTTGACTAGTGACGTCGTTGACTAACGGGGTCAACGACCAAACTCAAAAACGGACAAACTTACGACCCAAACTCAAAGACATACCAAAACTTACGACTCAAATACTAATTAACCCCTTTGATTAATTACGGGGGATTTGACTTTGAGTCGAAGGCGACCCTTGATTTTAATCATCCTGTGGACGGGGTCGACTATCTTATAAGACATAGCGGACTATTAATTTTTAAGCATGTTGCGAGGAGGATTCGTTGTTCCGTGAGATATATATCCAATTGTTCTAAAAGAATTAAGCAATGCAATTGTGCTAAGCGCCTATGTTAACCCTAGCTTCATATCAGAATAGTTTTATATCCGTCGGGTTGGAACTGAATTAACTTCATCGGTTGGGGTACAGGGTACAGTTAATCCAAATTATGTTTTTGATCTACTACCAGCAGGTTTTGGTATTCTTTAATCTTAATTCTTTTTGTACAACTTACACCAGCACCATATGTTCCGTTAAGGCCTGCTGATGACAAAGACAATGAACGCCATGTTATCTGAAAGCTGTATCGATGATAACTATGGGCCATATAATTGTGATGAGTTTTTTAACCTTCCAACGCACTTATATTATCTACGAGCGAGTGGGTTTTAGTATTCTCCGGTAGGTATATATATACTCATCATCCTATGTATCGATGTATAATATTAGATAGTACTTCTCTTATGTTTTTAAATAACTGATCCAATCCAATATAACGTATTCAGGTGCTATCAAGTTGGTCAGATTTCTCTACCGTCCAAAGAAGGGAAAGCTATACACATTCTAGATCCCGGATATAGGACTACAAACAAAATGGGATCCCACTTACCATGTAGTCTGTCTAATAGCTCCATACCATGAACGTCGTTATGAGCGAGGAAACAACTAAGAAAATTTTGGATGACAAAGGATGGTGCAACTTAGCATGGAGTGAATGTACTCTGTAAGTGTTTAGAAATGGACGTTAGGATGTTCTGTCCATAAAAATATTGCATTAGATAATCATAATGTCTATATCTTTGCCAACGGCTCCGGCATACCCTAATAATTATAAAAACTGAGCCTTTCCCCCAGCTAACTCTAAAAATAGGATAACCCCAAAGTTGAGACTGGAAAATAAATTCTCAAGCATTGGTTGTGGACTTTAACAACCACCATCGTTCCCAAGCAAGGTCATTTTCTGGTTTCTAAACGTATACATGATCATTGATCAAGTTGCTTTTCTTTATTCATTCATTTAGCTTTCCTAACTCTTAACAGTCGAAAGATCCTTTCAGCATCTCTCTTCAATCTGGCTCTGGCATTTGTGTCCATATTTTTATTTTATTTTTTATGATGAGATGATGAACATTGTATAGGGTTGGAAGAGATCCATCAACAATTGAACACGACATACTGTCGACTGTCACATTACTGACGAGATGGCTAATGGAAGAGTCTGCCCTCGTCCAATTAAATCACATTTTATGGCTGTTTGGCATACGCAACCCTTGGAAGACTTAATTTGAATGGATGGCACAAGAAGTAATTATATGCTTAGTTTTCATGATTTATTTTTTATTTTTTTGAAGCAAGTTTTCATGATGAAAGGATCCAACACCCAAGTCAGCCAATTGATAATAACCCGGGCGCATTAAGGAAAGAAAAGGAATCCCGCCATGGTAAATGACCCCACATTTCTTTGTAATCGTCAGTGTAAAAACAAATTACAAATTAAGCAGAACAAAGGGAGAAAAAAAAGAAGCAGGATGAGTATCATACACAGAGTAGCGAATAGATCAGTCTAAAAGTGATTATAAACCAATCTCTTATTCAAATATCCTGTCATAACCCCACGCACTGAGATCGCAAATCGCCCTGTCAGCATCTTCCTTCTTCGCAAAGATCACAAGTCCTCCGACTATGCCAGTCTTCTGATCTACAGAAACAGAAACATGCTCGACATGACCAAAATCGCTGAACAGCTCAAGCAAGTCAGGCTCACTAGTATATTTTGGGAGGTTGGAGACACGAACAGAGTTTCCTTCGTTCCTCCGTGGCTTCATCTCTGACCCTAGTCGTTTCACCCCATCTCTCTTGCCAGGAGGAATGTCTGTTGCTGACTTGGAAGTGCCGAAATGGTTGGCAAGGTCTGGTGGTGGGAGAGCAAGACGCTTCTTAGGACACCATCCTGTCCAGTGATCCCCCTTCTTACCACAGATCCTACACACCATAAGCGCAGCACCTCCGAGGTTTGACAAGGAATCTCCTGGAACCTTGGTGTCATCTTTGCTACCAGGAGGTTGAGGCCTTTTATCTTCAGTAGAAACCATGGTAAGTCTAGCACTAGTACCGACACCTTTATGAACAGCATCACCAAACTTGGGTTCAAAATTTTCCTTGTGACAATTCTCATCTTCTTCTAATCCCCAACGAACTTTGTTTGGTGGCATCTGTGTTGCTGAACCTGGTCGTTGCATAGTATCTATCCCCAAGAAGGAAAATCAAACAGAGATCGACAGAGAAATCAAATAAGGGTTTCGGAAATCTCAGCCGGTATTTAGGGGTGTTTTCAAAGGTTTGGATCTATAAAAAGGGCAATGTCTTCTTGCCAAATTCCGTCTATAACCTTAAGTACGAATTGGGCCTCAATTGGGAATCCCATCCCTATAGCTGTTTTATATGGACTTTTGGTTTTGTAATTGTATTGTATTACCCCAGTTAAGTAACGATTCTTATTTAAGCTGTACCATTTTTGCAAAACTGAGGTGCTGATTTTTTTTTTACGTATTTAGAAAGAAAATTATGGTGAAATTATTTTTTTTTTAACATAGTGTTCTTTGTTACACCGTTGATACCCTAAAGCTCATTGATCTGAACACAGATTATCCCGACAAATGTCAATTAAAGATTTGATTCAGAAGTAATCTTCTCCTATCCGCTCTTCAACTCACAATTTGTAGAAAATTCAAAAATCCTTCTCATTTCTGCTAGAAAAAGATAAAAATGGAAACAGAATCATCTACAGAAGCGGAGGTTTCATCCCCAAAACCTACTGATGAGACCCTTCTTTTCTTTCTTCATCCTGCTCTCTAGAGATGGGAACTCGATGGAATTAAACGCAATATCCAGGACAATTGGATTGCGTGGAACTGCCTGGAAAGCTGGAGGGAAAGGTTCGATATGTGGAACTCCTTTGGTGTTAGGATCAGCAACTGATGATTCGTAAACATCAAGCTTCTCTAGAAGGAATACCCCAGCCTACAAGTTTGACAGTGAAAAGTGAGACATGTCAAATTAACACTCAATCTTGGGAAGATCTGAACTAACCAAATAGTTGTGGGTTTTACCTTGTTGCCACTTTCAGTCAGCGATATGCTAGAGACTCCTTTTGTGATTTTCTCTGGAGCCTTCTCCTCTTCCATAATTCCAGCAGCGTGCTCTATGCAAATGTTCGATCTGCTGTTGTTGTACAATACTTCCAGGTCTTGAATCATGTCCTGTTAGATGAGACTAGAAAGTTAGCAACAAACTGAAAGAAGCACTCTTAAAAATCGTAACATAAATGTACAGTACAAACTTGAACAGAACTTCAGCTAGAGCATATAGTGCAAACCTTATCAAAGCTGCTCATAGCTTTAAGTTTCAGGAGGGTGCTTTCAGCAAGGGATCGAGCACGGCTGTACAACACATATGCTTCTGCCCTCTTTCCAGCCAAGCTATAAGACTTTGCCAAGTAGAAGCACCTGCAAACATACATAAAAACATCAAATAAAGCTGAAACCTCAAAATGAACTCCAAGTGTCACTTGACGTTAGAAAACTCGTACAACCCTAACATGGTTGAATTATGCAACTATAATCCACAAAAAACACGGCTTCTGAAGCATTGCAATAGATAATGAGTTTAAAGAACGAGAAGAAAACAAACCTCTCTGCCCGAAACACCTGATTTTTCAGTGCAAATTCTTCAGCAAATGCCACTTCTTCTGGAGTGCTATCTCTCCTAGAGGTTACTAAGTCAGACAGATCACTAGTATTCTGCCAATAAAAGACAACGAAAGAGGATAACATCAAAAACAATCACCATGTTATACCATATATAGGGTTATTAACAACAAACCACAGTGATATAACCAAATTTTCACTATTAAAACACATAGGATCCAATGCAAACATTGTAACAAAGACATCCTTCATCAAGGATTAGTAGACCCCATTTACCTGTATTAAAAGATCGAATAAGCGAACAAGTCCCTCAGGCTTTGTGGCTTTTTCAACCTTGTCATCACGATTTCTTGCAAATTTGCTTTTTGCAATGCTAACCAGCAATTGATTTCGCTCAATCGTTCGTTGTCCTAAGACAGCAGAAACAGCTTTGTCTAAGCCACTTAAATCATCTTTTACATTTTCTGTATCACCAGCATTAACCTAAAAACGATGAACTGTTAAAACAAGGATGTACGAGTTGCCAAAAAAACCTCACAATGTAGATGCATGCTATACGGAAAATGCAAAGGTTATACCAAGTCCTTGCGAATGCAGCTCCTAGCTTCATGGTATGCAGCAAAAATTTTGTCATACATGACTACTTTTTTCTCAGCAGGTACTGTTGCAGAACCATGCAAATCTTTCTCCAGCTCCTGGGCTGATCAAATTTCTCTTGTTAGGAAACATCACTGAGCAGACAATACAGGTTGCATATAATCCAGCCATCACTCACCTTTCAAAATCGAGACCCGAGTCTTGGCATTTGCAACTGGAAATCGATGACCAAGCCAATTGAACTCTGTCATGGATGCTGCCTGTTGGGACCTAGCCTCGTCCATAACGGCCTGCAGACCAAGAAACAAGAAAAAAAACAAAACACATGTTTATTCGCATTGGAGTACAAATCTTGTAGGAACGCACAGTAACATGAGTAGTTTAGTGTTGGTAAAACTAATATTACCTCGAGCTTAGCTTTGAAGAGGTCCAATGCAGGTCCTTCCATCTGTCCCATATCTGCGAGTTCAGAAGTCTTTATGTTTGATTTACCAGCTTTGATTGAGCAGTAATTGATGTTGGGATCCAGCTCTAGAACACGCTCACGGCATAAGACTTGGTTTTCTATGTCACCGTACTTGCCAAGTTGCTCATAAACAGCCCTGTCAATCTCATATTAGTCAGCAACAACATTTTCTAGCAAACCTAAAGGGGAAAACAAGTTGAGATTAGACTGAATCTAGTCTTAGAAAGGAATATGTGTGTGTGTCAGAGAGAGAGGGAGGGAGGGAGGGAGAGTCTGATGCACCTAGCATTCTTGAAACTCATCAATGCTGTTTCCCAATTCTGTTCGAGTTCAAAGAGAAGAGTACCCTTCATAAAAGAAGCATAGGCCTGCAGTTTCCAACCAGAAGAGGTGAAATTAACACAGGTGCAATAAAATAAAGACACAAAAAACAGGTTAACTAAAGGTAGAAGATAGGAGTTAAAGAATGCACCTCAGCTTCTAGTGATGTCCTGGAATCTCCTTTGACGGCACACAACTGCGCAAAAAGTGAAGCCCACTTGACTGCCTTTCTCAATCGACCAATTAAATAGATACGTTGGCATGGAACAGGCCCATTAGGCAACTGCCTTTTCTCCATGGCATGACTCCAAGCCCTTTCTGCTGTATACAAAAGTACATGGAGGTACCTAATTCAATTCCAAACCACAAAAGCATAAGAAATCACAAGTCCACTGTCCACCAGTCACATAAACTCACATCACTTGACCAAACCACAAAACTGTGTAACATGTGAAACATGTGAAACAAGCCATGTCGATCACATCAAAACTACAATTTCACAAATGTTTTAACCGAGATTTTATTGTCAAGTATGATGCAAGCTATACACAGCCTTGATAGCAAGGGCAACCAATTTAACCAGTAGAATTGAGTGGTTGATCACAAAATTTAAGAATTGTAAACATAAATAACAAAGGCAACCAGCTCCTGCATTCACCAATACTGTTAAGTAGTGAACTCAACTACTTCTTAGCCACAAAAATGCAAAGTAATTCAGATATAGATTAATGTGCATACCTAACTTCAGTAACAGTAGACTCAGTTATAGCCCTCTTGTTGTATTTCCCTTGCCCATGAGTAAACTTCAACGACTTATACAATCTCCTCAATCTCGCTGTACAGTATCTCCTACATTCAATAAAACACCAAAGCTATCAACTGAAACTTAATTGTTAATCAAAATCAAAATTACGAACTTCAACAGACTATAAAACAGCTAAATTGTAACCAATCCACACTCAGATTCCAAGATTGAACATACCGATAACGAGCGTAATCTCCATGGCGTAATCCATGTTGCATCTGAGCAGATTTTAATAGTTGCAATACTGTAATTGATTCAAAATTTTCGATCAATCACAGATTTTAATGTTAAATTGATGAAATAGAGAGAAGAAACGAACCATTAATTGAGAATTTAGGGTTGATCTGATCTGTTTTTTTGTCATCGATTTCCATTGAGATTGTTTCATTTTCCTTGGCCATTGTTAGAGAGAGATCGTTTGAGACTCAGAATCGTCCTGGTTTTTCCCCTTGTTCACCTTGATTTTAGTTAGTCTCGGCTGTTATCAATAATATTATAGACATTATTCACAAAAGTATTATTGGGCACCTGAGTTTTGTTGCACTCCGTTTTTAACAATGACAAGCAAGCACAGCGAATCAGACTTGAAATCTGAAATTTTAAAAAAAAATCCCTAGCCGAAATTAAGTTCGTCTCACTGGTTCAGTTCTTTAGGAAAACATTCAAACTTCTTAATATTGATCCCAGGGGGAGTAAATGGTTTTACAGCACCAAGGAAATCCTAAAATTTCACCTGTAATGTCGGATTTCAGGTAGGCAATCCAGGCAGAGCTGGAGGTGGAGTTGTATAACTTGTGTTTCACAATGATAATAGTTTGGTGTTAAGAAATTTTGGCAGCTTCTTTGGGCACTGATACATCAACCATTAGCTGAATTTTGAGGAGTTGTACATGCTTTTAGGATTGCTCAAGCTCGTAACATGCGGAGAATATGGTGTTGGGGTTCAGAGACATATACATGCTAATCTTGCGGAAACACACTAGCCAACAAGAAATCCTAGATTTTTCAGATTGCTGCATACACCTCTTTCCTTCTATGTGTACACCATATAAGAGTTGAGGATCATCTGAAATATGCCGCTTTTAAGTGAAGGATACTCTTTGTTGTAAGTGATTCATCATGAATATCAATTTATCAGTTTCTGCATGGATTCTCTATCAACTACACAACAATAGTAGAAATCCCCACGTATGTATTCCTTCATGTAATCTGTAGATATCTATTTTATGTTTTAATTGTACTTGCTCATACTAGTAAGTGTCGTTTTGAAGTAAACTACTGAATTCTACACATGACAGACAATTTAAGAAATCAAGTGTCAAGGAGTACCAGCCTGTATTTAAGTGCTTCCCTTTTCTACATGAATTGTAGCCTTTTCAACAAGCACTCAGTTATTACTGTCCTGTAGCCTTCCCAATCTGCAATGAAAAGAAAGAAAAATGATATAACACACTTATCCATGCTCACCGTTATCAATTGAGAATAAATAAATGTAACCAATAAGAAAATGAAGACCTTAAAACACTGACGGATTTACAAATGAACTTTAATACTGATTCAGTCATTCATTATCAATTGAGTTTAACCACCAAACAATTAAATGTAGAGATTCTACAGGAAATCGACAAATAACTTCAATACTGATTCATTCATTAAGTTCAAACCTCAACATTCAATAACAAATTAAAACTCGAGTAAGTAATTAGCAAACACGAATGGTTTTTCTTTATATTGTTTTGCAACCCTCAACATCTTTAGCTATTTCCTGATTCAAGATTTATCAACATTTTCCTAAAAGTTTGTCCATAAGGCAACACGACACTCATTGATTCTCAAACTGACAAAGAATTTATGTTAACCAGGCATCTCGCTCCAATCAAAAGAGTTCATATCTGTGTTGTACCCATGCCCCATCGTGTCTTACTTGCATTCTCATCTTCTTTCTTCGTCATAGAGAACTAGTATAAATGTACATGCATAGCATAGGAAAAAAAAAAAACAATTTCTCAAGGTTAAAACATAGATATACAGGAGAGGAAATAGATTTGTGTAACTAATAGAAGAGGTATTGTTGCTAGGAGTTACAAGTTGAGTACAGTGCCTCACTGAGTACTCTACACCATTGCTGATCAGTCATTGTATCTAGTTTGCCACTGATTTCATATACCTGCTACACAAGTTCGCTGTAGGATAATAAATCCACTTCAAATTGCCTACAGAATTTGAGCTAATACTTGAGGCAATATCAGTTACAAACATTTCATCAAATAATTTGTGTGCAATCACATCTACTGATGAATGCAAAAAAAGATATGATTTATTTGACAACCCAATTACCCAAAACCCTATTAAAAATTGAAGGAGAAACTATGATTTTTTCAAGTTGAGTTAGAATCTAAAAACAACCCAGATAGGAAAAATCAACAATAAGAGACGGAAAATATGAAGAAAATTGCAAAACCTTTGAAAAGGATGTATAATTGAAGACATGTGAAGAAACAGAAAATTAATAGGGGGGGGAAAGAGGATAATACCTGGTATACAAAATCCCTGTTTGGATCTTTAAACCGATGGCTTTTTCGTCCCTGTTCTGGTCTCCAATGAGTTCTAGGGTTTTGAGTTTTATTGAAAACACGAGGGAATTAAATCTGGTTAGTACTAGTATTATTGTTGACGTTGGGTTTGGTTCTTCATTTTGGAAACAATTTTGGCATTTCGGCCTTGACAAATGGCATATGGCAGTCAAAACACAATTCCGGCATTTCTACGGGGCTAAGTTGGTGCAGTCGAACCAAATCCGTCTAATCTAGTCCCTACTCCCTTTTCCTCTAGGTAAGCACATCCCAATCATCCCATACCGAACCATAAAATGCCCAGGTCTCGGTTGTAATTGCTAAAATTCCTAAATGAATGAGATCTAGGACTAATCTAGGGACCACTATACCAAGCTATCAAAAAATACAAATAAAAATAAAAATGCAAGAAAGAGATTCGAATATGGATGTTTGTAGTCCACCGATGTGTTTGGATGCATTTTGAGAATTTATTTTTTGATTTACAAAAGTCAATTTATAGACATAATTTCAAAATGACGGTAGAAGCAAAAATAATTTTTTGTAAAGTAAGATCTTTCTGTTTTTGACTTCTAAGATTGACTTTTATTTCTAGAGAAGCAAAAACACTTTTACTTCTGGTATCATAATATGTTTTTAATCTTTTACTAGATTTTGTGCCATGCTTCGCACCGGGCACGGGACAGTACCTGTCCTCGTGAAAATCCAAATTAATGGGATTTACATTCAGTTAATTGTAGGTGGTAAAATATTTCTACGCGGCTGCCGACAGCCTAGCCCTATATCAGGTTAGTCCGTCTATGTTTCCTGTCAATTCTTAGCCGGAGCAAATTGTATAGTTGTGTATGTTGTAGATAATAATACTTTTGTAGTTCTCAACTCCGTGCCTTACTTTCCATTTTCGCACAATATCATCAAAGCATGCCCAGGATGCCCTCTTTTTGATTATTTTTTTGCAGATCTTACGCCTAAGTAAGACTATTCTAGAGACCCAAGGATTCCCGCCCAAGGGAATCTGTGAACATCTCTGGAGACTCTGCGATATATCTCAATATTCCAGTATAGACTTAAATTGTTAATGTAGTACCATGCTCCCTAAGTTGAGAGGTTGTTTTATGCTCAGAAAGAGAATATAACGGCAATCAGATAACGCAATTAATCAGATTTGTTAATCACGATCAAAGATTCAGAAGCAGGGAATCGAGTTCATTCAAAAATTTGGATTTTCTATGTTTCAGTTTCAAGTTTCTTATTTCCTCCATGTTATTCATTTTCATCTTAAGTTCCAAGGACTAAGATATTAGTCATCTTTTTGAGAATCAAACATAAACATAAACGAAGCCCTAAAATTCACCGTCACAGTAGCAGTACAACTATCCATATTCCATTCAGTATTAGACAGAATTATCAATAACTAATGCTTTTAACATGATATTCAATATTAAGCATTCTTACAAAAATCACGTCATTTGCATGCTTAGCAGTCTATCTAATAACTTAATTTCATAAGACCAATCTTTGTATTAAGCATTAAACAGGACCACAACGCAACAATAGTTTCAAAAAAAAAAATAACGCTGAAATATATTTACAGGAAAAACTTACTCTGAGTCATGGTTCTACTATTTGGATTCTCAAATCCTATTCCAGTAATTAGGATCTATAGGATAACTCAAATAATATCCTTCACATAAGTACTCCATAAGTTTGATTAGCACCAGTTCGAAGGTAATATATACCACTGCATTTGGTAAAATGGTCGAAAGAGCATGTGCGGGTCATCCAATATTATCAATTGCATCTAACATCGAATCAGAACACAAAATCCATGTATGATGTATACAAATTAATTTAAATATTGAGTTAGCAAATTGACGAACAACAAGATCTCTGAGATCCAATATTATCACTGTCAAAATAGTTTTATCTTCCTTCCGAATGGTAACCACGCTGCTTTTGGAATGGTATGACAGAGGTGGTCTAGTAATACATCAAAGAGATTATAAGTTAGTTTTGACTTGTTCCACTCAATCACTTATAAAAAAAATAGTACACAATGAACCTTATCCTGTTATAACAACAGTAATATGAAAATGCACTAAACTCATAAATCTAGATCAAAGTGAAATAACTCACATGTGGTTCATGTTCATCGCTTATATGTTCCTAAAAACTTGTGAATTCGTAGTGGGTTCTCCTTTGAACATATTTACTATCAATCCTAATAGAATAACATGATGAATTCAAAATAAAGGTCTAGCCGTGCAACATAATAAATATGCAAATAGACCATGAAAACAACATCCAGAATTTCCATACGTATCAAAGTCAAGTAGCAGCAGCAAAATATAAATAGTCTGTGACCTATTATTAGTGGCATAAGTTGGCCTTAATTTGCATGCCTCAAAGGATGCATTAATTGCTTGGATTAATTTTTCAAAATGAAATCTTGTGTACTCCTTATTCTGGTCCTTCACGAACATCAAAGGAAGTTTTTGTTGCATAGTATCAAAAGCAAGAAGAATAAAGAAAAAATATAATGTACAAATAACAATGACCAAACAAAATAAACATGAGACCAACGATATTCTGACTTGGGAGGCCACCTCATAATCAAAATTAAACAAACCCCACAACAAATCTAGAGAAAAGGAACAACAATGTAAGACTGAAAGGAGAAGAATAGTCTGGAAAAAAAACAGAAACCAACATTGTCGTGATGATGCAGTTTTTAGTACCTAAATCGATAACCCGTGGATGACTAAAGAAAAACGTTTAAATATAATATTTTTAATGCTTCTGCCACCTGGTGCATAATTGAATGAGGCTAGGCATTTAAAAGTTTGAATTTCTAGCTGCAATTGCAAGGATCTAGATGAACAATAAAATGTGCAGAGCTATGATACATATTCTTTCAAGTTGAAGTAGCAAAGGCTAACAATCTAGATGTCGTATGCTGGGATCATGATGAATGGTAGTTCTGCAATCACAACTACGATTTGGTGACAATATTTTTTTAGTCATTGCCTTATTGGTGGTGTTATATGACAACTTCTTGAAAGCTAGAGCACCACTGCAAAGTGTATAAACAACTCTAATTCGAGAAAAACTAAACCAAATGTTGTAAAGCTAAAATATTTGTACCGCAGGAATGGAAAACATCATAATCACCGAACAGGTATCCTTCACCAAACACCATATCCTGTAGCCAAGACAAACATACACAATTTAAAAATTAAAATTGGATACAAACCCAAATTTGCTAAAAACCCTCTTATAAATATTGGTAAACAGACAACGTACCATGGTTACTGGCAGTAACAGTTCGGTTCAGTGAAAAACAAAAGTTGCACCTAATTTTGTCATTCAGGCATTTCAACAAACAGTTAAAATGCATTTCGAGTTGTTGATTGGGAAGAGACTGTAGGTACTCTTCTTGTTCGACTTATCTAGAATAATTGGCAATTGAAGATGGTTAAGGTCAAATTTGTTGGGGTAAGTGGTGGAGGGAATAAGATGAGTTACGGAATAGCTCAGCTTACTGCGCTTGCTGGAATGAGTGGAATCAGTGTTTGGCTTGTTGACTTGAACCCAGAAGCACCTATAAGAGCCACCGAATTAACCACTAACTCATTGCAGGGATTCATTCTAAAAATTCACAAAATCTCAAAAACAACCATTAAACTGATTGCTTCATGCCCATATTGATGGCAGCAAACTTGGTTTGTTTTGATTGTAATACTTCACCAAAAACCTATCAAACTCGAATTCAAAGAAACAAATGTGGCTTATTCCACAGACTTGCATATGCTTGATAATCTATTCATTCGACCTTGTTAATCACCCCTGGTTTCCGAGAAAACTCACTTTCTTCCGTGGTTTCTCTGCTCATTACTCATTAACAACTCGTAAAGATTTTTGTTACCAAATTCTGTATGGGTAAAATTTTCCGTCGTATAAAAACTTTACATGGGAAAAAATAACAATGGTTAGACGGAAGTATTATATATGTAAAGAAAGGCTAATTAAGGTAATCACATATTTCCTTCTTAACACGAACTCACATGTTTCTTTAATTTATCGAAATCACAGGTTTCCTTTCTAAGGTGAATAGTCGATTTTTTTTTTCTTTTTTATTAACGATTTGGACGTAGGTTTTGTCCACCTATATTAATGTACAGTTAAATATAGGTGTAAACACGGTGTAACTAAATAATTTATGTTAAAACTCTAATAAAAGTGTTGTCTACCTACTTTTTGGTTGACGCCGTTACTAACTAACCGTTAAGTAGCTTATTTAACCAAAGCATAACCAAATTTTAATTATTCCAACCGATGTTATGCCAAGTGTCCTCACCGTAGCTTCTACATTAGAAAAAGGCATTTCTAGACCAATAGGAAGCGATGGTTTCATCACCGTTTAATGTGAGAGTTTATTTGTCAAGGCCACTAAGGGGGAAGATTACTGGATAGTTTTTTATTTTATTTTATTTTTATTTCATTGGTTTTCTATTTTCTCTTATAAAAGAGAAAACCCTCCAAAAATTGGCGTATGTCACTTATACGCGGCAAGCACACGGTATTCTTTAGTAAAAGGCGAAAGAATAGTTCGTTTTGTGCTTACCGCATGGATGCATATTATTACTGGATAGATATCATTACTACTTCCAAATACAAATATTTTACCTTTAGGCATAAGTTGTAACTTCCATAATTCCTTTTATAGAGTGAGGGACCCGCAGTTACTACCGGATTGTTTGTTGCACTATGTCGTCGACTATTTGAGAAACATAGTTCACACATATCCTCAATTTGATAGAATCCAAAGGAGTTCGTCCTTCGTGCTATCAACAATTTCAAAATACACAACCAAAATACTTTGTGCAACGGTTGGTTGAAAAACTTCGTGCAGAAAAATTTTGCGTTCTAACTTTTGGTTTGTTGGTCAATTGTAAGGTCGGAGTCGGAGACCTTAGTGTTTTTGATGATTGGCTAGATGCCCATTTTTGATATTATTATCGGAGAATCAAGAAGAATGCACTTGTCAGACGTCACTTCCATTTCATTTTTTTTGTCTTACATAATTGTTTGTTATTGACAGTCTATCTATATTTGAGAGTTTGGTTCTTTTTTGTCCGGTATGAGTCTGATAAACATGTATCGTGTGGCCTATATTGATTTTGTTACCTATCTTAACAGTTCAGTTTTATAGTTTTATTTAAGGTCCTTTTCCATGATGTTTTCAAATGATTGAATTTTCAGGTGAGTTTCAATTTCTAGTTCAAATGATTGAATTTTCAGGTGAGTTTTAATTTCTTATTTTGTAGTTCAGTGATCTCTTTTTTCCTAGTTCAGTGATCTTTTTTTTAGTGGATTTTTTGTTCTTAGTCTGTGTTGGGTTTTCCTCTTTTATTTATCAATTTTAATTTCTCTGGGTAATCATGTTTTTCATAACTTTGGACTTGCATTCCAGTTTTTTTTACCTACTGGATTTTAAGGATGCATTCAAACTTGTGTGCCTATAAAACTTACACTTTGACACGCATATTAGCGTATCCAGTAAAACTAACTTTTTAACGATGCATAGAGTGGCAAGATTATTATATTGGACACGCCACAAATGCTTAACATGTCCATATGATGTCCTACATGCACACCCACTGACAAACTAAAAGTTGACGTGATTAAATGGTGATTTTTGAACATGCAATTTGGATAACGTCGTTTTATATAGATATAATTGACACGCCAATAATCATGGAGTGGATGAAAGTACCATAATGAACACGCCAATAAACCATGGCGCGGCTACATGATACATTTCTTTTAGAGCACTGTTCGGTCGAACTCGCAAGCGTTGCTATCTCAAGCTTGTTTGTAAAGTTTAGTTAATCAATAATATTACTTGATTTCTTGTGTACTTATAGATATGTCTTGGATTAGGATAGAAGTGTAGACTTGACGGCGTTTTCCAGTTGAAGAAGAAGATTTACTGAAGAGCTTAGAGGAACTTCATCAACAAAAGGTATGTGGAAACTAAAACTTATCTATCACTCAAAAGTTTATTCTATTTTATCTTCTAATGAGACTAAGTCATATAGATATATATACTTTTACATTATACATATTTGATATTTCAAGCCGAGTTTATCTCGCTTATCCATTTCTCGAAATATTGTTGGAAGCTTTTATCTTTAGCTAAGTTCATCGTATTTTTGACGAGTTTAGTTGGAGACAATTTATTTGTTAGAAACTAAATATTTAGTCAAAATATGATCATGTGAAAATTACCTTGAAACATCTTATATGATTTGTGTGAGACAATCATTTGATGTCGACTTAGGAAGTTTTGTATTGATCAATTCATCACTTGAAAATAACTTGAAGCTAGTGGTATGTGTAAGATTACATTGTTGTCTTCTAAGGATGTTTCAATGATTAAATGAGAGTTTTAGAACTACCATGTCTAGATATATTATTGGTTATATAGTTTGTATATTAATTGTGCAAGTCTAGTTCAGGTACTATTGTTCGCGAACTCTGTTTATGAACTTGTTTACCCGTCAAAAGGTCTGGAGCTTGTGTTCACGTACCCTGTTTGTGAACAGGCTAGACAAAGCCAAGTTCGGAACTCATGTTCGCGTATGCTGTTTGTAAATGTCTGGACAAAGCCAAAGTACGGAACTCTGGTTCGCGTACTCAATTTGCGAACATAGCGATATTATCCAAAATCGTTTAAGTGTAACTTTCATACTCATGAACTCGGGATTCGTTTACGAACTTGTTTGCGAACTTAAAGTCTCTAGAACCTTAACGTATTAAGGTATATGAACTAGTTTTACAAATTGTGGCATTATGTTCATGAATTGGTTCTTATATAAGTACTTTGTACAATTACAAACCAAACCGATTTTGTTTCAAATGGCTCATATACATATTCCTATAAGATGATTAACATTTGAACAATTATCTATCATGATTCATTGATCATCATATTTGATCTAAAAGTGTTAGATGAATGTGGATAAGTTATAAGTGTTAATTTGCCTAACTTCGGTTAACTATTATTGAGCCAACAAGGTATACACGTTTATGTACGGTTCATCCATATCTAAATATAAAGGTAATACCATCTAACGATGGAAATTGATTGCTCAGTTTCTAAGAAGACTTATCTTGAATCTTAAATCGGGAGTTCATCTAACGGTGAATATTAAATGTTTTGTTATTAATCTATCTTAGCTTTGATTGTAAGCAACTATGATTTGAAATACCATATAAGGGAGAACTCTAGCATCTGGGAAACCTAATACCGACACTTCTTTGTGTCCTAGTCTCAAACTAGAGTCGATTCTTCTTTAACCTAGGTTTTCCAAAACCATTATTAGGTTAACGACTTGAAGACTTCATTTGGGATTCGTGAATCCAGATCCAACTATTTTCTCTGTAGTTTTGTATTCTGATCTAACTTGTTCTATCGTATAAAGTTTTATTTTCTATAAGATTTACTTGAGATTTATCTCTGATAGGTAAGATATAAAAAGTAATCACAACAGTTCTTCGTCTCAGACTCTTGTGATTCCGCAATAACTTCTTCTATTAATCAGTTAGGTTATTGTGAGGTGACTAATATTTCTAGGATGCTCTTCGGGAGTATAAGACCGGATTATTTGTTGAGTTTCCTGTTCTCCTTGAGTTATCTTAACACTAAAACAAAACCAAGAATAGACTTATCTGTGGGAGATAGATTTTTTTATAAGTCTTCAACTTTGGGTCGTATCAACTCTTAGTTGTGGATGAGATCATCTAAGGGAAGCAAGTGCGCAGAATCCAGCGTGGTTTTAGAGGCGTAAGGAACGCGACTGTACCTTAAATGGTGTGAGACTTGGTTAGGGATGAACTACATTCCAGTCGAAGTTAACTTGTAGTAGGCTAGAGTCAATATCGTCTTAATACAGTGTGGTGTTCAAAGATGTACTAGGTCCCGGGGCTTTAACGCATTTGCGGTTTCCTCGTTAACAAAATTTTCGGTATCTGTGTTATTTCTTTTCCGCATTATATTAGTTTATATAATTGAAATATCACAGGTTATGCGTAGTTCAATCACAGTTGATAAATCCGATCTTGTTTGTTGGATATAACTTGATTGACACTTAGGCATTGGTCTTTGGTACCATCCAAGTTATTCTCATATCAATCAAGCTCACGGATTTCTACGTGTTAGATTTGTTGATTCTATTAATAAAGAGATGAATCTCTTTGATATACTTCTTGATTGAGTCTCACTTTTAAATTGGTGTGCTCGGAATTATAATGGAGTTTAATTCATACAGATTGCCGAATGAATTATTGGGTGTGTTTGTTATACCCCCGCTTTTTCAAAATCTACTATATAGACATGCAAAAAACCAAGCGTTGCTAATTTTTTTACAATTAAGGGAGCCTAAAAATAAGGTAAGTATTATAATTCATGATGACCGTACTTTTATTTTCGAATTCACAAATGAAGAAGATCGTAGAAAAACTTTAGAAATAAGTTCTTTTTATATTTCTAAAAAGTCATTCACCTTTATACCATGTACATATTTGATTGAAAAATTAACATAGAGATTAATATTGTTCGTAGTGAGGTGTTGATAAATGAGATTTCTTTGCATATATGGAATGAGGATGGTTTTGGTTAATTTGATAATTATTTATCTAGGAAAACCCTTGTTAGGATATAATATCACACTTAAGAAGACTAGGTTAGCTTCTTATAGAATTTGTATATAAATTGATCTTGATTTTTATTCTCATCTAGCATTCCTTTCCTTATTGATGGTAAGATGAGCTTCTTGTGGAGTATTAATGGAAACTTCTGAAATGTGAGAATTGCAAGGATTTTGGACATATAATTAAGAACTACACAAAGAACTTGAATACTTAGGTGGACTCTTAAGAAGGTCATAAATCCTTAGTCGAGGTCTTTGGCATAAGCTTCCTTGAATATATAAAATAATGGTACTTTAGTCAGGGAGGCAGTGAATGTCACAGGGAGAGATGGTTCCATTGTGATTTCAGATAAAATGATATCTAACTTAATTAAAATCAAATGGGATAAACCTTATTTTAGATTTTATACTAAGTGGTTTCATTGGAGAGCCTAGCACTTTTGTTTTGTTAGAAACAACTCAATTGGAAAGTGTTAGGAAAGAAGCAGTTAGTGAAACTGAAATGCAGGCAGAAAATGGTTCTTACAAAACTTTTGATATAAAGGGATTAAACTTGGATAGAGGAGGAGATGACGCAAAGACTGATTGGATAGTCGTTAAGTGAAGGAGAATTCTCCTCCTAAAAAAAGTAAGTCGCATAAATCACCAAAAATAAACTATTTTATGGTGTATAGTGATTTTATTCTCGGGAGTAGATTCCTAATCAACAAAATGGGAGCTAGTAACAGAGCCTAGTAAGATTCATTTACAATTGATGATGATGTTGAGGTGGAGAGAAATGCTCCCTTTCCTAGAGGTAAAATGACTCGAAGAGAAAAGAAATAAAATTTCACAAGATTCAATGGAATGGAAGCCTTAACAAGGATAGTAAAGAAATTCTAAGATGATAACAAAGATCTCAAGTCATGAAGGGATATTCTTAGTGTTAGTTTTCTTGTTTTGGGAGTAAGGCTTGCTCTGTTTCCTCTTTGTTTTTATAGCTTTTGGATTTGGCTTGGTAGTCTTATTGTAGTCTTCTTGGTTGTTGGGTGATTGCTCTGTTGGCCTCCTTGATTCATGTAATACCCCGATATTCGATAGTGGTTGGCCGAATGGTATATAAGCAATGGTTTGTCCTTTTATAATACCGAGGCCTTTTCATCATAATTGGTTCCAAATTTAGCAAAAAACTCTGCAGTTAAGCGTGCTCGGGCGGGAGTAATCCAAGGATGAGTGAGCTTCCGAAAATAAACCGTTGGATTACTGCAGCGATTCCCGTTGAAAACCCCACACTTCCGGATAACCGCAATATCAGTGGAGGGATGGGTCATTACAAATGGTATCAGAACCAACGACGGATCACCTACTGAGGGTGGGAAGGTACGCTAGACGGGGTTGGTCCAGGTGCTTCTCATGAGGACAGGGAACGTCGGAGATCTGGACTTGTATATATTCCGGAGCCAAGGACGACTTCAATTTATGGTGGTAGTATTTTATCACCCCGATATTCGGAAGTGGTTGGCCGAATGGAATATAAGTAATGGTTTGTCCTTTCCTAACACCGGGGCCTTTTCATCACAATTGGCTCCAAAGTTGGCAGAAAACTTTGCATTTAAGCGTGCTCGGGTAGGAGTAATCCAGGGATGAGTGACATCCCGAGAAGTGTCTGTTGGATTACCGCAGAGATGCCTGTTGAAAACCCCATACTGCCAGATAACCTTAGTGGCTAAGTGGGGAAAATATCAGTGGAGGACATGTCATTACAAATAATTCTAATACCCCGATATTCGGCAGTGGTTGGTCGAATGTAATATAAGTAATGGTTTTTCCTTTCCTAACGCCGAGGCCTTTTCAGCACACTTGGCTCCAGAATTAGCAGAAAACTTTGCAGTTAAGCGTGCTCGGACGGGAGTAATCCAGGGATGGGTGACCTTCCTGGAAGTTTTTGTTGAATTACCGCAATGATTGTCGTTGAAACCCCGCATTGATGGATAACCGCAGGGCTAAGTGAGGTCAGTATCGGTAGGGGGACGGGCCATTATACTCGTCACTTTAGTTGTTGTTGTTTTTTTTTTTTTTTTTTTTTTTAATTTGTGGTCACAAATCATATGTAGCAATTTAACAAATTTGATATATTTAGAAAGTTTTTAAGAAACCTATACAACAAGGGTAATTTTCTTAGAATTTTTTATTTCTTATATGATTTTTCTTTTTTTAGTGTGCAAATTGAATAAGCGGGGGTCTAAAAACTACACCCAATATTTCGCTTAGCAATCTGTATGAACTATCTCCAATATAATTCCAAGAGAATCAACTAGACAGTCAAACTCAATCAATGGAAATATATCCAAGAGTTGTATTTTTGTTTCACAATGTAATAATCAAATCAAACAGATAGAAATACGTGAGCCTGATTATTATGTGAAACAACTTGAATACCAGAGACCAGTGTTCAAGTGTCAATCAATATAATCAACAACCAAAGGTTGGATTCTCTAATTGATTGAACTACGCACAACCAGTGATATTTATATCATATAACAAAATATAATGGGGAAAAAAATAACACAGACACCATACATTTTGTTAACGAGGAAACCACAAATGCAAAAAAACACCGGGACCTAGTCTAGATTTGAACACTGCCGCTACAGACACTAGCCTACTCCAAGTTAACTCCGGACTGGAATGTAGTTGAGCCCTAACCAACTCACACTGATCAAGGTACAGTTGCGCTCCTTACGTCTTTGAATCCCAGCAGGACTCTATGCACTTGATTCCTTTAGCTGATATTACCCACAACTAAGAGTTGCTACGATCTAAAGTCGAAGACTTGACAAAAAAAAAATCTTTCTCATACAGAAAAATCTATTTATAGATAAATTTGTCTTCCACAGATAAACCTATGAGTTTTGTTCCGTCTTTTGATAAATCAAGGTGAACATGAACCAATTGATATACCGGACTTATATTCCCGAAGAATAGCCTAGAAATACCAATCATCTCACAATAATCTAAATGTATGGTAGCGAAAAAAGATATTATGGAATCACAAACGATGAGACGAAGATGTTTGTGACTACTTTTTATCTTGCCTAACGGAGAATAAATCTCGAGCCAATCTTAAAGAAGATAGTACTCAATACGATAGAAAATGCAAGATCAGATCACGCAACTACATAGAAAATAGTTGGATCTGGCTTCACAATCCTAATGAAGTCTTTAAGTGGTTAACCTACAGGGTTTCGTGAAAAACCTAAGGTTAATTAAAGGAGAATCGACTCTAATCGCAACTAGTATCACACAGAAGGTGTGGGGATTAGGTTTCCCAGTTGCTATAGTTCTCATTTATATTGTCTTCAAATCAGGGTTTGCAATCAATATTACCTTGGTAACAAAGCATTCAATATTCACTGTTAGATGAAAACCTGATTAGACTCAAGATAATATCTTTCAACCGTTAGATCGAACTTAGCTTGTTACACACAAATGAAATGTACCTTCATTTAGATATGGGCAACCGTACCTAAACGTGTACACCTTGTTGGATCAACAATAGTTAACCGAAGTTAGCCATATGAAAACTTTCATATCAACCTTATTCATCTTAACCATAACTAGTTCAAATGACTCAAATTAAACTAGTTATAGAGTTGTTGAATTGTTTATATTCTCATAGAAGTATACAAGACACAATTGAAGAAAAATCGATTTTGATTCACTCGAATCAAGTTATGAACATTATAGCCACGGTTTGCAAAAGATTGCATTCCTTATTATATAAATATATTAGTTCATGAACAAACCTATTTTAGAACATCATCTACTTAGGTATGCGTCTTTAAGTAACCGAACCAAGTTTGGGTTTCGCCAGTATGCGAAATGGTATGCATACCATCCAAAATCAGTATAAATTCTCGGAACTGAACCTTACGCCAGTACGGGTACCAGTTTGCATACCAGGTTCCCTAACTTTCTCAAACAAACAAGTACGCATACGGGTATGCACACCATGGTTCCCGGACATGGATTACATATATGCAAGAACACATACTATGCTTAAATCCATTTGTTCTAAACTTTATTTAAATCACTGAAACATTCTTAGTGGATGACAATAGTTGCTTTCACAAACTATTAGCATCAAAGCTATTTTCAAGTGATTGACATAATCAATACAAAACATTCTGAGTCTACATCAAATGAGATGTTACAAGGCGATTTTCATATGATCATCTTTTTACTTTCGTCAAGAGTATAAGATGAACTTGGTTAAAGCGAAAGCTTACCAACACATATTTAGAGAAATATGTAAGTGAGTTAAACTCAGCTCGAAATATCAAATGTGTATAATCGAAGTCTATATAGCTATACGACTTTTGTCTCAAAGAGGACATACCTTTTGTTGATGAAGTTCCACAAGCTCTCCTTAGTAGTTCTTCGTCTTCAATTGATGAACGCCGTGAAGTCTAATTCTCAACTACACTTTCTATCCTAATACGAGACTTAGCTATAAGTAGACCAAAAATCAAGGCTTATAGTTTTGACAACAAGCTTGAGATAGCAACGCTTGCGAGTTCGACTGAGCAGTGCTCTGACACAAATATTATCTACAAATTTTTCTAGAGTGTAGCCATTATCCACACTATTATTTTGTTTTGAAAATATTATATTATCCACTGTTATAGGGCCTATGACCCATGGATGTGCGGTCCATTAGATAACTAGGTTTTCCCTTACATGTATATAAAGAACATTATGTGTATGTAATATAGGATGCCTCTTTATCAATACGAAGTTCTTCTCCTTCTCTAATTGTTACTCCAACACGTTATCATGCACAAAGCTATACCACAGAGCTAGATTGGATTGGTTGATTATTTTGTTTCCATGGATGCGTTACCAGGTATATCTTTTGAAAAAAGAAATTTCGTTTCATAGTATATATCAAACGTAGATATTTTACCGTTAGATTTTCATGAAAATTTATTATGTTCTACCCAATTAGTCTTTATTTACTCTGTGAAAATTTTAATGAAGTCGAAATATGATGCAATCTCTAAATTCTTATTTTAGTAGAACTGTCTTTGTTCAGAAAAACCTAATTATAACAGCGTCGAAAAACCTAGGTTTATTATAATTTTAACCGTTGGATTATTCTGTAAGTTTTATATGTGGTATATGTTATCCTCATGGAGATACTGTAAAAATTTCATAAAGATCCAATGATGGAAAGTACTCCAACGTACGTAATATTTCCTGCTGTGTCCACAGAAATGTGAATCGGAACAGTCACACGGCTTCATAAATACCTTTTTATCGAGTTGTTGGATGTCTTTGAAATTTTATTATGTTTGTCGAAACATTTTGATAAATCTATTGTAAAACTTTCATCATGATCGGACGATGATGAATTTATCTGTCGATCAGAACAGTTAAAAGAAGAATTTTGTCAATTTTTAGGGTTAACGATATGTTTTGGGCTCATATGCTAATAGTTTCAAACTTATCATCAATGAGCCTGAATATTTCATATATAATGAACCATATATTTTTATATTCATTAACCAAGTCCTTGTCAACCCAATGGACTGGGTCTTGACCAAATAGTTGACCAGACTTTGACTAAACCAATTCGGCTCTAATTTGACCTTTTGAACTCAAAAGTACTTGAGCACCATTAAAGAGTCTATGATGTGGAAGTTTGTGTTCACAAGTACAATACTTTCGTCATAAAAATCTTCAACTTGTAAAGATACACCTTTCAAAGAGGAAGCCATACCTTCAACATTTCCAAGGCGACATATTAACTTCTGACGATGTAATGCTTTGAATGAAGTTTGTCAAAACATTCATTTTCCCACGAACTTGAATGTTCAGTGGGACGTAATCCACTTGTTAAACTATAATGAGTCAATAACTTTTACAATGATATCTTGTAATTAAAAGCACACCTCACGTTTTGTGGAAAGATACTCACAAAAGTTTCCATGAGTCAGAGATGTAATTCTTTCTCCAGTAGTAATGATACAAAGTAAATGTATCTACCTATAATGGGACAAAGATGTAATTTTGACTCATACCAAAGAGAGTTACAAATCTTGGTATAATCATTTTACTGAGAATAATACAAGCGTTGTAATGCAAGTATCATATATTAGTAGTCAACTACAAGAGATACAAGGAGTTTAAAGAAAAACGAACACACTATATTCTTGGAGAATGTCATGCCCTAGACATCAACATTAATGGCAACAAGAAATTTTCCAAGTCAATACACATACCTATTTTATTCTTACCTTTATTCAATCGAATTCGTATGGTTGGATTCTATATTTTGATCCTAAAATGTTTTCTACATAATAGTTTGACATATATTTCATTAGCTAAAATAAATTTTTTTTTTTTTTTGCGAAGAATTAAATTCATTGTCTGCACTTATGGAATGAAAAGTATATCATTTTCATGAGATTGAAATACTCTAAAGAACTTGAGTTATAAATATCATTCGTACATTATGATGAAAAGTATATCATCTTCATGAACGATAACACTTTAAAGTAAATAAGGTAGATTTTCTTTTGTTACGTAATAAGGTCACACCACTTATTACACGAAACTCAATTTAAATAAGTTGTTGAACTATTTCCTTATAATGTGACTACAAGGATTTGATCATCAGGCGCAGCATTGCTCAAAATTTGTTTTTAAGATAAAACAAAGACGTCACAAAATCTCTAGATGTATCGAGAGATAATCACACCTTGTTAGATTCCCAAGCAAACCGTGCAAATGGATATCATGTGGAACATCACAATGATGAGAATGTAATTGATTGCATCTTTTATAGTCTCTAATATATTTGGAAGGAACTATATATTAGAGAAACTAGTGAGTCAACCTAGTGCAATGTAATTCACTATAATATTTGGATTATTGAATCCATATTGACTCCGACGATGAAATGTTGGGAACTGACTCATACAGAATTTGGGCATAACCATAAAACAACTTTGGTTGTGACATGATGATTGTTTTGAAAGAACTTATACAAATATCACTTTATTGAGTGAACGAAAATGGGAAAAAGATTGACAAAATGAAAAGTGATGGCATATCTCTCAATAAGTGTTTTCTAAAGTATTGGATGCACAACACCCCCCACCCCCCCACCCCTTCCCATTATGCTTTTAAGTAAGAGAGCATATCACTCATTTCAAAAAGTCTTCAGTAAAACAGGACTGGGACCATCTTAAGATGCAAATGGTAAAAAAATTACACATTAGAAGCAAAAAAAAACGAGGTGAAATTTATAAAAATATTCATGCAGAATGCGGACCATTAAAGTGACTTATGGCTCTGGTGAATGTTTTGACATTTTGAACTAGTTATAGTTCCCAAGAAGTTTTGCGTTTGGAAAACTACTTGCACATATTATACATATAAGGGATGACCACCCCTTGAAAATGCTAGCTAGTGCATATCAAAAGGACTTTATGGTTATTGCATGTTTAATAGGATCAATGTTGAGCATCATATACCCCATGGTCTTGCAAAGGCTATCATCAAAGGTTACAGATGGTTCCTAAGGCATACTTATGCATACAAACCTACCTTTAACTGCTTGGGGAATATGCAATATTACACGCATCTTCACTTATTCGTTTTAGACCCACAATTGGTCAACCATTCTTTGCGTACCAGTTGGTAACTGGATATAAGCTTGACATTTTTTTTTTCTTATGCAATTTTGGTTGCACTATATATGTACCCTTACGACTCCACATCGTACTATGATGGGTTATCAAAATGATCAAGTGACTATGTTGTACAAGAATTTCCAACAATTATCCGTATTTTTAAAACCTTTGGCAGGAGATATCTTACCGCTAGATTTACGGGTTGTCATTTTTGATGAGACAGTATTCCCGTCGTTAGGGGGAGATAAGAAAAAGTATTTTCTAAGGGAACGTCATGAATTTTTGTAGTGTGTTCCCACTGTGTCTCATATTGATTATAGTACTCCACAAATGTAAATGTAAAGTGACAAAGAATAATCGATTTTCGGAATGTACACTGATGTCCCTAAAGTGATGGGATCACACATACCAGCTGGAAACCTACCTTCAAGGTTACAAATTCTCAATAAGGGATATACACTATAGACTAAAGAGTTGCAACTACACTTAGTGGAAGTGTGGTTGAGGCCGTGGCTCCATAAAGGAATATAGAGAGACCACCAGGTTCTATTAATGCTTACCTATAAAGGAAGTAGATGAGTAAGGAACAACCTATAATTTGTACCATTAATGAAATCATCTCATTTGATTGTCTCTGACTATGTCCATGAATCAAAAATGAAAGATGCTCTGAAGTTTAATGATTCCAAAGAACAATGAAATCATAAAGGATTATGAGAACACACACGAGTTAATGGAAAAATCGTGCGAGCATATTAACGATTATTTTTATATATAGTTGCTCAAGGAAATAGATCAGTATGAGTTCGAACCATGCTTTTATTATTTAATGTCAACAAAGAGCATATTTGGCCTACACAATCCAGGTAGAACTTGGTTCTTTGACAAATATACAGGTATTTGGTGTGATAGTGCTAACCAACCAAGTGTAAAGCCTATGGGACATACATGATTATTTGTCATAAAGCACAGTGGGAAGAATGAAGTCTCAAAGTATCAAGAATCGCCTTGTGGCGCGAGGTTTCTCACAAATCCCTGGAATTGTCCTCTAGTAATGAACGTTATAGCGTTCCGCTACTTAGTTAGCTTGGTAATTTCAAAAGGACTTAAAATGTAGCATATGTATATGGTTGTTATGTATCTCTAAAAGAATCAAGAGATAGTAAATATTTACAAAAGTAAATGATAGCCTTTTGTTACCCAAATCAAGTGACTGTAAACCACAGAGTGCGTTTACAGTTAGATAGAACGCTCACTTATAGATTAAAGTAATCAGGCGGATGTGGTATACCCATCTAAGCGTCTATTTGATTTGGATGGGATGGACAAGTAAGTTATTTTTCCTTGCGTATTCACAAGAAAGTTCTTGATTTGGAATTGTAGTTATCTATGTTGATGGTACATAAATGATGGGTACTCTTGATGTAATAAGGGACCTTAAGAGTTATTTGAAATCCGAATTTGAGATGAAAAATCTGGGGAAAGCTCGACCGAATACTGAGCGTATGGTATATTATTCCACCAATTTGCATATGTCTAAAGTTGTCAGGCAATTTAACAAGGACATGCATCCTGATAGCACTCCTCTGATTAGTTGAAGTACCAAATAAGTAAATGACCATTTCGTCTAAAGAAATATGACGAAGATGTGTTGGGATATGAAATTCCCTTATCTAAATGCAATAGATGCATTGTTGTACTTAGCATAATGTACTCGACCAAATGTTACATCCTCAGTGAACTTGTTAGCTAGGTATAGCTCAGCGCCAACGCAACATCATTAGAATGGTATAATGAACATAATCATATACTTAAAAGTAAGGGATATTTTGACTTTGGGTCACAACAAAGTGACCAAAGTTGCGTTTGGGTCACCGAATTTTTTTAATTAGAGTATGGGTCACATGACCGTTATTGACCGTCTTGACTGTTAGCTAATTTTTTAATTTTTTAAATTAATTTTAATTTAATTAACACCGTTAGTTGATGTTAATATGTGTCACATACCACACGTATGAGAAATTAATCTCCACCATCCATATTTTTACTAAACCACCCACCTCACTCATCTCCACCTCCAGCTCCGGCTCCGGTAACGATGAACAACAAAGTACTAACATAAAGAACAGATGAAGCATAATATCAAAAAATATAAAAAAATTACATATCCATCTTCCTGCTTGATCTTAATTCTTTATTTCCATCAACAGTGAATGAATTCTTTCACACACACGTTCAAAAAGATCTCAAGCCTAGACTTCATGTTGGGTTTATGGGGATCAATTCTAATTAAATAAGCAGTAATGGAGTATAATAAAAATTTATAGATCGGGCCTGAATGATTATGGTGATAATAATCATTAATCAAACTAAAATTTAATACATATCAAATTGATGGAAACATGATTCTGTTGATTGATTGATATATTAACATGATTCCAGCGGAAAAATGTCAATTCAAAGGAAACAAAATTGATGAGAAATAAAAGATGTAGGGGTTTTTATCTTGTGAGCGACTATAAAATTCCAGCAACTATAATAGTAAGAAAGGAAAGAGTCCGTTGATTTCTCTTGTTATAAGGGCATGAGTATTCAATGGAAGAAGTTAAAAAGTGGTCTGTATTTTTTGATGAAGAGAAAAAAAAAAAAAACCAAAAAAGTAGAGACTTCGAAGATGATGGAGGTGATGAACGATAGAAAAAAGTTGGAGTAGCAGGAGAAAGAATTGGATTTCCTAAAATCAATAAACCCTAATTTTTTTTGGGGTTTTTCTAAATTAATTATGGCCATCGATTACTTGTTCTTTACCACCGTATACTTATCAAACAGAAGAAACAATGGCAATGTTAGTAAATAAATCGAAGTTTAATATTTTATTGGTCATTTCGGCGTTTAACTAACTTTCCTAACGGTCAACATGGTCAACGACGGTCATGTGACCCAAACTCTAATTAAAATTCTTCGGTGACCCAAACGCAACTTTGGTCACTTTGTTGTTACCCAAAGTCAAAATATCCCTAAAAGTAACCACTGACATGAGTTTGTTTTATCTCTGCAAAGACATAAAAAAAGAATGCTAAAGGAACTGCAATCCAAAGGTTATTGATTATGAAGGAAAAATAATACGTTCTCCAACGAAAGTAATCAGGAGGAGATATGGTAGACTGTTTTCTAAGTTATTACCGATATTCATTTTCGAAAAGTACATGACTAAAGGAATTGTCTGGAACAACTTTTAAAGTAATCAGGGGGGGTGACGACATCAGGGGGAGGATCCAAGGATATGATGTCGACATATTTTACTTCGAAATTGAAGCTGTGTTGTACTATTTTTCCCTTCGATCGAGAATAGTTTTTCCCAAAGGGTTTGTTAATCGACAAGGTTTTTAGCGAGACGACACTAAAAACATCAAGTATGTTGAATGTTGAAGACATAAAAATCGTGTTGATATTACTGAAAATATCTGAATCAAAGAAATGAAACGCGATATTCTATTAAGCAACGTAACTTCCACAATCAACAACATGGTCTTATAAACATTCAAGTCACCAAAGTAAAGTGTGATAAACTCCTTATGACTACATTAGACTAATGAAAATTGTCTGACATCAGGGGGAGCATCTAATGGTGTGTTGAACTATTTTCCTTCATCGAGGTTACTTTTTCCCACAGGATTTTGTTACTCGGAAAGGTTTTTAATGAGACAACAACAAACACCGGGAATGTAATTTCCCAACTAAGGATGTTTCCCATGAGGATTTTCTGCCTTAAGAGTTGTGAAACAACTAGTTAACTTCAACAAAACAAAGTGATCATTTGCAACGGATCACCTTTACTTGCATCTGTCACGTTGTACTCTTTTCCCTCCGTCAAGATTTTATCCCACTGGGTTTTCCTTGTCAAGGTTTTAGTGAGACAACATATTGGAGTCCAACTATGTTCTATGTTTTCTTAATATTGTACTCTTTTTCTTTAGTTCAGGTTTTGTCCCTTTGGGTTTTCCTAACGAAGTTTTAACGAGGAAATTAACTTAGACTCGTTGATCTTTGAAGATCGTATTACATGTGATGAACTACATGTAAAGTAGGAGACAATATATGGAGTACTATATGTGAAGAGATGTACCAAGGTTTCATCCCACTGGGTTTTTCCTTGTCAAAGTTTTAGTAAGGAAATTAATTTCGGCATAAGTCATCAAGGAGACAACAACATTTGAAGAACTACATTCGAAGAACTATATGTGACGCACTACATCTGGAGTTCCATTGTTGAACCGCACAAGGGGGGGGTGGGGGGGGGGGTGGGGGTGGGTGGGGTGGGGGGGGGGTATAGGGCCTATGACCCATGGATGTGCGGTCCATTAGATGACTAGGTTTTTCCTTACATGTATATAAAGAACGTTATGTGTATGTAATATAGGATGTCTCTTTATCAATACGAAGTTCTTCTCCTTCTCTAATTGTTACTCCAACATCGACAATGTTTTTCTAGTGCGCAGCTATATTCACATTGTTAATTAACCTTGAATAATTATTTATATCATAGTGCATTTACTATCCACAGTGTTAATTAATGTACACCACTATGATCTAGAAATTGTTTTTTAATCATGCACAAACACATTAATACGAAGTCGCGTAGAAAATATACACAACTAGTTATTCGCAAGAAATATCTATAAGTAGATCATACGTAGGAAATATCCACAACTAAAAGATTATTTCGTTTCATGATAACAATTGTTTCTGCGTCATAGAAATAATTTGTATAACGGTTTTCATGACCATAAGGCCGGAAGAGTAAGACGCATGTTTTCTAGGGTCATAAAGATAATTAACCCAAAAATATATATTATGGTGTAGTGAAATACCCTTTAAATGTAAATTGCTCAAAGATTTACTACGATTCTAGTGAAATTAAGTCGAGCAGTTTTAAACATTCATTTCCAGAATGTTCTTACTTTGATCAATACCATAAATAGATAAATAAACACTACTATATACACATCTAGGTGCTGATTAACTATTATGAGTGAGGTTTTGAATGACAATTGATCAATACCATAAATACCATACATAGAACATCTAGGCTGTTCTTATAATGATTTTTTTCAATAAAAATTGAATTTTTTCAACAGGTTAACGCGTTGGGTTGTTTTGTGAGAATAGTACTCCTTGAAGAATAATGAATACTACTCCTAATTAAGCTCAACAAGAAATAATGTTTTTGTAAGCAAACGAGTTTTGCAAATGGATAAACAAGTTCTATTAAAAAAAACCCAAAAGAATACCAAGTGAGGATCAATTCATAAAAGGGAGCCAAGTAAAGTTGGACACAAGCAATATTCCACATCCATTCAACTGTCATGAATTCTTCTTCTCCAATTAACCACATTATGTCTGCTAAGGGCAACAATCTCTGTCTATCTGAACTTCAGACGGCGCAAGCCTTCTTAGTTTTTAACCATAAGCTAGCAGAAATTACTTGAATTTTAGACTTCTGAGTTTCGTAGTTAAAAGAAAATTGTATAGTCTATAACCTTTAACCCATAAAGGTCTTCCCTGCTTTATTTTTCTTTTACTGAAAAAGCTTCAGGCCTAGGCCTGCGATAGTAGCTAGACTGGTTTTTATGCCATGCATTTCTAAGATTCACAAGTAATGCAACAATTTGTGGCGAGATTAAAAATTGCAAAATACGCGTAACCATTATTGTTATAGATGCATAATTATTATGGGTTTGACCAAAATTGAATAAAACACGTAACGATTTGCATTATGGAAAAAGAAATTTCGTGCGTAATGGTGATTTGCGTTAGTACGAAATGAGCGTATTTCTTTTGGATTTTAAAATTTGTTCTGGATGAGACTTTAGCCCACCCTTTTTGGGCCTCTTGTGAACGTGCTTAAAGCCTAGTCTTACAATGTCATTCTAAACAAATAGTATGTAGCATAGCAATATGGCAACAAATGTCAAATGGTATCACGGTAGCTTAGATCTTGGTTAATAGATATTGCTAAAAAGAAGCTCCCTCGTTTTCCGACGTCTCGAGTTCTTGTTTCACTTCTTCAAAACACGACATAAGTTCTTAAACAGCAAGCGTGAGTCGTGAATAAAGGTTTTTACCATAATCGATTACAGGGATTTGAAAGTACAAGGCTAACTAACATTATCACCTTATCATCAAGCCGCCTATTTGGCAACTGATCGTGTTGCCCAAGGTAACTCTACTAAACTCAATTAACCACTTTGGAATACAAATGGATGAACTTTCAACATCTTGATCATTAAAAAAATGATACATTTTCCATAATCCAACGTCTTCGGTCCTCAGTCATATCTAACTAATTTAGATTTAATTCTATCAAGTTTTCTTTAGTTGGAGCAATTAACAAGCAACCAGGCTTGTTTGTCAAACACAACATCGACTCCATATTATATGCATGCATATACGTATATACCTAGCTAACAAGCTACACGAGTTGGCTGTCTTTGAGCTTCAATTATAATGTACGTAAACGGCCTTTACCATCGTTTTTCGTTGACCTAATCTTTTTTCATCAATATTATTCCATATAAGAAGCACTTCTCCTGGTTCTTAGTGCTTCATCACATGCTCATTGTTTGTTTCTTCAATTTCTTCTCTCTGCGACATTACCTTTTCTCCTGATTCAATCAAAGTTTATTCTTCTCTTAATTACAGCTTCTTCACCTCCATCGAGAAAAACGAATTAATTAACCAGACAATTGTACTATAAATAAAAAAAATTACATTGCATTAATGGCATCGTCGACGACTATAAGTTTTACTCATTGCTCATCTTATTTTGCAAGAGATATTTTCTTTTGGTTTCATATCATAACAATAACTACTTTACTCATGGCTCGTACAACTCGTGCCGGTCCTTCTAATTTCACTACGGCAATTCTAATCAGGGTTGATCAATCTGGTGCTGGTGATTTTAAGAAGATTCAAGATGCAATTGATTCAGTTCCTTCTAAAAACACTGATCAGCTTTATTTCATTTGGGTCAAGCCAGGAACTTACAGGTACATTCATGGTCTTTTCATTTATGCTCTTCCGAGTGTATTTAATGTTTTAGTGTTAAATTTGTCATTGTTTTGGAGATATAATTACTGTATTCTATGTCTCTAAAAGCGAGTTCGCCTTTTCAGCAGTTAACTTTTTTTTTTTACCTGAGAAAAACGTCGTGTTTTACTAGCATTTTGGCTATTTTACGGGCACGGCCGCACGGCTATAAACTTAGCGTGGCGAAAAGCTATTTGTTAGCCACATTAGAACAATTTCATCCAACTGAAATTTTTACTCTACGACCCATTGATTTGTAGCTTGAAAAGAAATCAAATTCGATCGATTTGCAGCAGTAAACATCCAAATTGTAGAATTTCAGTTGCAGAGAATCGGATTAACGGTTCGGGTATAGGTACCTGATCCATTAGCCTATAGTTATTTTCACCCAAGTACCCAACCAAACTTACGGGCCCCCACCGTTTCAGCTCATTTTTTTCAACTCGGTTACCGACTCAGCGATACAACTGATTCACACGCACTTTCTTTTATGTCCCTCTCTGCAATCAAACCCAAGGAATCTCTTCTTCTGGTAGTAAGTAGTAGTACCTGACTCAGTGATCACCTTGGAATTCCTCGTCTAACAATTTTAGTAAAAAACAAAGAATCATAGTCCAACGTTGGAGAATGAATATCATCCTTGAACAATTTTGACGAATTTCTGAAATTAGGAACCATTATTATGATTTTAGTCCCTGTGGGTCTTTTCTTATTTTTTCTGTATGTTTCTCTGTATAGCTCTCCCTCCATACTTAAAAAAATCAGGAGGAGTGCACAAGGTCTTTGAGGGAATTGAGTGTTCGTCTATATTCACGTGAAAAAAGAAAGAACACACTTGTTAATGATGCATGCATTTTTGTGACACGTTAAACAAAATACTTAAAACTGCATCCGATTTCTTGATGTCTAGTTATCTAGTATTTGTATTCGACTCATTTTGTAAATGTGTCTGGATCAAAAAATTTGCAGTGAAAAACTTTTAGTTCCAAGTGATAAACCATACATAACACTGAGTGGTACCAATCCAGCAACAACCATAGTCACATGGCAAGATGGTGGAGACATTTACACATCTCCAACTCTTACTGTTTTGGCTTCTGATTTTGTAGCAAGACTAATCACAATTCAGGTACTAAAAACAATTTTCTCAGATATAGTTTAAAAGTTATCTGGTTCGTATATTTCTATCTTACTTCGAACTAATTATTAATCGTGGATGATCATGTCGACTTATGATGATCGGTTGAACAGAATACTTTTGGAAACAGTGGGAAAGCGGTAGCACTGAGGGTAGCAGGGGATAAAGCCGCGTTCTATGGATGCAGATTCATATCATACCAAGATACTCTTCTTGATGATAGAGGTGGTCATTACTTCAGTAACTGTTACATTGAAGGTGCCACCGATTTCATATTCGGAAATGGAGCTTCTCTTTATGAAGTAAGTACGGTGTTTCTTCCTAAAATGAACGCATCAATCATTTTTCATTTATTTTTTTGATCGATAAAATATTCATTTTTTATTTGGCAACTAATATGGTTCGCACTTTTCTGGATGTATATATAGAAATGCCGTATCCATTCAGTTGCGGAGGGAATGGGGATTATAACGGCACAGGGTAGAGCATCACCACTGGATAAGACAGGCTTTGTATTCTTGGGCTGCAAGATTACTGCACTCAATGGAACAACTCTAGTGTTGGGAAGGCCATGGGGTCCTTACGCTAGGGTTCTTTTTGCTCTCACATACATGTCTAGTGCCGTCGTTCCTCAGGGTTGGGACGATTGGGGTGACCAAACTCGACAAAGGTATCCACCCTATGCTAGGGTTCTTTTTTCTCCTCATATATATTAAATCAAGATGATAAGCATAATGTGTCGAAAATTAACGGTTTATAAACATATTTTGGTGACAGTACGGTGTTTTTCGCTCAACACAAGTGTTGGGGACCAGGTGCAAGTACCTCAGCGAGGGTTGGATGGTCGCAAAGTGCTCTAACAGATGATGAAGCTGCACCATACTTGACGAAAGACATTATTGGTGGCCGAGATTGGCTCAGGCCCTTACCAACTCAATTTAGAAAAGCTGGTTCAACTACGCTAATCAGAAGTCTGTTTTAATTCTTTAAAATTGATCCATCTGTTTATCGTTTACATTATATTACGATTTATCCTCATTTATATGTATAAAATTCTTCTATTATTTTTTATTAATTTGACGATGCCTAAGAGCATATTGTTTTAAACTACTGTATCAGTGATTCTGTATGTATAAAATTTGGTACTTAATTTTAACTTTCGTAAAACTAGAGTTCAGAATGTGGTAAAACTGCAGTCAACCAACCACGTATGTAGCACATCAAATCCATTAGAGATGCAGTCAAAAGGATATAGATCGGTTTTATGACACAAGTGACAGTTCCCTAGTTAGCAATTTGACGAATCATTCGCCAATTATTATGTTCAATGTTCAGACAATCCCTGCTCAATACGCACATCCATTTGCAATTCCAATACTTAGCAGCTTCCCCAACTATTGGCCATTTTACGTTCCGAATTAGGAGTAAGCGTAGGGGTGAGCATGGGCCGGTATGGACCGGTTTTCGCCTCATCCGCATCCAATCCATTGCACTACGGATTTCAAATTTAGCATCTGCATCCAATCCATATCCAACGGATGCACGGATGGACGGATTGGATGCGGATAATCCAATGGATTTGTTTTGGTTAAAATTTATAGTAAAGAAAATAAAGCTAACTCAAATGACTCCGTATAGCTTCTACAATGGAATGTATGCGAAGATAAATGTCTAAGTCCACATAGGTTAGACATTCATTTTTCCTAAAATTCTTCTCCAACCCCAACTTCTTAAATCAATGTGAAGATGACGTGGCTTAATTTTTGTTAGACGTTGTCAAGGTGAATGTCAAGTTTTAGAGCTTCTCCAATGGTGGTTGTGTGTGTTTCCTAAGTGGCAACATAAACTAGACATCCTCATTCCAATTTCTCCTTAAGTTTAGGGAGAAAACATAATTCATCTCCAATGGTGTTGTTTGTGATTTTTGATGGATTAAATGTAAAATTTATCTTTATTAGTTTTTAGATTTTATTAGAGATAAAAATTGTTATTTAATATATTGAAATTAATTTTGGTAAGAAAAAGCTTACTAGGATAGCTTGACATTGTCAACATGAATGTCTAAAACTTGACATTCACCTTGACATTGTCTAACAAAAATGAAGCCATGTCATCTTCACATTGATTTAAGAAGTTGGGGTTGGAGAAGAATTTTAGGGAAAATGAATGTCTATCCTATGTGAACTTAAACATTTATCTTTACATACATTCCATTGGAGAAGCTCTTAGACATTCACCTAAACAATGTCAAGCTATCCTAGTAAGCTTTTGCTTACCTAAATTAATTTTAATATATTAAATAATCATTTTTACCTCTAATAAAATTTAAAATTACTAAAAATAAAATTTACATTTAATTCATAAAACATCACAAACAACACCATTGGAGATGAACTATTTTTCCTCCCTAAACTTAAGGAAAAATTGGAATGAGGATGTCTTGTTTGTGTTGCCACATAGGAAATACACACAACCACCGTTGGGAAGCTCTTATAAACCTATATATCCTATATATTTATACAAATATAAAAATGCCATATACAACACCCCAACCAAACATCTTAAAAATTCCTAAATGATCCATAGTGTTTTCTAGAACTACATAAATACCCTTAATTTAACGGATATGGATTCCAACGGATTTTCAAGGTTGCATCCGGGCCCGATCCGTTATCCGTTGGATTTCAAAAATTCCATCCGCATCAAATCCATTGATGAACGGTTGGTCCCGGTTAAATCCGCGGATTACGGGCCAAATGCTCACCCCTAAGTAAGCGTATCAACTCACTTCATTTAGTTTCCATGAAACGCCGACCCAGTAGCTACTGGGCCTTTTTAATGCCATTTGGTAGGATTGCAGGGTCCAGTAGCTACTGGGCCTTTTTAATGCCATTTGGTGGGAAAGGGACCTCGAATATCTTATAGATCTTATAAGCAGGAAAGGGCATACCAACAAATTACCGGGCATACTCAAGGTTCGGCGCACAACTTTTTTTTTCCTAGGTTTGCTAGGTTCGGCTCACAAATTGTGAGCCGAATCTAGACAAAATGTATGCCCAATAATTTTTTGGTATGCCCAAAAACAGCCATCCCAATTAATACCCCCTTTCCTGCTTATAAGATCTATAAGATATTCGAGGTCCTAACCATGTTTCCCGCTCCGAACTGGGAGTCGACGACGTAGAACTTTTACAATGGAATGTATTTGAAGATAAATGTCTAAGCCCATTAAGGATAGACATTTATTTTCCCTGAAATTCCTATCTAACCCTAACTTTTTAAATCAACGTGAAGATAACATGGCTTAACTTTTATTAGACATTATCAAGGTGAATGTCAAGTTTTAGACATTCACCTTGATGATGTCAAGCTATCCTAGTAAGTTTTTGCTTAACAAAACTAATTCCAATATATTAAATAATCATTTTTAGATCTAATAAAATTTTAATGATGCTAAATGATATTATAAAAAAGTATCTTAAATTAATGGATGCTAATGTCCAATGAATTTTTAAGAATGCATCCGCATTCATCTCAAAATCCGTCTGATTCCAAAAGTTAGCATCTGCTTCCAATTCAAGCGGTCCAGTATTTAACCGCAAAAATGCTATTGAGACGGATGAAAACCATGGATTTCGGGCCAAATTCTCACCCTCATCGTATTACTTCGGTTCACTAAGTTTCCGTGAAACATTGACCTAGTAGCTACTGGGCCTTTTTAATACCATTTTGTAGAGCCTAACTAACCTTCCTCCAAATAAAAAATAAAAAAATGCTGATGACGAGATTCGAGGTCCTAATCCTAACCTAAGACTTAATTAAGTCCACTTAACCTATGTTAAACTCTTACTTTAAATATATGATATTTTTTATATATTTTTTTTGGGAACATTATTTAAATACCCTTATTATAGAGCCCCTTCTAAAATACCCTTATCAACTTATACAAATACCCCTAAGCCTAATACATTACTAAAATACCCTCTTTTATATAGTGTATATACAAAACCACCACCATTACCACTATTCAAAAAAAATTAAAAAAATCTCTAATGCCCACACCACTGTCCACCGCCAACCAACACCACCGACCACCACCACCCACCACCACCACCACCACCACCACCACCACCACCACCACCACCACCACCACCACCACCACCATTGTCCACCACCGCCAACCACCATCACTGTCCACCGCCGCCGCCGCCGCTAACCAACACCACCACTGTCCACTTCCACCACCACCGCCAACAACCGTTACCCGCCGCCGCCAACAACCATCACCACCGTCAACCACGATCGCCGCCGCCAACCACCACCACCATGTGGAGTCAACTTGTTGAAGTTGTGTCCACATCAGAGGAAACTAGCTCAAGTTGTCTTCAACAAGTGAAAACAACTAGCTCAAGTTGTCTTCTACAAGTGAAAGCAACTAGCCTAAGTTGTCTCCATATATGGAGGCAACTTGCACAAGTTGTCTCTAAAAAAAATAAAAATTATACACAAATAAGTGAACCTAGTGTGAATCGAACACACATCTTCTGACATATAGTCATTTGTGCTACCATTGCACCACAGGTTCGCCACCCCATCAGTGTTCAACCAACAATTAAAACAACCACCATACAACACCACACCATCCATCTCTCGCTCATCGCAACTCTACCTGTAATGACTTCATGACCACAACCGTTTATGCACACTTGCAACATGAGCCAATAACTGCAGTCACTTCCATGCCCCTACTCAAAGACCATCAACAACACACAAGCAGTGACAACTTCTTATTCTGCTTTCACTTCCTGGATACATATTGAGTTCATGCTCAAGTTCCTAAGCATTCATCTATCCTCTTGACTTTAAATCATGATCATCAACAACACAACCATCATCAGCAAATCAACACAACCCTGTGTTACCATTGCACCACAAATTCGTCAACGAGCTCAAAAAAATAACCAATTTGCCTCCAAAATGGAATCAACTAGCTCAAGTTGCCTCCAATCTGGAAGCAACTAGCACAAGTTGCCTCCAAAGGTGAAAGCAACTAGCTCAAGTTTCCTCCAAAAGGTGAAAGCAACTAGCTCAAGTTGCCTCTAATCTGGAAGCAACTAGCACAAGTTGCCTCCAAAAGTGAAAGCAACTAGCTCAAGTTTCCTCCAAAAGGTGAAAGTTTCCTCCAAAAGTTGTCCAAAAGTGAAAGCAACTAGCTGTTTCCTCCAAAGGTGAAAGCAACTTGGTCAAGTTGCCTCCAATCTGGAAGAAACTAGCACAAGTTGCCTCCAAAAAGTGAAAGCAACTTGGTCAAGTTGTCTTCAAAGTTGGAAGCAACTAGCATAAGTTGTCTCCAAATAGTAGAAGCAACTTGGTCAAGTTGAATATCACACCATCGGAATGGAGCTATTTTCGATGTTTCTCTTCATTCAATATCACACTATTCAAGCAAAATAAAATTAACTGAATCGATAATGGCATCAAGAGAGAGTATACCTGAAATTTAGCCAACTAAGTTGCAGTAAAGTAGCCTCCATGCAACCTCCAAGCTTGGCACCACAAATGCATTCCAGCTTCCCTGTAATCTCAGTACCTATTCCACCTGAACTGTAGCTTCATCTCTGCTTCATAACAGCTCAAACACCAATATAAAAATAACTTCGAACAACTATATGTTGTCTACAGTTTCTGCCACATTTAAATTGTTCTTTATAAGCTAGGGAACATGTATTTTCACCAAGCCAAATTGTGCTGCAATTCCATGGGACCAATATGAAGTAAAACCATTAAAAGATAATATCATCGGTATTTCAGATGGAAAAGTATGCGGCACCAGGCAGTGGTGTAAATTTGTGACCCTACAATAACATTTGGTCATCCTTGCATATATATACATGACGTACAACTCGGTAAAAAAAATCACAAGAAGAAAAAAAACAAAAAACAAAAATGTATGAGCAATTAAGACAGCCGTTACAATCACCAGTTGGTTTCTCTATCAACTTGTTCCATGGGTTTGTCAACTATTTAGTTCTTGGATTTGGATGTTTATAAAAGTGATAAACAAAACTAAATTCTAGTCTAAGACATTTGAATACCTAATTAACTGCTCCTATATAGCACTAATTGGCATCGTAAAAAGCATGAAAATCAACATAAAATAAAACGGCTAACATGCCTCTCATAAACAAGCATTTGTCTGTTCAAAATTAAAAGCACTAGTAACAAAATTAGAAGTACCACATCAACAAAATAAGTTTAATATTCTTCTTTTTTTACCATCACATGTGTCCAGGAGATCACCCCCCTCCAAAACCGTGCACCAAAACAATTCCAAGCTTCCCATATCCACTAGTTTCTACATTTCCTATTAAACTGATAGCATTCAAGCCTTTGTTTAGTTGCAAGTTAGCAAACTAATTGAATTACACAAGTACTAATGAAAATTGTTGACACAATCCAAAATTTATTCATTAGTATAGTATTGGTCATTTAGGTTAAGAGTACTGCTTCCTTTTGGGTACACATATGATATACCACATGAATTTAGGTCATATATGTAGGTTACTAGCCCGTTCCTGACAGTGATGTTAACTTTGTGTTTAACAGATACATGTACATTAAAAACAAAATCTCAGAACATGTTAACTGAAGCTAAAAAGCAATTTGTATGTTTTGTTACCTTCATTGTTGAAAAATGATCCTGACTACCTCTTGCACCTATTATCTTAGCATTGTTGAAACCCACCATCTCCACCCCAACTACTATAAAAAAAATACCCCACCATAACCTTCACAACAACCACCACCACCTCCCCCACTGCAAATTATATCCACCACCACATCAACAACAACCATCACCACAATAGACACCAACTGCAACATCCAAAAAGCATAAAAAGTCCACATCCAATGGCATGTTCTCCAACTGCATCAACCCATTTCCTTCTCAAATCTAAAACACCAACAATACCACAGGTGCAACAACACCAACACCATCAATCCACGACCAAAACACCAACACACCACCGTTATTGACCCTATGAATTCAAGCATAAAGTTCTTCAAAACCTAAAATTAGTTTTCAGAAATTTCAAAATGTAAACCTAAAAATAAAGTTAAATCTTACCAGTTTCAAAATAAACAAAGGTCGAGCTCAAATCATTGAATCTGAATCTTCAACTCCAAATCCACATCTGAATCTCAATTCGAAATTATCAAATTGAAAACCAAAAATCAAATCGATAAATCTGGTTTCAAAAATTAGTTGAAATCTATTTTATAAATTAGTTAAAATCAGTTGAAATCTAATCGCAATCAATACCCTATTTATCTGGTTTCAGAACTCAAACCTCTGCCAAAACTTGTATTAAGTTTGAATCCAATCAATACCCTATTTATCTGTTGTAGACTTGAACCACATCTCGTCTTCCTTCTCACTGATTCCCTCCACCATCATCAGTTACATCTCCTCTATCACTCTTCAATCTCGATCTCTCTTTTCTGAATCCATGTCCGCCTTCTCTCAATTTCATGACAGCAGCAGGAATGAATGAAATGATAAAAGAAAGGGAATATTAACTGCAGTTGATTGATTTTTCATGGTGATGGAGATGGAGGTGGTAGTGATGAAAATGGTGGCGACGGAGATGGTGGTAGCGAGAAGGTGGTGGCGGTGATACTGAAAGAAGAGGTAAGAGAAAAAAAAAAGCATATCGTTTCAGATCTGAAGTTAAGGAGAAAAGAAAAAATGTTCGACAACTTTATTAAGATGATGAGGTTATTTACGGGATTATCATAAAAATTGGTTTCCTTGTTTTTTGTTAGGGGTATTAATATAATGGATAAGGGTATTTGTGCATGACTCATGGATAGTAGGGGAATAAATAACATTCCCACTTTTTTTTTTTGCTTAATCATAAGAATTTTATTACCAAAACACAGCTTAAGAGTTTACAAAAATAGATCTCCTGTCTAGACAGGCCCAGATAAGAAGAATGAAATACAAAAATTAGAACAGAAAACATTTCACAGAATTAAAATCTAAAGTAAGAGCCATATTCCCGTTCTAATGGACCTAAGAAGACAGGTTTATTGTTATAGTATATACATTCTCCTCTACTTAGTAGAGCTCCCCTCTTGGCCAATTTATCAGCTGAGAAATTTATTTCTCTATATGAATGTCTAAAAAATATTCTACTCAGATTTTTCTTTATTGCCTATCATCTATTGAGCACTATCCAAGGAATATTTCCTGATGTGAAAGCCATTATCACTGCCTTTGAGTTAAGACTGAAACAAACATCCATAAAACCTCTCTTTACTGCCCATTCTCCAGCTATGATCAGAGCCATTACCTCAGCTACATAGTTTGTAGCAATTCCAAGACCTCCAGATATAGCTCCAACACATCTCCCTTCATTATCCCTACATAGTTTGTAGCAATTGAAAGATTCCACATAGCCAATGCCAAATTTTTTCCACTAAATGAACATTTCCATATTATATGATCCATATTGTCTTGATCATTTCCACACAAATAACATTTAGAAATAGTAATGATTCCTTTTTTTCTAACTGTTTCTTAGGTTGCACGGGCTCCTCTAAGAATTTTCTAGACATTCAAAGATATATATGGATGGAGACAAGGATCCCATACTTTTTTTGTCCCTTCAGCTACTAGTTATTTAGTTATGAATTGTTGAACTGCATTGGCTACTGAAAAATGCCCAGTTATATCTGGACTCCAAATCTTTATATCAGCACCAAGTTGAGGTAAGTCTTCCATCTTAAAACTGATGAAATGTAGTAGGAATTTGCCATTTTTCGTTACTTATTAGCTGCTCTACTTTCCAATCTTTATGTTGTTGTATAAAAGTATTATCTGGATACCTCTAAATTAATGGATGTTCAAAAATCCATTTATTATTCCAAACTGAGATGCATTTTCCATTCCCCACAATCCATCTAGATCATTCCTCTACATTTTGAATCACCCATTTCAAACCAGGACAAATTGAGGATTATTTATATGATTAAATCCATTCTCCTTTGTTCATGAATTTAGCCTTCATGAATCTTGTCCACTCTTCATCCTCAATCATAATTCTCCACATCAGTTTCATTAATAAAGATTTATTAACCACCTCCAATCTTCTAATACCCAAACCTGCCTTTGAAATAGGAGCATTAACTTCTTCCCACTTCACAGTTATTAACTTCTTTTTAGTAGGGTCCCCAGTCCATAAGAAATTCCTAATTATTCTCTCACATTATTTTATCACTACTTTAGGCCATTTATATACTGACATTGTAAAAATAGGATAGCTGCATAACACAAATTTGACTAATGTAAGTCTAGATGGAAATGAAAGTAGTGTACCTTTCCAACTAGCCAACATGTCTTGCATCATTTCCACTATTCCCCATACTTGATGTACTTTCACTCTTCCAGGATTGAGGATAACTCCAAGGTATTTATCAGGGAACTCAGAGAGTTCCATTTGCAGATGCTCAACAATACTCTTTCTTATAATATCATATGTACCTCCAGCAAAGAACTTACTTTTCTTTTTATTAATCACTTGGCCTGAAGCATTTTGGTAATTAAGCAACAACTCCATTAACTTATCCAAAGATGTTTTATAGCCATTACAAAAAAACAAAAATGTCATCTGCAAACAGTAAATGAAAAGGTTGAACACCATTTATTTGCACCATTGCCTGAATTTTCCTTTCTTGCACCATTTAAGTTAAGTTTGTACTCAATACTTCTTCAACAATCACAAAAAGTATGGGGGAAAGTGGGTCTCCTTGTCTCAACCCTCTACTGACTTCAAAATATCCACAAGGACCCCTATTAACTAATACTGATATCTTAGCTGAAGTGAACAAAACTCTCAACCAATTTACCCCTTCTTCTGAGAAACCAAATCTTCTTAGTACTTCAAAAAAAAAAAAAACTCCCAGCTCAATGAATCATAGGCCTGAGAAATATCCAATTTCAATCCCACATTACCTCCTCTTCTTTTAATGTTCATTTCATTTATCAACTCTGAAGCCAACACAATCTTTTCATGTATTGTTCTACCTTTTATAAATGCACCTTTCTGACAGTATACTAGTTTATTTACCAAACTGCTTAGTCTTGTAGTAATAATCCTAGTAATTACTTTGAAACTAAAATTAGCCAATCCAATTGGTCTAAACTGGTCAACTTTTTTTGCACCTTTCACTTTAGGTAAGAGAAATAATAAATTTGAGTTTAGACCTTTAGGAATAAATCTGCATCTCCAACAATATTGTATGGAATCTACCAAATCTTGTACCACTACTTCCCAAGAAAATTTATAGAAACTTCCAGGGAATCCATCTGGACCAAGTAAGCTATTAGCATCCATACCAAATACAACATTTTTAATCTCCACATATGAAGGAAAAACATCAAGCATAGTATTATTTTCTTCAGTAAGTACTCTTGGAATTACCTCAAAAATTCCAGTTTCAATATTAACAAATTGCTTCTTAAATTTGTTTTCAAAATACTCCACTAATATATTAGCTATCACCTTCTGATCTGTAACCACATTTCCATCCTTGTCTTCTAGTTCATAAATTGCATTTTGAGTTTGTATTATTTTCATATTTGCATGAAAAAATGCAGTATTTGCACCTCCACCTTTTTCCCATTTAACCCTTGACTTAGCCTGCATCAATGTGTTATATTGTTGAGTAGATATTTCATTTCTTCCTCTGGTAGTAACAAAAATATCCATCAATTCTATATTTTCAGGATCTGCAACAGATAATAATGAAGCACTCATAAAATCTTCTTCAGTTGATTTAAATTTTTTTCTGAGATCACCAAAACATTCCAATTCCATTGTTTCACACAACATTTGAATCTTGTAAGTTTATGAATAAACTGAAAGGCTGGATTACCTTCACATTCTTCCTCCCAAGATTGTTTAATCAAATTTAAGAAATCAGGATGAGTAGTCCACACAGTTTGATATCTAAAGAGAATATTTAGAGGTTTTGGAATACCTACCACATAACCAAGTAAATCTCCATGAACAGATACTCCTCTTACTCCCACCTTGTTACTCCAACCCTCATATAATTCCAGCCATTTGACATTTATGAAATCTTTATCTAAATCACACAAGATTCTCTTTTCTCCAACTCTATTATTACACCAAGAAAATTGAATTCCATTTCTTGAAGCTTGCATTAACTTGCATAAGTCTAGACATTCTCTGAAATCTTGTATGGAAACTCTTAATGGTCTTCTTCCTACTTTTTTCTCATCAGTATTGAGTACCACATTAAAATCTCCAATTACCAACCAAGGACAATCCATTTCACTAATTTTTACCAATTCCTCCCAAAGTTCTCTCTTATTGGCGGTCAAACAACCTATTGATGTTTAAACAATCAGCATGAACTCCAGTGACTAAAACATCTTCTATTACTACAGTAATTGCTTGTTTAGTTATAGGAACAACAGTTGGAGTAACTAAAGAAACATGCCAGAATAACCATACATTTGCCTTCTCACCATTAACTGAGTTATGAATTAGTTGTTTACACAAACCTGGTAATTTTAAACTTTTTTATAGAACTTCCACTAATATTCACTTTTGGTTCAACTATCCATATCAATGTAAGACAAAATTGATTAACTAAACTCCTAAACTTATCTTTGGCTCTCAATCTTTTCAAGCCTCTGACATTCCAGAACACAACTTTCATTGAGAATGAGTAAGTTGAGTAGTAGAAGGACTTCTCATTCCTTTTGGGTCAACTGAATTTACTATGGCTGCTTGTTTTCTTGTAATTACATTAGGATTAGGTTTAATATTTTTACCTCTAACATTTTTCCCAACCACTTTGATATTGCTATTTCCAGTTGCAGAATAACTACCACCTCCAAAATCAGATTGCAATTCCTCAGCCACATCCCTCAAAATTTGGAACTTATTTGAATTCACTTGCTTTTCACCACCTGAGTTTGTAATAATCTCTTTTACCACTTCTTTCCCGATAATACTAGAAGAATTTTTCTCTTGGTTTTTAGCTGGAGTTGTGAAAGTAATTGAAGCCACTTTAAGTAGTTTTTCAGCAGATAATAATGGAAAATCTTTTTGAATATCAAGAGTAAACTGCTTATCTAAAAGACCATCCAGTTGCTCCTCTGAATGCAGTATTGGAGGTACAATAACATCCACTGTTTCATCTTCCCTGAAAATAAGATCATTTACTTGTTGTTGTAATGCTTTTTCGTCATTAGTAAAACAGATATCAAAACAAATATTGCTTGAATTTGTAGCTTTAGGTTTCCACGGTTTTCTTTCTCTATGAACTTTCTCCTTGCCAGCTTGAAAATTAGATTTGTTTGATCTACATTCATTCAGTAACCAAATTACCTAGCTACCACCTTACATTGGTTAAAAAAATTAGGAATTTGAGGAATTGAAACTTCTTGAATAAAGCTACCATACTTTGTTTTTACTAAAATTTGATTTGGAATATATCTTGAGAGGTCAACTTCCACTAGAACACTAGCATAATATCATACCTCTCTTTTCAATGTAGTTTCGTCTACCTTGATAGCTCTGCAAAATCTTTCACCCAAATCCATAATAATTTTTTCCTTCCAATATTCAATTCTAAGACCAAGAAAATGAATCCAAACAAAAGCAGTAGTCGATTTTTGAGCAGCTGGATTGAAATTAGGTTCCCATTCTCTCAGTTTCAGAGTATGAGTTTCAACCATCCAATAATCATTCCATATCAACTTCATTATTCAATTTAATTATGAAAAAACCTTTGCCAAGAGGAATCAATTGACAAGTAGTTGTAAGCTTCCATTGATTTTTGAGTGAGATTTCAGCAACAATAAATTTCATTTTCACGAAATCCAATCTTCCAATTAAACTAAACTTCCATTCACTTAAAATTTCATCTCATATGATATATATAATGATGGAGGTTCACTTAAACCACTTTCCTTTGAGTGATTTTTGTCATCGCCAGAAGTAGATCCAAAATTAGGTTTATTTATCCTTATCCCAAAATTATTCTCAAATTTATCAGGGTTTTCAGGTGAGAAAATCATGAAAAACACCTGAATTAACACTCGAAACCATTAAAATATAAGAACTAATCAACAAGAATCACCTGAAGAAATTTGATGTTTGTGGGTAAAAATAGTTTATACTGATTTCGGTAATTTCGGGTGTGCGGGTGAGAAACGAATTTCAACCCTAAATAATATACTGCAAGGGAGTACTTTAGATTCGAGAGATCATTCTATACAAGTCCGGCCTAAACTAAGAAATGGTCGTTCCAGATTTACTTCGGTCACAAAGTGAAGGAGAATGGGTTGGTTTTGGGGAGGGAAGCAAGGAAAGTGATGAGACCAGAATATTTGATTCTGAAAGAGTATTTGTGTTACAACTTGTCTCAGAAAAATGGGAGGCTAGCTGATGGAAAGCTAGTAAATGTTTTCTGAGTGGTGTATGCTCCTGACTGAACTTGTTGTTCGGTGGAAATAGGTAAGACCTATTTATACAAGTCGAAGTGAAACGTACTCTGGTCTCATTAAGGAATGGAAAAATGGGTGAGTAAATGGGAGGAGGTGGTAACCGTTAATGCATGAAATTGATGTTCCATAAAAAAAAATGTTCCACCATTAACTTCATGTATTTACTAACTGCCTCATCCTTATGACACTTCCTTATGACGGGCCTAGTGTACTCCGCATGCTGTAAACCGCCAAACCAATACCCAAAGAGGATCCCCCAGTTTGTGATATGTGTCGATGTCTCGAATGTTTTTATAGAAAACATGTAGCATATTATTGTTTCCTGGCAAGTCGAGCTTGGGAGACTTGCTAGCTTGGTGACCTTCGACGGTCGAGATTTTTTATCTTAAGAGGAAAGGTAGTTGTTGATCGTCGTACGCTTTTGTTTGTTGGTGGCCGCATAGGGAAGGCCAGCATGGTGGCGTGTCTAGGTTTGCATGCCATTGGCATGGCATGGTGGCACGTCTAAGTTGGAATGTCATTGGCATGGCATGCCTTGGCGCGGTTTGGCGTGACCAAACTAGGGTTTTGGGTCAAAGGTTACCATGTGTTGTATGGTAACCTTGGACGACTAGGATTTGCTCCTGGGATTGAAGGGCGACCGTTGATTATCGTACGCCTTTGTTTTGGTATCCACGTAGGAAAGGCCAGCATGGTGGCGCGACTAGGTTGGCATGGCATGGTTTGGCATGTCCAAACTTAGGTTTTCGGGACAAAGGTTACCATGCGTTGTCTGGTAACCTTGGATGGCTAGGATTTGCTCCTGGGATTGAAGGGGGGCCATTGATTATCGCATACCTTCGTTTTGGTATCCGCGTAGGGAAGGCCATCACGGTAGAACAACTAGGTTGGAATGCCATTGGAATGGCATGCCTTGGCGCGGTTTGGCGTGACCAAACTATGGTTTTGGGTCAAAGGTTACCATGTGTTATCTGGTAAACTTGGATGACTAGGATTTTATCCTGGGATTAAAGGGCGACCATTGATTATCTCATGCCTTCATTTTGGTATTCGTGTAGGGAAGGTCAGCATGGTGGCGTGGCTAGGTGAGTTTGGCATGATGGGGCCAAGGGCTTGGCATGCCATTGTCACATGGTGCGGCTAGCATGACTAGGGCCAAGGAAAGGTGCGGTTTGGCTTGGCATGGTGGGGCCAAGGGTTTGACATGCCATTAGCACATGGTGTGGCTAGCATGGCTAGAGCCAAGGCAAGGTGTGGTTTGGCTTCGCATGGGGCCAAGGGTTTGGCACGCCATTGGCACATGGTGCGGCTAGCATGGCTAGGGCCAAGGCAAGGTGCGGTTTGGATTGGCATGGTGGGGACAAGGGTTTGGCATGCCGTTGGCACATGGTGCGGATAGCATGGCTAGGGCCAAGGAAAGGTGTAGTTTGGCTTGACATGGTGGGGCCAAGGGTTTAGCATGTCGTTGGCACATGGTGCGGCTAGTATGGTTGGCATGACTTGGCGCGATAGGTGTGGATTCCATGGTTTTCCAATGGCACGGGGGTGTGGCTAGCATGGTTGGCATGCCTTGGCGCGGTAGGTATGGATGGCATGGTTTTCCATTGGCACATGTGTGTGGCTAGCATGGTTGGCATGCCTTGGCGCGGTGGGTGTGGCTGGCATGGTTTTCCATTGGCACATGAGGTGTGGGAATTAGGGTTTTGGCCTATCGAAACCCTAATTAGTAATTAATTAAAAAAAACGTACCCTAATAATTTTCTCGTAGACATATTAAAGGGTACAATAAATGCATTCATTGGAGCTATTATTACTCAAACCCTATGACGTCACTATCTTTCTTAGGGTTTTATGATTTTAACCCTAAGCTAAAAACCACCATCAACATTAAGTCCCCTGTTTAGCTCGGAACAGGGGCATTGTCATGAGGTAAGCATAAGATGGTGACAGACAAGGACGGAATCGAGACGTAAATCATGCTAAAATGGTCTGGAAAATCCGACTAACCGTTTTCGAGAGGTGAAGAGAGTTTTTTTGCTTCTCGTGTTGGCAGCCCTGCATAAATTATGCTAGGGATGTATATCGTGGAGTGGTGAGATGAAAATTGCTGGATTGGTATGTCCGTATATCACCTTGACTGGGCTAGGAAACATCATGACGCTGACTTGGCGAATTTGTTGGTATTGGCAAGTCACGACACAGACTGCTTGGAGAGGCAAAGCACGTGCGAACGGTTTGGAGAGGCGAAACATGGCAGAAGGTTTTGGCATGATGAGTCCACGACAATAAAATGGATACCTTGGCGTCGTACGGTCATGGTACGGTGCGGTTCGGTGAGGCATGCATGGACGGCTCGGCGTGGTGGTGATTTGTCTTTGCGGGCCTGATTGCCTATTACTAGACTCAAATGTGGAGTCATTTCCTCTTTCAAACTTTAAAGTAACGCACCCTCCTGTCTCGCCTCGCTTTTATTGGGGTTTTGATGAGGGGTTTCATTTAAAGATGATTTTCCGGTTGTGATGCCATCATGTTCCGCCTATTCAGCCTGTGTTTCTCTTTCTTCTTTTAGGGTTTCCACAGTATTTACGCCGGTTAAGTTGTGTCGTCTTCACAGTTTTTCAACAAAGAGTTTTTTTTGTAGAGTCCAACTTTCTTCATCATGTTGATCAGAAGTGAATCATCCTTGAGCCGACCAGGTTCTCCATCCAAACGCGCTTGGCTCGACTCTTGCAACAATTCCCCCATCCGAGTCGTTCGGGTCAATAAGATCATACCAGTATGTTTTTTATTTATCAACAGGTGTTTCATTATTTGCTGGTGAATAACAAAGTTTCCATTATGTGTAGAGATATCCCGTCGGAGCATGCGTTACCATCATTGATGAAGATGATTTGGTTATTCCTTTTTCTTCAAGCTCAATCCTACCAGCCGTTGCAGATCTGGAGAACGCCGACTTAGGAATTTCTTGTCATGAGTATCCCAATCTAGGTTTGTCGTTCGGAACCCGTATAAGGTGTCTCTCCTCTAACTACCGAAACGTCGGTGGGTTTCTGGTGCGGAAGAAGTTCGTCACTCTTTACACAAAGATATGGAGGATGTATGGCCATATTTCCTCCAGGAACGGGGTGCAATATTGTTCATCTGCTTTAGTTTCCATAATGAATTATCTCTTGCCGATGGTTGTTGAAATGGATAGTACGTCTATCCGTGCTGTTGCGGAAGCAACTATTCAAAAGTGGGAGAATATGGTGTCTACCTGTGAATCTCTGAAGTTCAATGTTAATTGGTTGCGACATCGTATCGAAATTGTGAAAGTCGACAGAGCCGGTATTCTTGCTGGCGTGGTCCCTGCTACGAAAGCTATTCTGAAAGAGAAGAAAGACTTGGCCAAGAAATCACAGAAGGTGGAAGAGTCAATCGGGAACTTGAAGAGTAGGACTGAAAGGTATCAAAGACGGTTAAAGATGATGCTTTCTAGGGATTACAATCTATTGGATGGGCTTTTCTGAGTTATGTGGTTGTGAGATGTTTGGTCTTTTTCTGGGTTTCAAACATGCTTTTGGTCTTTCTCTTCTCTTCCCCTTTTTTTTTTTGAAAGAACAAGAGAATTTTATAAATTTACTTTAATCAAATAAAGGAAAAGAAGAGACTTGATATTTGGGATGTGGAAGAAAGTGGAAAGATGCTTGGCTATCCGTTCTTGTGATATAGCGGGGGCGAGGCGGTGGTCAGGAGTAGTATGCCTTAAGCCACTTTCCGTTGATGACCGCTTCCAGTTTTCCTCCATCTTCTTTAATGACCTTGTAGTATCCATTGTTGTACGCTTTCCGGACTATATATGGCCCTTCCCACTTCGCGGAGAATTTTGATGCAGACGCGTCTTGCTGAATGTGTTTGGAAGTCTTCAGTACCAAATTTCCCACTTGAAAAACTCGAGGTTTCATAGTTTTGGTATATGCTCTGGAAACCCTATTTCTGTATGCTTGTGCGTGTTCTTCCGCCTTGGCTATTCTGGAATCCACAGTGTCCAATTCTTCGACTCTGGCGTTCAATGCTTTGATGTAGTTTTGAAGTGGTAAGAAAAGATTCGTTGCTCGGACTATTTAGAAGATTTGGTTTAAGATTAACTAAACAAAAATACTAAGCCAAATTAATTAAAATTGATTTTTTTTAACCAAGGAGAGAAATTCTAGGGTTTTGGATTCCACTACTTCCAATATTTGTAAACTCAATAATAGTTTCTTTGACAAAATACTCCCACTTTACTCAAAACAATTTTCGAACTCAATCTCATGCTTTGGAAGATATAACACAACATGCTCTTTTTTTAATGACTTTCATCGCTATTCTAAGGCCTAATCCTCCTTCGCTTATAAAAGAATGGAAGAAACTACCCAAAACAGTTTTTACGAAGCATGTAAAGAAGAGAGAATTTTTATACAAATTAAAAAGCACAATATTGGAGTAAATATTCCAAAGAAATTAATTACTAAATATTACCCATCAAAAATAGTTTCCTCCAAAACCCTAGAGAATAGATTTAGCTACTCATAGAATCATAATTGAAGAAAACTTGAATAATCATTGTATTCAAAAAGATAAATAATTGCTTACAACGATTTTCAGTCGCTACAGGTATTCAACAGCAAAAATAGTCCAGCTGCTTCAGTTGCTAAAGGACTTTTTCTACCAAACGGGGAACGATATATGCTTTCTGTCGTGGATCAACGATACCTTTCTGGACTGTATTTGGCAGTTTAATGTTCTTCGTGTTCTTGAGTTTTGCAGCAGCAGAAAACTTTCTGAAACTTGTGATTTCTCGATTCAAAGCCTCTACTTTCTTCTCCAAGGTATATGTATCCCCCCTGAACTTCCCAACACCTATATATATATGCGTACAAGGCATGAAATCTCTAGAAAATATATTGAATCCCTTCTTTTCTTTTTCCAAAAGTCTCGGGAATTTCTTTCCTTTCCTTGTTTTTGTTTACGCGTATTTGGTATTAATCCAACCCTCCAAATCGATGAAGTAACCACCAACAGATATCCTCTCCATTTTTACACGTAACTTCCATAAAATAAATCCAAAACTTCCCGGTAATATTCTTCATTCTCTGTTAACGCATTTGATTTCTTCTTTTAGCTCCAATGCACGTCATTCTTCCATTTTGGTTAGGTAACAAAGTATCCAGACCGTAGAACCCTTGAAAGTTTCCCAAATTTGCCAAACTCAAACCATCAGAACCCGTGAATATTTCTTCCATTGTTTAGCTTCAATTCTACGTTCTATCCCAAGTTAGCCGGTTCTGATGGACATACCAGTCATGTTTAGCTCCAACAGGTCCATCCCAATAAAATATGGCGATTGAATCTCCTCCTAACTCGCTGAAAAATCGAACCCTAATTCTAGTTCATGAAGAACAGCTTTCCCGCCAAAATATTTTCAAACCGTGAAGAAGATGTTCTTCTTAATCTCGTTGTTCCAGCCAATTCTAGACGAAACGATTGACCTTACCAGTTCTGTTTGATTAAATCAAGCCTTCCCAATTAATTTCAGCAATTGAATATCTTCATAACACCTTGAAATCTCTAACCCTAATTTTGTTCTTCTTTTCCCTCCAAAATTCAAATTCAAAAGGTTGAAGATGACTACCCCATATCCAACAGCGGTGTCCCTTTAGCAGTTTGGGGTACATTTAGCAATTTTTGGGGTTGCGAATAATAATTTTTGGGGTACAAAGATGAATTTTAGGCTGCACATAGTGAAAAACTCCTGGGTGACTTTATCGACTCTTCTGGGACATTTCTGGGGGTGCCTTTAACACTTTTCTGGGTGCTTTTAGTAGTTTCTCGAGCAGCCATCTCTTACCTCTCATATCCACTTCTTTTCTTCAATATTTATACATCACTAAAAATTTGTCATTCTTTTCAGACATAAATTGCATCACTAAAGCCGACATGCCTTTCAGATAGAGATGAAGAAATAAAAGTAAATAATGAGAGATAATTCGCCTCCAACACCAGTTGCACATGAAATGACACTTTATCCCTTTTAAGCGACGTTTCCTCTTCTTTTGCTCCAAAGTACCTAAAACTCAAAATCAAACAAAAGATACATAATTTACAAGAAAACATAGCAAAATGTAGTTGCAGGAATTCCCACACTACACCCTTGTTAAGATTCTATTGGAAATCAATTAAACTTCAAAGATTTAAAAGACACTTTACTATTCAAATCTCAGAAATGTTTACAGAATTAGAAGAAATCAAGATTACAAATATTCTTTTGAAGTTTCTCTCTCCTCAAGACTCTTTCAACTCTCAAAAATACATCATCCTTTTCTGGATCTATCGAGCCCTTTATATAGGGATTTACATAATGGATGACAGCTAAGTTTTCCTCCTATTTCGGATTTATTCTGCGGTCTCATCGCAATCGCTACCATATTCTCTATCGCAAGAATGATGACCATCGCAGGATCAACATATTCTTCTTTTATTTCTTCCATCGTCAGTTTCTTTTAGGTATTCTGTGATGCTCGTGAAATGTTGTTAAATAATTGTCAGTGACGCTCGCAGAAATGTTGTTAATATCGCAGGAATAATGTTGTAGCGATATTCTGGTCCTACATCTTTCCTCTTCTCATGTCTTTTCTGCGAAAAAGAGAAGATCATGAGAACTTTAAATGCCATAACTGCTTATCTTTTCAGGCTTCTCTATTCTAACACGTTTCTATGTCCTTCGCCAGCTGTTTTCACGAATTCTTTCTTCCAATAAACTTTTGACACGTCTCCTCTAACCGCTGCGATCTGACCACCCACGTATCTTCTTTGCATTAATTGCTTTCATTTTCTTCAAGAAATTTCTTCCTTTATAAATACTCTTCTCATTCCTTTCCTTTTTCTCTTTTACTTTCTTCTTCTTTCTCTCCATATCCTCTCTGCAAACTTTACTGTTCTTCCGCGAATTATGCTGCTGTGATTTCTTTCTTCTTTTCAACCTTTTCATTCCCATACTTCAAAAATGCTTGCAGATGGTACCAAAAACTTGAAAGCCTTTAATGAGATACGCGATAAACTCAAAATTAAAGGTTTTAACTTGTCTTTAATTCCAGATCAGGATTCTAGATCTGAACTTTCTCTTAAATTATTTATTGATGATCAATGTTCTCGCGAAAAAATCATAGTATCGCTAGGAAAACTTGAAGCTGGTCTTCCCATTCCTCTCTATGACCCAGAACTTCCATTATTTTATCAAATAGTTTCTGACGAAAGGTTCTCGCGAGCGGTATATCAACTAGGTGGAGATTGCATCAGATTGTTGCTTGAATATTAATCTCCATCAAAAGGGGATCCAAGACCCTAGCAGACTTTCATAAAACTCTCCTTAACGTTCAAACGGACAGAGATAAACTTATCCGCGAGAATGAAGATCTTCTTGCGAGGGAGACTCAAGTTCGATCTCGTCTCCTCATTAATAGCGATGATGAGTTTGCTTGGGCTGCGAAGGTTCTTGACAATTCCAGGAATGACTTAGGTGTAAATGTTATCCTTCAAGTTGAACAAGCGGCCTTAATTAGAGATATGATTTCTGAAAGAGAAGGTTGTTTGTTGTTGTTCTTCTCGCTAACTTTCTGTTTTTATTACTCTTTTTTACAAAATTCCTAACTTGTTGTCATATATTCTCGTAGGAGCTGAAAAAAGATATCTTGAAAGAATTGGGGAACTTGAAAATACCCTTGCTACTCGCAATAAAAAATATTCACGATTGAAGGATCAATTTTACATTACTACCGCGAATTTCAATAGATCTCTCATTGTTGTTCGTAATGATTCCGTTAAGTTGGTCTGCAATGATCATGGAATTTCTCCTTCTATATATCCTGATCTTGCAAAGGAAATCCCCGCAATAATCTCAAATCTTAACATCTCTGATAGTGAAGCTGAGTATTCTGACGAGGATGAAAATGATAATGATAATGACGAAGGAGACAAATTTGGTGGAGGAGAAGAATCTGATAAGAATGAAGATAGTGATTATAATGACGAAAGGGATAAATATGGCGATGAAGAGAAATCTGATAAAGAAGATGGCGATGAATCTAGCTAGTTCTTCTTTTTCCTTCTATCTTCCTTGTATATTTATTTTCTTCTTTAAGTAAAGTTTCTCTAATTTTGTGAATTTCTCTTGCTTTTACCTGTATGAATCAGAAAACAGTTCTTTTTCTGCAAGTCAATCAATCAATATAATTATTATTCCTTAATTATATACGTGCATTTATCTATACAATTTTTATATGATAGATGAATAATAATTTCATCGTTCTCATGCATTCCCATACTTGCCTCTATTATTCATTTGTGATATAAAAAAAAATTGATTAAAGATTAGATATTAATGGTAAATAAAATTTTCCTTAATATTGGCGATCCTGTCGCCAGCAATAACTGCGTGAAATCGCAATTCTCATAACATCTGCGAGCATTATCGCAGTAATCTTGTGGTCTTATTACGCCTTCCTAATTAAAGGTCTTATTTGCCACGCTCTTTCTTTCTGCGACAAATCGCAGGACGTCTTTACATTTGCATGTATTGACCCATTGATCTTGCCTTATCTTTTTTCTTAGATTGTATTGCGACAATATGACAAGTCTAAGCTCTCTCGCTAGATCAAAGCCTCGTGACATTGCCGTCTTGCGATGAAATCGCAGGACGTCTTTACATTTTCATGTAAAAACCCATTGATCTCATCTTAACTTTTGGCTTGTTTCCTCTGTATAATTTACGTTACGCGACAATATGACAGGCCTAAATGTTCTTGCGATCATAAAGCCCCATGACATTGCCGTCTTAAGACACTTATCAGCTCCCTAATGGAGGGTGCCGCCCTTATCTTCCCCCTGGTTGCCCCTTCAAGGAGGGCACATCGGCCATACAAGACTAGCTCCTCCCATCCAGATTTACCAACAACTAGTTGTTTTCACAGCCTCTTGTCCTTTATGCCTATATGGCTTATAGTTACAAGGTTGCACCCTAAGTGGGGTTTTCTTCAGGCCAAGTGCATCGTAGCCAAGACTTACCAAGAATGGAAAGGAAGTTTCGTACGCCCTTTTCACCCTTGTCTCAACCGTGTACCTCGGCGCCTTGGTCATACTTTGCACTTTCTTGGAAGAGATTCTCGGTCGTCCAACCAGGGTATAACCATATATAGTTGGAAATCCAAGATATCTCTCCCGGATAGGTTTTCTTTAACCCCAACATCTGCATAATTCAGGATCCAGCAGCGATATAACCTTACCCCTGAATCATGTCGAGAGATACCCCCTCCTATGACGCGCTATTAGGTCTTACATTTGCCTCTTGTGAAATTTTATTCGCGAACTAGGGTGCACGCCATAAATGTAGTTGCAGGAATTCCCACACTACACCCTTGTTAAGATTCTATAGAAATATATTGGAAATCAATTAAACTTCAAAGATTTAAACGACACTTTATTATTCAAATCTCAGAAATGTTTACAGAATTAGAAGAAATCAAGATTACAAATATTCTCTTGAAGTTTCTCTCTCCTCAAGACTCTTTCAACTCTCAAAAATACATCATCCTTTTCTGGATCTATCGAGCCCTTTATATAGGGATTTACATAATGGATGACAGCTAAGTTTTCCTCCTATTTCGGATCTATTCTACGATCTCATCGCAATCACTACCAAATTCTATCGCAAGAATGATGACCATCGCAGGATCAACATATTCTTCTTTTATTTCTTCCATTGTCAGTTTCTTTTAGGTATTCTGTGACGCTCGTGAAACGTTGTTAAAGAATTGTCAGTGACGCTCGCAGAAATTTTGTTAATATCGTAGGAATAACGTTGTAGCGATATTCTAGTCCTACACAAAGAAAGCATAAAAAACAGATAAATATCAAGGTGTTTTAGACACCTATCAAATTCCCTCACACTTAGACTTTGCTAGTCCTCGAGAAAATCAAACTAAAATAATTTTAAGAAATACAACTCCATCTCGTCGAGGATACGGTCACACTTAGCACGTATAACAAGCCTTTAAACCTCTAGGTGGCCCTAGTGGCCGAGTTATAGTCTCGGGAAGGTTTGCCAGAGGTGTACCTACAAAACCTTTTATTCCAAACTCTAGTTATCTGTGAAGAACTCAGGAAAGACACTAAAGAGTCTCCTTGGTTGGCCTACTTTCATTGATCACAAGAGAAAGTGCCAGGACGCGAGTCATATTCACATATATATAATTGACATAGTTCTATCAATAATCGGAATCACACAAATGAATAGATTAAGAAGATGGATTATAGAGATAGATAGTTCAAAACAATGTTGTCTAAGGTCAACGGTGTTTCCCATATCTGTCTGAAGGCCTTCGCCAAGATGAACATATGTATCATAATGGATTGAGATACTGGTCTGAACTAATATCAACACAACTGGAAAATACAAGGGAACCAGCGGTCGATTTTATTGCACAATAATAAACTTTGAATTTATTTTTATTTTTATTTGACTACATGATTTGATCTTTTGGATCCAAGCGCATGCTTCTTATCAGCAGATTACATGATAGTTCCCATGGATCCTGTGTTCCACGCTTGTTTAGACGACGGAGACAGGGAAAACACATACATATTGTTATTCCCAAGTGTCATATTTTTTTTAAAAATTTACTTTATTCCTTTTGGTATGATTGGTCTGGTCTATTTATTATTTAGTAACTCAATCACTCTATTCCATCCGGCATTGGTAACAATTGATGTGTTGGGCCCCACCAAATCACTTAGAGAAACATATAATTCAAATAAAATAAAATAAAAACAGAACATAGCGTGATCATTCCATTGTAACACCTGAACTCTGTCTTTTTATGAATAGACTATGTTATTGGGTTCCTTAACTCGTACAACCAAGATGTTTCCATCCACTTAGACTGGTTAGTGTCATCCTGAATTGGCACAAATTTCTAGGCTCTTAAGTTTTTTTTTATGATTCCATTGTAACACCTGAACTCTGTCTTTTTATGAATAGACTCTGTTATTGGGTTCCTTAACTCCTACAACCAAGATGTTTCCATCCACTTAGACTGGTTAGTGTCATCCTGAATTGGCACAAATTTCTAGTCTCTTAAGTTTTTATTTTTTTTTATATAAATTAAAAATTAACTAAAAGTTTTTCCCTCACCCCCAAACTTAGACCTAACATTGTCCTCAATGTTTCAAATTAAAGTGCAATACCAAAAATATAAGTAACAAGAGGAATAAAGAGGTAAGTCGGAAAGATAGTACCTGGATGAAGCATAGCAATCCTTCCATGGGAGCAAGAAAAAACAAAAATTCCACTAATGTACAACAAGAGGATGGGTTGCCTCCCATAAAGCGCTATGTTTAGTATCTTCAGCCAGACTTTGTTACCCATTAAAATTAATCCTGGTAGACAGGATCTCTCATCTCCGATTCTTCAATTGCATGACTGGGTAACCCCAAAAATGGTTTCAACCGTTGACCGTTAACCTTGAAATTTTCTCCGTTCTTAGGATTTTCAACTTCAACTGCACCATGAGGAAAAATTTTTTTGACAAAGTATGGTCCGGACCACCGTGACCTCAATTTACCAGGAAAAAGAATTAAACGAGAATTATAAAGGAGAACTTTCTGACCTGGTTCAAATTTCTTTCAAATAATCGATTTATCATGAAATATTTTTGTTTTCTCCTTGTAAATTTTCGCACTCTGGTAAGAATCATTACGAATTTCTTCTAACTCATTGAGTTACAGTCTACGGTGATCACTAGTAGTAGATAGGTCAAAGTTTAGCCGTTTAATGGCCCAATAAGCTCGGTGTTCTAATTCTACAGGCAAGTGGCAGGCTTTACCAAAGACAAGTCTATACGGAGACATTCCAAGTGGAGTCTTAAAAGCGGTTCGGTAAGCCCACAATGCTTCTATTAAGCGTAAAGACCAATCCTTTCGGGTAGGGTTTATGGTCTTCTCTAAAATTTGTTTAATTTGCCTATTAAACACTTCAACTTGGCCACAAGTTTGTGGGTGGTAAGGTGTAGAAATCTTATGGGGGTAATGGAATATTTTTTCATGAGCGTCTCAAAAGACCGGTTACAAAAATGGGAACCTCCATCACTAATGATTGCTCTAGGCATACCAAATCGAGATAAAATATTGTCTCTAACAAACTTAATCACAACGTGGCGATCATTTTTCTTGGTAGTGATTGCTTCAACCCACTTAGACACGTAGTCAACAACTGATAAGATGTAAAAGTTGCCATAGGAATTGACAAAAGGACCCATAAAATCTATACCCCACACATCAAATATTTCTATTATTAGTATATGAATAAGTGGAATCATATTACGTCGAGTCATCTTTCCTAACTTTTGACATCTATCACAACTTTGACAAAATAGGTGGGAGTCCTTAAACAGTGTTTGCCAATAAAAACCGGATTGCAAAACCTTCGCAGTTGTTTTCTTAGAACTGAAGTGACCCCCACAAGCTCCAGAGTGACCAAAAGTCAGAACACTAGATGTTTCATTGTCAGGAATACAACGACGGATGATCTGATCAGGGCAATATTTGAATAAGTACGGATCATCCCAGAAAAAGTATTTAACCTCAGATAAGAATTTAGCTCTATCCTGTTTAGACCAATGGTCAGGCATTTGACCAGTTACCAAATAATTGACAATGTCTGCGAACCAGCAGGGTAGCAACGAGATGGAAAATAATTGTTCGTCAGGGAACATGTCAAGGATCGGTTTCTCATCATCTCTTGTCTCATCAAGGATACGGGATAAATGGTCAGCTACTACATTTTTAGACCCTTTCTTATCACAAATATATCTAGAGTAAATTCTTGGAACAATAATACCCATCTAATCTACCTTGGTTTTGAGTCCTTCTTTGAAAGGAGATATATATTTGAGTGCGGCATGATCAGAATAGACAATGACCTTAGACCCTAGGAGATATGATCTAAATTTCTCCAAAGCAAAAACAATGGCCAACATTTCTTTCTCAGTGGTTGTATAGTTCAACTGGGAATCGTTTAGGGTCCTACTAGCATAATAAATCACGCTAGGTGCTTTATCACGTCGTTGGCCAAGGACAGCACCAACCGCATAATCGGACGTATCACACATGAGTTCCAATGGGAGGTCCCAATCGGGTGGTTGGATGATAGGGGCAGAAGTCAACAATGATTTTAGCTTCTCAAAAGATGCAACACAAGCTTCATCAAACACAAAGGCAGTATCTTTAGCAGATAGGTTCAACAGGGGTAAAGCAATCTTACTAAAGTCTTTGATGAAACGACGATAAAATCCAGCATGGCCAAGGAAATATATAACATCTGTTACATTCTTAGGTGGTCTTAATTTTGAAATTAGTCCAACCTTGGCTCTATCAACTTCTATTCCCTTAGAGGACACTACATGTCCTAACACTATTCCATATTTAACCATAAAATGACACTTTTCCCAATTAAGGACTAAGTTCTTTTCTTTACAACATTTTAGAACAAGTGTAAGGTGGTGCAAGCATTCATCGAAAGAGGATCCAAAAACCGAAAAATCATCCATAAAGACCTCGAGAAATCGCTCAACCATGTCCGAAAAGATACTTAGCATGCAACGTTGGAATGTTGCGGGTGAATTACATAACCCAAAAGTCATACGCCTGTAAGCAAAAGTACCAAATGGATATGTGAAGGTTGTATTTTCTTGGTCTTCCGGGGCTATAGGGATTTGGTTATAACCACAATATCCATCTAGGAAACAATAATGGTTGCGTCCAGCTAATCTTTCTAATATCTGGTCAATGAATGGTAGAGGAAAGTGGTCTTTCCTAGTTGTTTTTTTTAGCTTACGGTAGTCTATACAAACTCTCCACCCGATAGTAACACGGGTAGGGATTAATTCATTGTTCTCATTCGCAACTACTTTAATCCCAGACTTCTTTGGGACAACCTGGACAGGACTGACCCATTTACTATCAGAGATGGTGGTAGAACTTCTTAACAAAGGCCTCTACAAGGCCATCCCAGGTGGTGATTATTTTAGAAGGAATGATATGATACCACTCATTGGATCTCTCTTCTAAGGAAAAAGGAAACAAACGCAACCTAAACACATCTTTTGTGACGTTCAGATAATTCATTGTGTCACAGATCATTTCAAAGTCCCTTACGTGGGTATACGGATTTTCATTCTCTATTCCCCTAAATTTACGCAGCATGCCAAATGTCCCAGGTTTAATATCAAACATAACGGTAGTGGCCGGTAAAACAACCCAAGGTTCGCGTATTACTCTAGACGGGTTCAACCGGTCCCTAAGAGTTTTGGTTGGTGGGACCTCTTCATCTTTTTCATTAACCATCTTGGAAAAAATCGAAGTACCACCTATATCCGTGTAACGAGTCGGAGTCAAATTAAAAAGGTCGTTTTCCTCAAGTCTATCTCCTACCCGTTTCCAACGTCGCATACACAAGCAAGAATACTAGTGAAGCAAGAAAATCGTGCACATGCAAATGCAGGGTTTACTAAATAAGGTAAGCTTGGGCTACCTCAGCAAAATATACCAAAAGGTATGAGGCTGAGGCTTGTGGAATTTCGGCTGGTAACTCCCAAATGGCCCAAGGCACGAGTTCAACGTACTTTTCCACAGGTTTTATAAATTCGGTAATCTGACAATGCAATTGGTGTGTGCAACCTGTATGTTTTTTTTTAATTAAATTAAATAAAATAAAGGAAATATACACAAAAGGAAATAAAATCTAAAAAATAATAAAATTTGGGTTTTGTTACTTACCTCTTTTGGTAGGCAATTCCACAATATAGAATATTACCTGCACAATAAAATCAAGAAAAATACCCAAGTAAAATCAAAGAAAATTAAATTAAATTAAATAAAAACTAAACTAAAAAGAAAAAATAAAATAAAAATCTAAAACCTAACCTAAAGCCAAGTCCGCGTCGGTGGCGCCAAAAGCTGATGTAGTTTTGAAGTGGTAAGAAAAGATTCGTTGCTCGGACTATTTTGAAGATTTGATTTAAGATTAACTAAAGAAAAATACTAAGAAAAATTAATTAAAATTGATTTTTTTTTAACCAAGGAGAGAAATTCTAGGGTTTTGGATTCCACTACTTCCAATATTTGTAAACCCAATAATAGTTTCTTTGACAAAATACTCCCACTTTACTCAAAACAATTTTCGAACTCAATCTCATGCTTTGGAAGATATAACACAACATGCTCTCTTTTTTATGACTTTCGTCGCTATTCTAAGGCCTAATCCTCCTTCGCTTATAAAAGAACGGTAGAAACTACCCAAAACAGTTTTTACGAAGCATGTAAAGATGTAGGTACCGAATATCGCAAGATATTAGGTTGCGAATATAGCAACAATTATATGAGGAAAGTGTCACAAAATAACACGATGATAGAAGAAACGCGGGAGAGGAATGGAAAATTTACGAGTATAAAATAAGCTTGCGATCATAAGTTACGATGCTTCACAGATTATTACAGTTATAAAGATTTCACTATAAATAGTAGTTCAAATGTAAAATTGGAGGGTTCTTTTAGGAGTGTGAAAAAATATTAAAGGAAAGAGAATAGAGAAAGTTGTAACTATTCTAGTTCCATTTAGATATTTCTTGTGATCTATTGAGAGCATTAATAAGAAAATTGTTATTCATCATCATAAACTTCTTAAGTTTACTAATTCTATTGAGGGTGTAGTTGTAGGATATTCTGCAACTACATAATTGGCGCTAGAAGAAGGGATTTGAAGATTGTTCTAGCAAAAATTCTAGGGAGTTTTGAAAATCTGAAATGGCTAGAAGAAGAAATACATCAGAACCATTGACTGCATTAAGAAGAAGTGTAAGGCTCGCATGTGGAGAAGCAAATGTAATAGGAGAACCTAGTAGGAGAAGGAATAATCAAAGAAATCAAATTCAACAAACAGAAGATCATGATCGAGTGAGTATACACACTTGGAGAACTGATACACCAGCAGAAACATACAGAGAACCACAAATTAGAGAAAATGGGAGATTGATGGGAGGAACAACTCGTGAAAGAGAAAGGGAGATGTTAGAAACATTGAGACAAGAAATTCAAGAAGAACGAAGGTTTGAAGCTGAAGAACGTGCCAATCTAACAAGACAGAATCAAGAATTGAGAAGGGAAAATGAGATGTTACAAAGGAGGAAATCTCAAAGTGTTGTAAGATCAAATGCTAGACCAAGAAGAGAAGAACAAAATTCTCCAACAATCAATAGTGAAAATGAGATGCAAGAACAAGCACAGAATCAAGTTGAAATAAATCGAGAGACTCGTTTCATTCTAGTGCCAAATCACGAACAAAATATGGAGAATTTATGAACAGAACCACTTCCAAGGGAAAATAATCAGAATGGCGAAGAAAATCAAGAGGAAGAGCGGCAACTCGTGGAAGAAATTGAGAGACAACAAGCTATGCATCAAAATAATTATGAAGATGGAGTAAGAAGACGTGAACAAGCTCGCAACAATCAAAATCTTGGGTGTGATAGAATTCGGAGGAAGATTGGGAATCAACGAGAAGAAATAACAAGGAGCAAACCAAATCTTCGAATGAGAGTTCAGGAAAACCAGGAAGAAATAAATCACAGAAGAAGGAGAAATGAAGAAGAAGAAATTCCAGATATTCATATGAGAAGGATGAGGAGAACAGAAATGGAAGAACAAGAATTTCAAAATGCTCTGCAACAAAACAATTGTGACAATTTGGAAAGGAGATATTTGAAAAATCATGCAAATGAAAACATTAATGAAGAGTATGATAGAATGCGAAGAATTGCAAGAGAGGAGTATGATAGAATGCGAAGAATCGCAAGAGAGGAGATGCAAGAACGTAGAAGAAGAGAAGCTGCGTTGAAGAGGCCAATAGAGGAGAATTCTGAAGCAAATGCATGAATCTTTCGAGAATTAGCGGAAATGAGAGGAATGATAAGCATTAGAGAAGGAGGAGATAGAAGGCAATTAGATGAAGCAATAGAAGAAGCTGCGAGGACTCCTTTTTCTAGAGAGGTACAGTTAGGAGGGATTCCACCAAAGTGTAATCTTCCTACGTTAACCAACATCTTTGACGGGAATTCATGTGCTATTCAGCACATTAAATCATATGTAAGATGCATGCTACAATGGGAGAATCATGATGCTGTATTATGCAAGTACTTCGCATCAAGTTTAACAGGAGAAGCTCTAAAATGGTTCGAAGGACTTCCCAAGAACACTATTACATCATTTAATCATTTACAAGTAACTTTCTTAGGAGCATATATCACGAATCATTCCTCGCGACTTGGCATTGAAGATGTGTTTGGTTTAAAACAAAGAATTGGTGAAAGTTTGAAGCATTTGGTAAGAAGATGGAAAACTATGTGCAAGTGATATGGCGGGGACGTGTGGATGAGAGATACCTGATTTTGTCTTTCATAAATGCGATGTTCGCAACTGAACAATTATATGTTCAAATCTTCAGAAGAAAGAATTCGATTATGATGACAGAATTGCGAGAATTTCAAGAGGAGTACATTACATTAGAAGAAAAGAAAAACAATATGGAGTCATATCCAGTGGTAAACACCAATAATCAAGATACAGGAGCAAACTTACTTCCTAAAGTAATCAATGTCGTAGCAGGTACTTAGCAGACATCCTCGCAAACATCTTCGCAGATATCAGAAGAAAAGAAAACCAACAATAGCCAGCCAAAAATGGTAGCAATGGGAAGTAAAGATCAAGAAGAGTATGATAGAGAAATGAATTTCTACAGTCGAGGAGGAAATAACCAGATCCCAAGATTAGATCAGCAGCAAGAAAATTATGGGGGACAAAGGCAGAATTATTTTGGACAAGGGAATCATAGACAAAATTATAACAATGGTCAAGGAGGTCAAAGAATGATAAGAGAAGAAATAAAGATGCCACCTTTGAATACAAGTGTAGAAAAGGTATGGCAGGAAATTATCTTGATGGAGAATATACCAACTACCTGGAATATGGGAAAGGAACCACCAATGGGTCCAAGAAGTCATGAATTTTTCTTGTACCATCATTTTCATGGGCACTCTACAAATAGTTGTAATAATATTAAAAGGATTATCTTGCGAATGATTGATCAGGGAAAACTAGATCAATTTTTACTCAAGAAAGCACAATCGCAACAATTACCACAAGCACCAATGGAAACTCGCATGGTGAATACAACACAAGAAAAGGGAAAAAAAATCTTACACATTGAAGTGGGACCAAAAGCAAGAAATGTTTTCTGAAATTCTATAGTTCACTCATATAAAACCATAGAAGATTTTCATGATAATGTGTTAAGTAGGGTATATGCGAGAGATGGTGAAGGAAGAGAAATAATGAACATCGCAAAAAATTCACGACTCGAAGATTGGCAGAAGCGTGAAATCTCTTTTGAAGCTACAGAAATTCCAGAAGGTTGCGAAATACATGATAATCAATTGGTAGTGAGATTGGAAATTTGTCTGAATATGGAAGAAAGTGAGGATGATACAGATGGAGAATCATTTGGTCTTAATAGAATCTTAATTGATACAGGAGGCTCTGTCAATATTCTCTTTTATCCTGTTTAATAAATCATGGGGGGGAAAGGATGCAGATCTAATACCTTCTACTTACAGGATTTATGGCTTTAATGGAACTGCCAATAAACCTAAAGGAGAAATAAGCATGCGAATTCCATTAGGGGGGATGCGAACTGAAATCTTATTTTGCGTTGTTGATGTTGAATCACCGTATAACGCTTTGATAGGGAGACCTTGTATTCACGAGATTTTAGGCATAGCTTCAACTTTTAATCAATGCATAAAATTTCCTCATCCTAAAGGTATTGGAGTTATCAAGGGTGATTGGGAAGAAGGGAAGAAATGTTACGATACTGAAGTAGAAGTTTGCGAAGGAAAAACTGTTGAGAAGGAAAGTTGGAGAAAAGGAACAAAAGCCGCAAAGAGAAGTGAAAATTTAATGGCTGAAGATTAAGTCATGAAGGAATGAAGTTACAATGATTGAGCATACAAGAAATTTACGAAGGTAAAGAATAGGTATGATTTACGAAGGTAATCAGTACATTTCTTCACAGCGTATAATAAAATGCATTTTGAAAAAACAAGAAAATAAAATAAGGTATTTCGCAACGTGAAATATTTGTGAAGTATTTTTACGAATACAAATTTTTTTATTTTTTTATTTTGCGATTAGCTTTCATTGAAGAAAGACGCAAAACATATTTGCGAACAAAAGACCGCAAACTGTGATTAGCTTTCAAAAAATAAAGAGAGCCGAAAAAATTTTACACAGGCAAACCTTTGTGGCGTACATCCTAGTTCGCGAAGCAACATTTCGTAAGAGGCAAAGTCCTAAAGTACGTCATTTAAGGGGGTACTTATCAGCATGGCTCAGGGAAACCGGAACACCACCAAGGAACCTGAGTACATGGACATTACGGGGTACAACCCAAAAGAGGGGTACCTATCCGGGTTAGACACCTTGGATTCTCAACCTAATCTTGCGAAGTACCAGGATATAGGTTGGGCGACTAAGGCATACTGTCTTTCTCAATAAGTGTATAAAACGATCAAGGCGCCGAGGTACAGGGTTGAGTCAAGAGTGCCGGATGGGTTTGAAGCACATCTGCCATTCTTGAAAAGTCTTGGAAAATGATGCACTTGGCCCAAAGATACCCCATAGGGTGAAACCTCGTAACTATAAGCCCTATAGGCAAAAAGGATAAGAGGTTGCGATCAAAAGCTGGTTGTTTGCAAAACCAGATGGGAAGAGCTAACCTTGTATGGTCGATGTACGCTTCCTTGAAGGGGAAACCAAGGGGAATATAAAGGGCAGCACCCTCCATTAGGGAGCTGATACGTGATATAAGACGCAAATGTCACGAGGCTTTTTGTTCGCAAGAACACAAAGGCTTGTCATATTTGTGCAACAATCATATTGTTGCGAATAAAAAAAATTAAAAAAAAAGATATATGTATATATATATATACTCGCAGAATTACATACAATAAAGTTAAGATGAGATCAATGGGTTATTACATGAAAGTGTGATAACGTCCTGCGATTTCATCGCAAGACGATAATGTCACGAGGTTGTATATTCGTAAGAATGTTCAGACTTATCATATTATAGCAAAAATATTACCACAAAAGAGGTGGCAAGATAAGACCTTTACTTAGGAAGGCATGATAAGACCACAACAACTAATGAAATCAATTCCATCAATATTATTAGAAAATTTTTACGAGAATATATATAAAGAATTCATAATCATAAAGGCAATTTTGTTCGCAATCAAAGACGGATATTTCATATTCATTAAATTTTATAAGGATTGAATACTTCTTATACTTATTCAAAGATTCAATACTTCTTATACCTTTTCAGAGATTCAATACTTCTTATACTTCTTAAAATATTGAATGTTTCTTCATAGAGTGAATATTTTTTATACTTCTTCAAGGGTATTTCATACTTCGTATACTTCTTTAAGGATGTTTCATACCTTTTATGCTTCTTCAAGAATATTTCATACTTCTTATACTTTTTTCAAGGATGTTTCGTAATTCTTCAAGGAGGATTCATAATACTTATACTTCAAGGGGAAGATTTCATATATACTTCACAAAATCTTGAAGCTTCGAAACTTAAACTGAGGTAGATATTCTAGATACTTAAAATAAGGATTGATCACCTGAAGAGAAATAATAAGGGGGAAAGGAATACTAAGTTAGGTCTTCAAAATATATTATTTCTCCATATTATTTCTCTCCATATGATCAAGTCATGCAAACAGAGGGAAGCATTCAGTTAAACATCAATTTATCATCGCAAAATTAAGACATTGGTACTAATTAAATTTCAAAAGGAAATTGTTGATGGATTAAAAAGTGCAGTACTCAAGTAAACAAGATAAAAGAACTGAAGCAAATATACAAAAAGGAATAAAACTATTTTGAAGATGATTTATCTTCATCAAAATGATCTTCTTTTTCTTCTTCGGAGATATCATCTTCAGCTTCACTATCAGAAATTTCTAAATACGGGGTATCATTGGGAATTTCTTCAGAAAGGAGTGTCTGATACTTCTTGAGAGGAATTTGGTTGTCTTCACAAATCTTGCGAGTCATTTTAGCTCGGAAACGTTTGATATTTAAACTATGATTGTCCCGAGAAATTCGAAGTTGAGATTTTAAATCACGAATCTTCTGGTTACGTGCGGCAAGAATAGTTTTCAGATCATCATTCATCTTCGCATAATTTTCTGCGGTAATTACAGGATAAGAGAATAAAGAGTAAGGGAAGGAATTAAGAAATCGGTTAGCAAATTACGGAGTTAAAGTAATCATAATACACGAACTTACCTTCTGATTTCTTCTTATCATTACAAAGAGAAGTATTTTCAAGCTTTAATTGATTATTCTCCTCAAGAAGGGAAGAACCTCCAGCGGCGATACTCGCAGATTGTGGATTATCTTCGCAACGGGAATTTAATTCCGCATTATCAATATTCAAATCCTCTATTTGCTGACGAAGTTTTGAATTCTCAACTTCCAATTTATTACAACGGCTTAAAGTTTTCTTCTCAACAATGGAATGACCTCTTTCCCAGTCTGAAGCAACTGCGCAGCTGACTCTCCCAACCTAATCAAATAAAAAGGATTAGAAATCAATGAAAAAAGGGGAAATAAATCGAAGGTATAAAAGGAACTTACCATACTCCCCAAAGAGTATAATGAAGCGGGAGAGATGAATCTTGAAATTCCAGTAAGGGAATTATTGTTGAGTACAGTAGGAGCTTTACAAGCCTTCGCAATAAGTTTACGAGCATTCGTAGTGGAAGAGTTTCCTAATCCACGAGAAGAGTGAAGAAAATCCTCAGACAATTGAATCATTGCAGACTCAAAAATTTCTGCATTGCTATAGTCTTCATCTTCTTCATCATCATCATCATCTTCATCATGACCCCCATCAGAAATAGTATCATAATTGGAACCAAGATCCTTCTCAGGAAGCTTATCATTTTCGTTACTTTGTTCTTCATTAATATTCTTGCTAGAAGAGTTCACATTGGAGTAAGCACTGACTGGGACTCTTTTCCTCTTCTTCTCCTTAGAAACAATATCCTCAAGTTTCCTTTTTCTTTTGCGAAGAACATTTTCTTTGTCACCAGAAATTTGGGTATTCCTCGCAGAACGAAGTGTTCTCTATCTTGAAGTTAGTACCTCAGAAGAGATTGGATTCTTGTTCTCATTCGTAACAGTCTCAGGGATATCAGGGAGAACCTACAAATTCAAATAAGGATAAGAAACAGAGGCAACAGTATATTGTTTAAAATGTATAAGAATGTTTCTTACCTCATTTGAAAATAAGTTGAAAGCCTCACGAGTACTGGATTTCCCAGTTTTAAGATAACTTTCTTTGAGTTCATTCACCTAGGAAATATCGCAAAAGAATTATCAAAAGAAGAAAAACAACAGAGCGAATAGGGAATAAATATACATACATCTTTATCTCTGTTAGGCCAAGAAAAGACCCAAGGTTGATAGTTACGATCACGAAGATTCGCAGGAAGGTCTACTATTCCAGAAATATAAGAACCCGATAATGCAAGAGGATAGTTGTACCAATCTTCATCATGAGAGCGACGAGAAGTATGATTGTTCCCAGAAGCATAGTCAATATCATGCATAAGAAGATCATCTTCTGCGATGTCAGATCTACGATGAAGACGAACGGCCCAACGTTTATCTTATCTCTTCGCAGGAATTAGTGTGTAATTCTTAAAGAAATTATCCACCGTGTAGTTCTCAGCAATAATTTCTACATCTCTAAATACAGGCTTCCTACGTTCGATTGGATACAAATATTTTCCAAAAGCATCACGATTTGCGAATTCAACTAGAATACGAATGCAATCACCAATTAATTGATAAATGGCTCGTGAGAAATTTGGGTGGGAAATAATTTCGTAGAAGAAAGGAAGATTGACATCATAAAGAGGAAGAGGAAGACCTGCGAGGATTTGACCTCGTGAAACTAAAATTTTCTGATCATCCCAATGGAGATCAGTAAAGAGTTCCATGCAGAGGGAAGATTTATTATTGTGACCATCAATTTCAGAAAGAACAAGGTCTCTATCAAAGCAAACTCTGCATTAAGTTGTTTTATAGTTTTCTTCTTTGGGGCCATTGGATGAAAGATAGAAAAACAGAGAGGAAAAGAAGTGAAAGAGATAAGAAATCGAAATAGAAGAAAAAAGAAAGAAATTGCAGAAGCATGTGTGGTAAAGAAGATGAATAGAATAAAATAATAAAAAGAAGAATAAAAAGATAGTATTTATAAAGAAGGGAGAGTTTTATGGAAGTAAAAATTCATCAATGCGATTAGACGTGAACGGTTGAGAAGGACGGTTACGAAACAACGTGTCAAAATTTTAATGAAAGAGACAAATACGTGTTGCGAATCTAACAGGTGATGATAACTATATTAAATTTACGAGAATAGAGGTTCTCATGACATTTCTTCTTCGCAGAACTGACATGAGAAGAGGCAAGATGTAGGTACCGAATATCGCAAGATATTAGGTTGCGAATATAGCAACAATTATATGAGGAAAGTGTCACAAAATAACACGATGATAGAAGAAACGCGAGAGAGGAATGGAAAATTTACGAGTATAAAATAAGCTTGCGATCATAAGTTACGATGCTTCGCAGATTATTACATTTATAAAGATTTCACTATAAATAGTAGTTCAAATGTAAAATTGGAGGGTTCTTTTAGGAGTGTGAAAAAATATTAAAGGAAAGAGAATAGAGAAAGTTGTAACTATTATAGTTCCATTTAGATATTTCTTGTGATCTATTGAGAGCATTAATAAGAAAATTGTTATTCATCATCATGAACTTCTTAAGTTTACTAATTCTAATGAGGGTGTAGTTGTAGGATATTCTGCAACTACAAAAGAAGAGAGAATTTTTATACAAATTAAAAAGCACAATATTGGAGTAAATATGCCAAAGAAATTAATTACTAAATATTACCCATCAAAAATAGTTTCCTCCAAAACCCTAGAGAATAGATTTAGCTACTCATAGAATCAGAATTGAAGAAAACTTGATTAATCATTGTATTCAAAAAGATAAATAATTGCTTACAACGATTTTCAGTCACTACAGGTATTCAGCAGCAAAAACAGTTCACCTGCTTCAGTTGCTAAAGGTCTTTTTCTACCAAACGGGGAACGATATATGCTTTTTGTTGTGGATAACGATACCTTTCTGCGACTGTATTTGGAAGTTTAATGTTCTTCGTGTTCTTGAGTTTTGCAGCAGCAGAAAACTTTCTGAAACTTGTGACTTCTCGATTCTAAGCCTCTACTTTCTTCTCCAAGGTATTCGTATCCCCCCTGAACTTCCCAACACCTATATATATGCGTACAAGGCATGAAATCTCTAGAAAATCTATCGAATCCCTTCTTTTCTATTTCCAAAAGTCTCGATATTTTCTTTCCTTTTCCTTCTTTTTGTTTATGCGTATTTGGTATTAATCCGACCCTCCAAATCGATAAAGTAACCACCAACAGATATCCTCTCCATTTTTACAAGTAGCCATTGAATCTCTTCAGAACACCTTGAAATCTTTAACCCTAATTATGTTCTTCTTTTCCCGTCAAAATTCAAATTCAAAAGGTTGAAGATGACTACCACTATCCAACAGCGGTGTCCCTTTAGCAGTTTGGGGTACATTTAGCAATTTTTGGGGTACAAAGATGAATTTTGGGCTGCACAAAGTGAAAAACTCATGGGTGACTTTATCGACTCTTCTGGGACATTTCTGGGGGTGCCTTTAACACTTTTCTGGGTGCTTTTAGTAGTTTCTCGAGCAGCCATCTCTTACCTCTCATATCCACTTCTTTTCTTCAATATTTATACATCACTAAGGCTATCAAAATTTTCAGACATAAATTGCATCACTAAAGCCGACATGCCTTTCAGATAGAGATGAAGAAATAAAAGTAAATTTTGAGAGATAATTCGCCTCCAACACTAGTTGCACATGAAATGACACTTTATCCCTTTTAAGCGACGTTTCCTCTTCTTTTGCTCCAAAGTACCTAAAACTCAAAATCAAACAAAAGATACATAATTTACAAGAAAACATAACAAATAAAGCATAAACAATAGATAAATATCAAGGTGTTTTAGACACTTATCATGCTTCAGCTTCATTCCATCGAACTCCGCTTGCTTCAGCAATCCTAGCCGGTAGGAATTTAACTTCCGTTGGGAGGATAGCTTATGCGCCATAAACGAGATAATAGGGAAAGACCCCGATAGAAATTCTTGGTGACATCCGGTATGCCCAGAGTGCCATTGGCATCCATGCCCGATGATTATCATGTACTGTCCGACTGAGGATTCGAATCAAAGTTTTGTTGGTGCTTTCAGCCTGGCAGTTCTCTTGGGGGTAGTACACGGTGGAGAATACTTTCTTAATTATGTATTCCTCGAGTAACTCTCATACTTGTTTGTTTGCGAAAGGGGTGCCATTGTCGGTGATGATATGTTTAGGCACACCAAAACGGAAGATAATGTACTCATTAATGAATTCCGTGATTATGGCTCCGTTCGTCCCTCGCAAGGGTATAGCTTTGACCCATTTGGTAAAATATTAAGTTGTTGTTATTACGTAATCGTGATGTTTTTAGGATGGAGGATTGATCTTTCCAATGATGTCGAGTCCCCAACATGACCAATGTTGAAAACTTCTAATTGATGCGGCGATGCTTGGCAGTTGGAACATGTTCTTTGAAGTAACTGAGATTGGGCCTCCATTTCTGGACAGTAGTAGCCAAGGCATTGCGAACGGTGATAGAGTGTTATCACTAAAATTTTCCCGCAGATCTCACCATGGACGCGGTTGAGTTGTTGTTGTTCTTCTCCCTCTCCGATACATCTTGACAAGGAATCGTATGGATTTTGATGATATAGTACCCCTCGGAGTATGAAGAAGTTACACAAGGTTTTGAGACTTACTTTTCCCTGGAAAAGTGAGCTGTTAAGTTCTTGTATAATTGGTGTTCTCAAGTCTTCATCTTTATTTTCTTCGGGTTGTGAAAGCCACGTTGAAGCCAAAGTTCGTCTCTTTACTATCAAGGTCTCCTCAAGGCCTTCAAATTGCAGTTTCGATGCTAGCGTGGCTAGGCAGTCATTGTGTTTGTTGTCGCTGCGCCCAATATGGGTTATGGTTGTGTCGGCGAAGTAGTTCAGCATTTTTTGCGCCTCGTCTCCATATGGGGCTAGGGTTACTTCTTTCAGTGCGTATACACCGTTTACCTGGTTGACAAGTAGTTTAGATTCCCCTCTTATTTCCAGACGCGTGGCTCCAGCTCGTTTAGCCAAGGATAGTCTGATGAGAAAGACTTCGTACTCCGCTGAATTGTTGGTACAGGGGAAGTCTAACTTGAAGGAGTGCGAGAATACTTCATCAGATAGGGATACTAGAACTACACCGGCTCCTCCCGTACCGTTGTTAGTAGTAGCGGAGCCGTCGAAGAATAATAACCATGTTTCTTCTTAGATGAAAGAGATTTCCGGAAAGTCTCCAGAGAGGTCCTCGCGTAGTGTCATGGTATTTTCTCCCGGAAATGCTGTAAACAAGTCTGCAACTTCTTGTCCTTTGATGGTTCTTGGGGAAGCAGATGCTATGCCGAACTCTGACATTTGAAGAATACATTTGGAAAGCCTCCCTATCAAGGCCGGTTTTGAGATGAGGAATTTCACAGGATCAAATTTATATATCAGCACCACTTTATTTGATAGTAGGTAATGCCTGAATTTCTGGATGGAGTGGACAAAAGCCAGGCACGCCTTTTATTTTTTGGGATACCTGAGTTCGGCATCTCTTAAAGTTCGACTGAAGTAGTATATGGGGTGTTCAATCCCTTCGTCATCTTCTTGGGCGAGGAGAGCTCCGACAGCAGTGTAGAAGTGCAGTGGTCTTCCTTGCATGGGTGATTTCATGATGGATGGGGAAGATAACGTTTGCTAAATTTTTCGAAACGCTTCTTGTTGTAGTGTGGTCCATACAAAGATCACTCCTTTCTTCAGTAAGGGGGTAAATTAAGCGACCAGTTGAGCTAATTCGGGTATGAAGCGGCGAATGTAGTTTATTTTACGCATGAAACTCTGGAGTTCTTTCACGCTTTGCGGTGGTGGAATCGTGAGGATGGCTTGCATTTTGAATGGGTCAACTTTAATCCATTCGGAGGTTACCTGGAAGCCTAGGAATTTGCCCGAGGAGACACCAAAATCACACTTCAATGGATTCATCTTTAGTTTGTATTCGCGATATCTTTCTAACACCTGCCGCAAGATTCCTGTGTGGGATGCCTGGGTTTTTGACTTGACCACTATGTTATCTACAAAATCTTTAACTTGCTTGTGCATCATATCGTGAAAGATGGTGGTCATGGCGTGTTGGTATGTGGCGCCAGCATTTTTCAATCCGAAAGGCATCACAGTGTAGTAGAAGTTTCCAAGAGGAGTTCGAAAAGCCGTCTTACTTGCATCATGTTCGTACATCTTTATTTGGTTGTAGCCGTTGTATCCATCCATGAAAGAGAACATGCCATGTCCACTGGTGGCGTCTACTAGCTTGTCAATGTTGGGGAGCGGAAAGTCATCTTTAGGGTTGCATTTGTTCAAATCTCTAAAATCGACACAACATCTGATCTGGCCATTCTTCTTTTTCACCTGAACTATGTTCGCCAACCAGTTGGGGTGATGAATCGGTTTGACGAAACCGGACTCTAGTAGCTTTTGAACTTCTACCCTAATCTGTTCTTCCACATCGTGCCGGAATTGTCTTGGGGTCTGGTTGACCATTTTGGATCCGGGTATAACGTGTAAATGATGAGTGACCAGCTTCTCGTCCAAGATGGGAAATTCTTCGTATGTCCATGCAAATACATCTTGATATTGCTTGAGGAGGTCTACCAACTTTACATGTTCATATGCGCACAGAGTCGAGCTTATGGAGATGGGTCGAGGAAATTCTTCACTCCCGATAGTAACAACCTCAAGTTTGTCCATGGTCGAGTTGGTCCCATCTTGCAGCTGTCGTGGTGCATCGGGTACCTCTTCCTGCGGCTCGTTACAACGTTTGCGTTCCATTGGACGGAGAGATTGTGTGTTCGTCTCCCTTGTTAATTGCTAACATCGGCGCTGATATATTGTTTTCCCTATTTCACCTTGACTCGTAATAAAAACCCTTCCTCGCTTAGTGTGAGACGAACTCTGGTTCTGTGGATGAAGGCGGGCGCGTCTCTCTTTCGAAGAGGTGATGTGGGATCGGGTTTCTCCACAAAGTTGTGCAAGACCGTCACTTTCTTCAATGTACGTCCACTTTAGTAGTGGAGTGTGGTGAGCCTTGTTGGTCGTGACCTGCGGGCCCTATTTTGGCTCAAAAATCTCCATGCCACAGATCGGCGCATAAGGAGATAATGATGCAGTGATGCGAATGACCTCTCCATTTAACATGGTTTTCAAGCACTAGTGATACGTCGAAGGAATGATTCTTTTATCGTGGATCCATGGCCTTCCCAGTATCATGTGGTAATATGGCTCATTTTCGATTACCTCGAACCTTAATTTTGACTGGACGGGTCCTACTGATAGATTCAAATTGACGTACCCATATGTGTTGGTTTGGTTGCCTTCAAAATCGGTTATTGTAGTGGATTGTCGTACAACTTCATTCGGTCGTACTTTGGCCGTCCTGAGCGTCCTTAGGGTAACAACGTTGGAGGATGCTCCCGTGTCGATGAGAGCCCTTTTGAATTCCACATCTTTGATGCGGGCTGTGACGTGTAGGGCACGATTATGGCCTTTCTCTGACATCATGTCATCGTCGGTAAACGTGATATTATTGATGGACAAAACTTGCATTTTTGCTTCTTCCAAGCGTGGAAGAACCAAGGACACACTTAACGATATTTGGTTGATGGCAGCGAACGTCTTCATCTGTTGATCCTTTGAAAGATGTAATTGTTCACATAAGATTTCTACCAGTGAGTCCGCTTCCTGGCCTATGGGTTTCTGGTTAGTAGTGAAGCTGTTGATTTGAGAGTGATCGTTCGGGACGTTAGTCCCCAGTTCTGAAGTCTCCAGGGCAGGTGAACCATTCAATTCTGTTGTCAGGTTGATGAGGAAGTCCAGTATGGCGTTAATTTCATCTTTCATAAGACCCATATTCTTGGTGTGGATCTCCTGAACCCGCACCAGGTTAGTTAGCCTTGGAATTCCTTCGTCGGTTGCGTTGTTGGGTGTTGTGTTGGCGAGAGAAATGTTGTCGTTCGCCTGAGTGGAACTTGAGGACACAGATTCATTCTTAAAACCTAACATCCTCCTAAATTATAGAAACGTATTCTGAAATAGATATTTGGACCGATAGCTCAATCACCCACTATGGTCGCCAATTGTTTGTGGGTAAAAATGGTTTCTGCTGATTTCGGTAATTTCAAGTGTGCGGGTGAGAAATGAATTTAAACCCTAAACAATATACTGCAAGGGAGTACTTTAGATTCGAGAGATCAATCTGTACAAGTCCGGCCTAAACCAAGAAATGGACGTTCCAGACTTGCTTCGGTCACAAAGTGAAGGAGAATTGGTTGGTTTTGGGGAGGGAAGCAAGGAAAGTGATGAGACTTGTCTCAGAAAAATGGGAGGCTAGCGGATGGAAACCTAGTTAACGTTTTCTGAATGGTGTCTGCTCCGGACTGAACTTGTTGTTCGGTGGAAATAGGTAAGACCTATTTATACAAGTCAAAGTGAAACGTACTCTGGTCTCATTAAGGAATGAAAAAATGGGTGAGTAAATGGGAGGAGGTGGTAACCGTTAACGCATGGAATTGATGTTCCATAAAACCGTTAACGCATGGAATTGATGTTCCATAAAAAAGAGCGTTTCACCATTAACTCCTTGTATTTACTAACCGCCTCATCCTTATGACACTTCCTTATGACGGGCGTAGTGTCGCCGCACGCTATAAATCGCCAAACCAATACCCAAAGAGGATCCCCCAGTTTGTGATATGTGTTGATGTCTCGAATGTTTTTGTGGAAAACATGTAGCATATTTTTGTTGCCTGGAAAGTCGAGCTTGGGAGACTTGCTAGCTTGGTGACCTTCGACGGTTGAGATTTTGCATCTTAAGAGGAAAGGTAGCCGTTGATCGTCGTACGATTTTGTTTATTTGTGGCCGCATAGGGAATGCCAGCATGGTAGCACACCTAGGTTGGCATGGCATGGTAGCGCGACTAGGTTGGCATGTCATTGACATGGAATGCCTTGGTGCGGTTTGGCGTGACCAAACTAGGGTCAAAAGGTTACCATGTGCTATTTGGTAACCTTGGACGGCTAGGATTTTCTCATGGGATTGAAGGGCGACCGTTGATTGTCGCACGCCTTCGTTTTGGTAGCCACGTAGGGAAGGCCAGCATGGTGGCACGCCTAGGTTGGCATGCCATTGGCATGGCATGGTGGCGCGACTAGGTTGGCATGTCATTGACATGGCATGCCTTGTCGCGGTTTGGCGTGACCAAACTAGGGTCAAAAGGTTACCATGTGCTATTTGGTAACCTTGGACGGCTAGGATTTTCTCTTGGGATTGAAGGGAGACCGTTGATTGTCTCACGCCTTCGTTTTGGTAGCCACGTAGGGAAGTCCAGCATGGTGGCGCGGCTAGGTTGGAATGTCGTTGGCATGGCATGGTTTGGCATGGCATGGTTTGGCGTGGCCAAACTTAGGTTTTCGGGCCAAAGGTTACCATGCGTTGTCTGGTAACCTTGGATGGCTAGGATTTTCTCCTAGGATTGAAGGGGGACCGTTGATTGTCGCATGCCTTCGTTTTGGTAGCCGCGTAGGGAAGGCCAGCATGGTGGAGCGACTAGGTTGGCATGCCGTTGGCATGGCATGCCTTGGCGCGGTTTGGCGTGACGATGGTTTTGGATCAAAGGTTACCATGTGTTGTCTGGTAACCTTGGACGGCTAGGATTTTCTCCTGGGATTGAAGGGCGACCTTTGATTGTCGCATGCCTTCGTTTTGGTATCCGCGTAGGGAATGCCATCATGGTGGCGTGGCTAGGTGCGTTTGGCATGGTGGGTCCAAGGGCTTGGCATGCTATTGGCACATGGTGCGGCTAGAATGACTAGGGCCAAGGCAATGTGCGGTTTGGCTGGGCATGGTGAGGCCAAGGGTTTGGCATATCGTTGGCACATGGTGCGGCTAGCATGGCTAGAGCCAAGGCAAGGTGCGGTTTGGCTTGGCATGGTGGAGCCAAGGGTTTGGCATGCCGTTAGAACATGGTGCGGCTAGCATGGCTAAGGCCAAGGCAATGTGCGGTTTGGATTGGCATGGTGGCGCCAAGGGTTGGGCATGCCGTTGTCACATGGTGAGGCTACTATGGCTAGGGCCAAGGCAAGGTGCGGTTTGGCTTGGCATGGTGGGGCCAAGGGTTTGGCATGACGTTGGCACATGGTGCGGCTAGTATGGCTGTCATGCCTTGGCGCGGTAGGTGTGGCTGTTATGGTTTACCATTGGCACGGGGGTGCCGCTAGCATGGTTGGCATGCCTTTGAGCGGTATGTGTGGCTGACATGGTTTTCCATTGGCACATGTCTGCGGCTAGCATGGTTGGCATGCCTTGGAGCGGTGGGTGTCGTTGGCATGGTTTTCCATTGGCACATGTGTGCGTCTAGCATGGTTGGCATGCCTTGGCGCGGTGGGTGTGGCTGGCATGGTTCGCCATTGTCACAGGGGCGTGGGAATTAGGGTTTTGGCCTATCGAAACCCTAATTAGTAAATAATTTAAAAAAAAAGTACCCTGGTAATTTTCTCGTAGACATATTAAAGGGTACAATAAATGCATTCATTGGAGCTCTAATTACTCAAAACCTATGACGTCACTGTCTTGCCTAGGGTTTTACCATTTTAACCCTAAGCTAAAAATCACCATCAACATTTGAATACGCACTAAAAACGAGAACTGGGATGAGAAAAAAAAAATCCGAGTTAGTCGTCGATCCTCGGAGCTCCAATATATAATATTTTCTATACACCGAAGTCACATTTTTTTCCAAATGTTTTATCTTTTCATCGTATTAGTACATGATGAATTTTGTATACCGGATTTATATTTCTAAAATGAATTGTGTACATATGTATGTCGTCCCAAATTACTTCTGAAACATAAACAATTAGCTGGATTTTTGACCAAATTTAACTTTTGCGAATCTGGATAACACTCGTACATTTGGTGTTCCATATGTTTGTCAAATTTCAAATCGCTAACTAGGCCTAGGGGCTAGGATCCAACAACTTTATAAATGCCAGTCGATAAATGTATTTGTAAGTAATAGAAAGAGTAATAAAATCCCACTTCCTTGCTTGTTGTTCACTTTTATATTCTCACATACACCCATCGTACTAGCTTATATAAGTAGAACCCAGTACTATTAAATTGGCATTGTGAACACGCAAATCACGTAGGCATCAACGTGTCCACAACCAATCTTCGCATGTACAGAGTGCATGCATTAAAGTACGAATATATTGTGAGATGCTGGGATAGATGTTGATTCATTGATTCTAAACCCCATGGGTTTTTCATGATATCCTCAACATCCATAACGACAGATCTAAGAGATGCATACAAATATTAGGGTAGATCAATACGAAATGTAAATAAGACAAAGATTTATGTGGTTCGGCTCTAAGGCCTACATCCACAGGTCTGGGGGTGATTCACTATGATGGTAAAAGATTACAAGATTAGTCGAAAGACTTTGGGTGATCATGGAACCCGAAGGTTAACGCTCATACTTACTCTTCCCTTCTTTCTCTCTAATTGTTCCCCCTCTCTCTCCAATTGTTTGACCCCCTTCCATGTAACAAGAAGGGTCATATATATAGCTCTTCTACGTGGGTCCCTTAGAAAGGGGCTGTTATAAATTTATCTTCTTGTGCTTTGTGCATAGTCCGCGGACCTCTTGGTCATCCCGCGGCTTCTATACTTCTTAAGATCATCACGCTGACCAATCTGTCTCTCTCTCTTCCTAAGACTGGGAAAGAGCTGTTGTATCCTTATCTTCTTGTGTTCTGTGCATAGTCCGCGGACCTCTCTGTCGTCCCGCGGCTTCTATTATTCCTACGCTCATCACGCTGGCCTGCCTTTGTTCTTGTCGTCGGTCCAACCGACACATGTCCTTCGCGCCAGGCGGTGTCAGTCCTTCCCTGTCGCGTATGTCAGTGGGGCTTCACCTAGACGTTGATCACATCTTGCCTCGTGAGGGGGTAAAGTGTAATAGGGAAGTTCTTTGGTGATACGCGGGTATACCTTCCTTTGATGCTCCTTCATCTTCGATCGCTTATCTTGACAGATGGCGCACTATCTAGACCCACGGATGATCCTGTGTGTCACCCACCTTTGTGACGTGGCTTCCACGTGGGGATGCTAGTACACGTGGTGAGGGAGGTAAATAAGTGTATCTACAATTTGCCCCTCTTCTTGTGACTAGGCGCCAGCTATAGTTGGAAGAAGAACCGTGTGATATGTTTTTATCTCCATCCTCATAACTTCTCCTAAAAAGGAGTTATTTGAATTTATTGTGCACATTTCCCCTGCATTTCATGACTACCCCTTGGGTAGTGGGCGGTTTCTTCTGGCGACATAAAAGAGGAGAGAATGATGGAATGTGAATTAAACTCACATTCTCTGTTTTATTCTCTGCCCAATTTTCTTCTTTACCCTCTTAACTTCTTCTGCTACCATTACTGTTGCTTCTGCTCTTTGTTGCCGTCGTTATTCTTTGTTGCTTCGCTTCTTTGTTGTTCTGCCGTCATTGCTGCTGCTTCGTACAACTATTGAGGTTCAGTTAGGGTTTTTGTCTCGTTTGTTCTCCATTTTTTTTCCTGTGGAGTTTTTGATTTTATGGTGATGAATCGTGATGGGTTTTAATCCCATGCATGTCATGGAATCGAAGATTGTCCCTGCTGAACTGGGTGTTTTACCGGCTACGTTTTGATCCTTTTTGAGTGGGGTAATGAATTGAGAATTTAATCGGCGGCTGGTGAAACTTAGGGTTTTCTTCGTGTTCTTCACTGTTCTTGAGATTTCCTCGTTTTTGATCTTCCTTGACTGACTAGTCCTCCTATTTGTGTTTGTGTTCGCAGATATGTCGGATTATCCGCGGGTACCTTATCAAACTCCTCCGCCGAGTCCTCATAGATCTCCTCGGGGAGATTCTCACATCAGGGAAGGGGCTTCTCCTTCCTCTGCTCAGGGTAACCCTCGGGATAGGCGTCTATCCTCGCCTTCTAGCCAGAGGCCTCCGTTCCAAAGAGGTGATCCGCCCCGGGGGTCTAAATACGCCTCGAGCCGTCCTAGAGATGAGTCTTCTAAGAGGCAGCAGACTCCGCGCACTGAACTCTTAAATGTGCAGCCTCTTCGTACCATGCCTCCTTTGCGGGCTAATCTTCCTCCGTCTTCATCTGTGCCTAGATCAGGCAGAACAACTAAGAACCAGCCCGCGAAGAGGAAGGCCTCATAGATGGAGTCTTTGGGAGACGTGGTTCCTCCTAAGAAGAAGGTAGCAGATTCTGCGGAAGATGTTGCGGGGGATGCTTATGAAGATGACTCTGCTGTCACATTTCGTCCCCTACCCATGGGTAATAAGAAGTTCACTTTCAGGCATATAGATCTTGAAGCCTTCAAAGTGAAGCATGGTCTTCAGCACTTTCAAGTGAGTTTCTATGCCCCTGATAAAGACATAACTTACGAGATGGTTGTTAATTATCGGTACGATGCTTTTCATCTGTTGACGACCGTGGGCGCTTTTGAGGCTGGTCTGATGTTGCCTTTATATAAAGCTAGTGATGATTTCTATTACCGGGTCTTATCTAGACGCGGTACTGCTAAGAAGAGCCATAACCGTGGGGTGCAGCAATTGACGGGAAATTACCTTCGTCATCTCCGAGAGTGCTATCTTCGTAGCAAGGGGCAAACGATGATGACCTGCTATGCTCCCAACTTAGAAGAGGAGAAAGGGTGGTATACTCCTGAAAACTTTAACAAATCCTTTGGAGATTATGTTAACAGGAAGACGCGCAAGCCGTGGTCTGTGAATCTGCGGAATATTGCTCCTGTTAAGGGGGAAATTCGCCTCTTGAGCGAAGTAAGTGACTCCAAGATGGCAAGGATTCCTGGTGCCGAAGGTCTTCCTATTCCTGCTGATGAGAGGATCAAGCGTGATCATGATTACGAATGGTCTTCCACCGTTATTGAGGTTGTTGGTCCGTGGGCCTATGGATGGGTTCCTGGGCCACATGGTTGGCAACCTAGTGTTGACATCTCCTACCGCGAAACCTCTCCTTCTCGTTACGCCCATTATTGCCCTTGGCAGATGAGTTTCGAAGGTATGGATTTTGATTACTATCGTGATGTTGATGACGCGGACGAGGAGGGTAACTCCGACGCAAACCCTCTTCCGCGGAATGCTAGTGTTGCTAAGGTATGTTTGTATTCTTCGTATATATTCCCCTTCCTTTTCTTAAGTAATATGGATTATGCCAAGGAAAGGAGATACTCAAGGTTATTTATTATTATGTCCCGCAGGTGGTTAGAAAGAAAAAGATCAACCCCAAGCAATCGTCAAATTCTCCTACTAGAGACTCTACGCAGTTCGAAGATGTGAGCAGTCCAGTGAACGCTGGAGAGGATGTGTCCGACGAAGAGGAGCGGATTGAGACTTCTCCACCTTTGAAAGAAGGAGATATTGCTGGTGGCGGTGATGGTGGCGTTGGTGATCAAGCCACAGGTGGTGATGGTGGTATTTTTAATGAGGTCGTTGGTGGCGGAGTTGGAGGTGGCGATGGTGGTATTGTTAATGAGGCCGCTGGTGGCGGAGTTGGAGGTGGCGATGGTAATCAAGTCCTCGGTGGTGATGGTGATCAGACCAGTGATGGAGAAAAATCTACTGGGGATGTGGTCATGGAGGTCGGTCAACAGCAGACAGTCACGGACAAGGTCAAGGGAGTTGCTTTTGTGGATAGCAGTGGTCAGGACGTGGGTGCTTGTGGTGAGTTTTCTTTTGGTAATACTCTGTCCGGGGATCAGTCTTTTGATATGGCCGCGGCTATGGGACTCGTCTTGGATTTTAGTCTTCTTTCTCCTAGTGATGACTGGGATGTGCTTAAAGGTAGCGGTGGTGGTGGCGCGACATTTGTGCCTAGTCTTTGAGGTTCCTTTGGTTCATCCAGGAGGGTTATGGTGGCACCTCCTCCGGTGTTGGGGGTATTTTGATGCAAGTTCAAGCTAGTGCCGCTTTGGTGTGAATCCCTTGGGTTCTCCCTACGATGATTTCCGCAATCCTTAATCGCGGATGGTGATGATCTTTGTCTTAGGTTGGCTTAGAGAGAAGGGTTTGCTCGTCGTGCGCATCCTGCCTTTGTGATTGAAGGGGAAAAGAGTTCGGACTCTTTTACTCAAAGCATATGGAGTCGATCTCTGCGGAGATTGTAGATGTAGAGTGGGATAAGGATCTTGTGTCCAGCGGGGTTGATTTGGTGGTGAATCCTCCTTCTACTGTCATTTGGTATGATGGTTGTTGCTGATGAGTACCAGTATAATTATCCTCAGCAGCGACTATTGGAGGTATGTCCCATTCTTCGTAACCCTTCTCTTACTTGGATATGTTATTTGAACTAATTTCTTTTTGATCCGTAGGTGATGAGGAGTGAGTATTGTAACCATACTCTATACCGGCTCTTCAAGGCCAAGTCTCTTAAGCTAGAGGCGAAACTCCGCCACCGTGAAGGAGTGCTTTCGAGCGTCGAATCTGCGGCCTTTGCTAAAGATATGGAGATAACTGAACTGAGGGATCTTCTTAAGCGCAAGGAACAACAGGGCGTGGATGAGGCTGCGCTCCATTCCGAGCTAGATTTAGTCAAGGAAAAGTTAGAGGTTGCTGAGCAGAATTCTTCGTCCCTTTCAGGTTTGAACCTCCCCTAATTTGCTTTTACGATGTTCCCTATATGTTCTGAGTCGTCTCTTTCTTCCCTCCTCCCGCGGTATTGTCTTCAGTGGGCGGAGTCCCTGAATTGATGTGGCTTCGTAGTGAGAGAGTTCGCCAAAAGGGGCGTATTGCTGAGTTAGTTGAGAAACTTAAGAGCGAAGCAGTAAAATGGAATGCTCGCGCGGATGTTCATAACGCTATGGCCGAAGAATGGCGTCAGACAAAATTTAGTTGGGTAGATTTGCGAAATCGAAATGATCACGATCGTGAGTTGCTCAACGGGACTCTCTTATGGATGCGGGATAGGCTCGAGGAAGCCCGTGGCCAGATTTCCGCCCTAGAGGTTAGGCTTAATGATATGGAAGAAGAATTGCGGCGAGCACGTTCTTCTCATCCCTCTGATGTGCGGGATTATATGCGACGTCTTTCCAAGGAACGAGATGATGCTAGGGCGGAATATGGCGCTCTTAGTAGGGCCTTATCCGCGTCTCGAACTGATGTGGCTCGTCATGCCGAGTATGAGAGGAACTTAGAGGTGACTATGTATCGTCTTAATAAGGGGTTAGAATCGAAGAATGATGAGGTTAACCGATATCATCACTCGAACTCAATGCTTCGAGATGATCTTAGCGCGAGTCAATATGCTCATAATCTCCTGCAGGTAGACTATGATTGGCTTTCGAACGAATATGATTATGCCGCAGAAGCACGAGACTCCGCGGTTAACCACTGTGAAGGTATATGTCTTCGTTATCGAGTGTGCTTCATGTTGTATTTGTTATTACTCACTTTCTTCTAATATCTGCAGAGCTCCAAGGATAGCTTCAAGCTGCAAATGACAAATTTGCCGAAGCTCAGGCTAAAATAGTTCAATTGGAAGAGAAGGTTAGCTATCATCGGGGTCTGGCTTCGTCTCGAGAGGAAGCGATGAAGCATGCTACTGAGAAGGCGGAGCATCTTTCCATTTCCCTAACTCAAGATGAGATGAAGAGCGTAGCTATAGGCTTCTGGCGCGTAAGCGATTGGCGGAGGAGATTAACAGGACTCTTGGTGAGATTGAGCTGGATCTCAAGAAGACCCATGGAATAAGCAAGAATTATACTCGGCGTCCCGTTCCCCGGTCTCCCTTCAGGTTCCTCCGGCCCCTCATCACGGTGGTAGTGTTCCTTCGTCGTTAAAGGAGAAACCAGCGGATGGTGCTCCTTCTCAATAGATCGTAACTAGTATGTTGGGGATTGATCTCAGTTGCTTAATTTTCTTAGCGTTTTTGCTACTTTTCTTTCTAGGTTCGTAATCAACCGCCCTGTAATAGATCAAACTTCAATGTGTAAATCTGAACTTGTATTTTGTTGAAATCGCGTCTATTTTTATAGATCCCTGTTAATATAGTAAGTAATTCCGTAAACTTTGTATTTAAACAGTGTCGTGGATTAGTTCCGAAATCCACGTGAATGGTTGCGTTGTCCACGGGATTGGTTTTGCTATCCGTGGATCTTGATTTTTAAGATCTGATAAATTGTAGTGTTAATGCAATTTCGTAGGTTGGTGTCCTCAGAATCGTCTTGCGACCTGTCACCCCGCTCGGCTAATTCCTGGGCCAGAGGATTGCGAGCGGTGGGGGTCTAGCCGGCGTTCAAGAGTAACGCGGCTTATAATTATTGCTAGGGTATCTCGTTCCTTAAGAAGTCACCCCTGGTCGTACACTTATAGACGCTTATGGGGGAGTTCAAGAGATGGCATGTGTATGCGTTGTCCGGTTTGTTCCCGGTGTATCGTAGTGAGTATGTTCCGCGCTTTGTGCGGAACATTTACCTTATTGAAGTACCATAATAGTAACTACACACAAGTTTACGTGGTTCAGCCCTAGGTCCTACGTCCACGGGGTAACAATAGCATTGACACTTTATTAATATATGGAATGATTTTCAATGTACATTCGTATTCGTTTGTTTCGTTGATCTCTTTGTGTAAGGATAGGTATTGAGTATTTTGAGTAAATTGAAGTGCTTATAGGTATATACATGTGTAAATTGAAATGCTTATGGGTATATACATGTGTCTCATACGGTGTTGGTTATGGGTATTGAGCGCATCGAGATGCGTATAGGTAACGAGTAGAGTTGTGTCAATTGAAGATGAAAATTTGTATTGATTGAAAAGTTGGCGTGCTATTCCTCCATCGAGAGATAGAAACATGCGGACTTGTAAGTCAACTTTCTTCTTCGAAATGCATACGAAGATGATAGATTATGGATAGTATGGTTTGAGGTATTTGGCGTTCCACGGGTGCTGAGTATTTCCCCTTTCAGATTACGCAGGTAGTAGGAGCCATTTCGGCGACGTCGTGTATCACGTAGGGTCCGCCCCAAGTTGGTGCTAATTTTCCCCACTTCTTTTTCTCGCTGGTATTGGGGAATAGTTCTTAACACATCTGGGCCCTCTACAAAATTCCTAAGTTTTACTTTCTTGTTATACTCTCTGTCCATCAGCTGTGTTGGTAGTTTTCCATTTTACGTAGTGCGGTCTCTCTTCTTTCTTCGAGGTCATCAAGCTTTTCTAACATCATGTCCGTGGTGAGGTTCTTCTCCCACGCTTCTGTCTTTGTTGTGGGTAGTAGAACTTCCGTGGGAATTATTGCTTCCGCTCCGTATGTGAGTAGAAATGGAGATTCCCAGTGGGCTGATCTTGAGTTGTCATGTATGCCCACAGAACGTTATGTAACTGTTCACACCATCGCCCTTTGTACTCGTCTAACTATTTTTTGAGGATGAGCGCTAGGGTTTTGTTTGTGGATTCCGCTTGTCCATTGCTCTGCGGGTATATAGGAGTGGACTTGTTTTTCCGAATTTTGAAGGTGTCGAACAGCAAGTCGATATTTTTTCCTTGTAGTTGTTGACCATTGTCGGAAACTATCTCGCGGGGATGCCGAACCTGCAAATGATATTTTGAAATATGAAAGTGAAGACGTCTGAATCACGAATCTCGCAAGTGCCTTGGATTCTACCCACTTGCTGAAGTAATCCGTAGCCACTATTAGGAATCTTCTTTTCCCGGTTCCTGATACAAGAGGGCCCACAATGTCGATTCCCCACCTTGCGAAGGGCCACGGAATGTCCACCGAATTCAACTTTGTGGATGGGGCGTGGATTCTCCTGCCAAATCTTTGACATTCCTCACACCTTTTCGCCATTCTAGCCGCGTCTTGGATCATTGTTGGCCAATAGTAACCCTGCGTCTTTGCCTTATCTGCAAGCGATCTCATTCCGCTGTGATTTCCTGCATCTCCTCTATGGATATCTTTCAAGATGCCGTGTCCTTCGGATCGAGACAAACAGCGACGAAGTGGCCCTAGGAATGATTTTCTGTATAAGGTTCCGTCTCTTAGCTCATACATCCCTTCTCTGGATTGTATTTTCCTAGCTTGTTTGGTGTCCTGGGGTAGCTTCCCTTCTTGGAGGAAGGAGTGGATTCCGAGTCTCCAATCCTCTTCCCGACTGTAATCGTCGTCCGCATCTGCTTGTTGCATTATATCATCGTCTTGGAATTCGTCGAATATAAGCTCTCCGATATCCTCTTCCTCGGACACATTCTCCATTGCGGACCTGCGTTGGTTACTCGCGCATATCTCCTGGAGTTTGATGGATGGCTCGTACACTCTTGTCACCTTGATTGCTTTGACATCTTTGTTCTTGAGCATGGCCGAAACATAAGCCAAGGCATATGCGTGCCTGAGTTCCTTCCTGCGCAGATGTCGGAACTTGATTTTTGGTATTTGGGAAACCAACGTTTGCACCAAAGCCATGTATGCCATTAGTGTTTCGTCGTACACGTTGTATTCGTAGCCTATCTGCCGTATGATTAGTTGGGAGTCGCTGGTCAACCGTACTTCTTGTATCCCCATCTCGATTATCAAGCGGAGGGTGTGGACCACTCCTTCGTATTCTACGATGTTATTTGTATGGCCTTCGAATTCCAACCTGAATGCGTGTACGACTCTATCCCCTGTGGGTGTGGTGATAACGATGCATAATCCAGCGCCTTCTCTATTTTTGGAGCCGTCTACGAAGACCTCCCATTGCCGTGGGTTTACTGGTTCAAGGATATCGTTTGGCTCCTTTTGCTTTTCAATTTCTAGGGCACCCGCGGCTCTCCATCCCTGTATGCGCACTTCTTCTTCGTTGTCCAGAGGTAGGTCTGCTAGGAAGTCCGCAAGTACTTGGGATTTCTGAGAGTGTTGAAGCTCATAGTGGATGCTGAATTGGTCGAGGTATGTGTTCCATTTTGCTATGCGTCCTACCTTTCCTTCCCCTTTGAGGATGGATTCTAAGGGTTCTCGACACGGGATACGTATGTCATGCATCAAGAAGTACATTCTCAGCTTCACGGTGGACCATACGATGGCTAAAATCAGTTGTTCGATCCTCGTGTAATTTCTTTCTGCGGAGTTTAGGTTTCTTTGACATAGTATATTGGCTGTTCTTCCTTTGTATGGGTCACGACAAAGTCTTGCGCTTACTGCGTCATCGGTTGCTGAGATGTACAACGTCAAAACTTCGTCAGGATCTGGTTTCTGAAGGATAGGGATCTCCGCTAGGTATTGCTTGATGCCTAGGAAAGCTTCTTCGCATTCCGTAGTCCATTCAAATTTTGTTCCCTTCTTCAATATGTTGAAAAAGAACTTGCACTTATCCGAGGATCTAGAGATGAATCTTCCCAAAGCGGCTATGGATCCATTGAGCTTTTGTACTTCTTTTAGGTTCTTTGGGGATGGCATGTCTACTATGGCTCGGATTCTTGCGGGATCTACCTCAATGCCCATTTTTGTTACCAGGTATCCGAGGAATTTTCCAGATGTTACTCCGAAGGTGCATTTCTCCGGGTTTACCTTCATGTTGTGCCCCCTCATAGCTTCGAAGATGTCCCTCAAGTCTTGGTGATGGTTCTTCTTGAATCTTCTTTTTACGAGCATATCATCAACGTAGACTTCTAGGGTAGTACCAATCCACGGTTTGAAAACAGCATCGACCATCCTTTGGTATGTTGCTCCTGCGTTCCGGAGTTCGAAGGGCATTCTTACGTAGCAATAGAGGCCGTGGGGTGTGTAGAATGATGTATGTTGCTGGTCTTCTTCTGCTAAAAATAGTTGATTTTACCCGGTGTACCCGTCCATGAATGATAGATCTTCGTATCCTTCTACCGCGTCGACCAGTTGATCGATACTGGGTAGTGGGTAGCTGTCCTTGGGGCATGCTTTGTTCAAGTTGGTGAAGTCGATGCAGATTCTGACCCCGCCATTCTTCTTTGGTACAATCACCATGTTAGATATACAGGTGGGATATTTGACTTCTCTTATGAAACCAGCCTCCAACAGCTTTCGAAATTCCGTTTCCTTTGCTTTGTGATACTCCGTGGCTACCTTTCGCACCTTACATCTTCTTAGGGGTGTGCCGGGTTTAATGCGCAGCTCATGTTGTACGATCTTTGGATCTATTCTGGCATGTCGAGATAGTTTCCCGCGAAGACGTCCGCGTACTCCTTGAGCGGTTTCACCGAGAGAGGCTTCGCGTTCTTCATCCATCGAGTTCCTATTTTAATCTTCTTCGGGCTCCCCTCTGTCCCGATGTTAACTTCCTTCACCGCTTCCAAGGATGTGAACGTGGGTTTTGGTTCCCCAAGGTGAGGAACTTTTGTAATTGCTATTTGGCGAGGCTCGGGTTGTTTGTTCGTAGGGGCGTCTGGTCAGCAATTGATGTTGATACTTCCGTGTTTCCTACGGAGTGCCCCTTGGATAAGCTTTTCCCTGAGATTTCTTTCAAGTATTCATCGATGGCTTTGTCCTTTGATATTGCTTTGTTTCGAGCCCTACGAGTTCTCCTTTTCTCGTCTTCCTCATTGTTGATTTGCATTTGCATTGCCTGTCATTCCTTTGCGGAAGCTTGATCACCCTTAATCTCCATCACTCCTAGGGGGTAGGAAACCTAAGGTATTGATGGTAGGTAGCTGCGACCCCCTTAAGCTTGTGGATCCACCTCCGCCCAATAATGGCATTGTAAGGTGAAGGTGTGTCTACCACACTGAAACGAGCGTCAACTTTCATGGGGCCGGCATCCACTTGCAGAACAATATCTCTGATAGGCTTCGTAGCCGTACCATTGAATCCGTGGATGGTGTGGTGTGAGGCCGAGAGTTGCTCGTCATTGAGCTCCATACGTTTGAAGGTATCGTAAAATAGGACGTTTACGGAACTCCCCCCATCGATGAGGATTTTCTTTATGTTGCATCCTGCAATTGGCAAGGTGAGGTTCAGAGGATCGTTGTGGTCTTCCATGTCATCTTCAATATCCTCGTCTTCAAAGGTTAGGGGTGCGTCCATCCATTCTTGATGATCTTCCACCTCTTTCCCCTCCAAATTGTAAAGCTCACAATAGTCCTCAAATTGTTTCCTCAGTCTTTTTCCTATATGTGCAGTTAGGGTTGGTTCTTTATTCTCTGAGCAGGATATAGTATTCCTTTGTGCGGTTGCCTTACGGTAATTGGACTTGTTTCTTTGCGTTTGGCCCTGTCTTACAGTGCAGTCTTTTCAACGTATTTCTTGAGATCCCCGCGTCTATCAGCTTTTGTATCACTATCTTGACTTTTTTGCACTTCTCTGTTGGGTGCCCGTTGAAGCGATGGAAATCACGGTATTCTCTGGACTTCTCGAGGGTGGTGGTTGTTTCCCCTTAGTCCAAGGCCGAGTCTAAATTTTCGCGATCCTTGATCTCCTTTAAGATGCGTGAGTATCTGGTATTGAGTTTCGTGTAGATTTGATCTTCGAACCTTCTACCAGACCTCTTGTAGTCGTCTTTCGAATCTCTTTGGTAACTTTTAGATCCGCTTGCTTGTTCCGCGGAATTGGTCCGTGGAGGTCGTTGAGCCTGCGCTCTTGGGTTCTCCCGCTGAATTTCTTCCAACCTTGCATGTTTTTCGATGATTATCCTCAAATCTCCCTATGTGGCGGGGATGATGCCGTGGATTTCGACAAACAATGGGCTCATCCTGTCCAGTCCCCATTTGTAACAATTAATACTTACCACGGGATCTACCTGTCCTATGGCTTGACATATCTTGTGCCACCTATCCGTGTATTCCCGAATGGATTCCCTGTACTTCATTGCAAGCGAGAAGAGTTTGTCCATTCCTGTATTGACGACCTTGTTATACATGTAGGTGGCCAAGAACTTTTCGGTGAGCCGATCATACGAATCGATGGATCCTGGCTTGAGGTTATCGAACCAGGATAGCGCGGATCCCTTCAGGCTGGAAGGGAAATATCTGCATAGTATAGATTCATCATAGTCCCACCTGGCCATTACCCTGTTGTAATATCGTAGATGGGCCGCGGGATCCGCGGACCCGTCGTAATATTCGAAGGATGGGACCGGACATTTCTGTGGAATAGTAGCCGTAGCTAACTGGTGCGCTAGGGGTGTAGTATTGGCTTCTTTCATAACCTGCTCTAGCCTTCCGCCTCCTTGCCTGGTCTTGATTTGGTTGATTTCTGCTAGCATTTATGCACGAAGACTCTCCATCGCCAAATAGTGCTCGTCTTGCATGGATGACTGTGCCTTCTTCGTAGGCTGTAGCAACGTGTCCTCATCTTCGTCGTAGTAGTCCGAAGTCTCCGGGTAATAGTCTGGGTCAGACCTCCTGTTGTTACGCGCACCTCTTCGGGGTATTCTTCTTTGGTTTACTGCGCAGGGGTGTTTTCGAGGATCGCTCTTGATGCACGTACGCATCGCGAGTTATCCTCGTCTTGTTGATTCCCTAGCTCCGCGTTTTGGAGGATATTTTCTCTCAATTGCTGATTTTCTTGGGCTAGCAAAGTCACCGCGTCTGCGTATGTCTTTTGACTCCTTTTCAGCTCTTCTAGCTCCGCCCATATATCGTGTTGGTTTGATTCTTGACTTAGCGTTCCTGCTTGAAGTTGGGCTTGTCCGTCGGGGACTGCGGTATTAACTTCTTCCACCAGCTGCACAATGGGTTCTACCACCCCGTGGTATCCTGCTCGTAGTTGTGTATTTCGTCCATTAACCGGCGGCATCCGTACGGAGGGTCTTGGATCACCGAGCCTCTTGCTGCATGTTGGGGCTCATTAGGTCGGCCGTAGCCATCGCTTTGGAGATGAGCCACTTGAGAAGCTACCAATGTAGATGACGTAGCCTTTGCCGCCGCAGCCTATTGTGCTTCCATTGCAATGATGCCCGCTTCTGAGAGTAATGCTTCTTCCGATCCGTTCTGCGTTTTGCCCCCGGCTATGAGTCTTTCGCTTGTCTTTTTGCTCCTTGTTATTATTGGCATAGTCCTAGGCGTCTCTTTTGATGGTACCTTCGATTTTCCTACGTCCTTGCTCTTTTCCATTGCAATACTCTGCAGATATGGCACGGAGATAAAACGAGGCAAGATTCACGGGTTAGCTATTAGTTCACGGTACCCACAAGTTGTATTCCTAGCGGCAAAGAATGCATTCAAACTACTGATCATGCGGGTAATATAAAAAAACGTGGGTAGATGTACCGACTCAATTGAAATAATGGGGTCCTAGGGTCGTTATGAGGCTACTGGTAAAAAATAGTTAAAACATAAATCCGTCGGTCCAGAGGTTATAAAACGCCCGGATTTTGTTGGTAGAAAATACATTGGTCATAAATATATGCAAAAAGTAGCCCAAAACACAGATCTGCCGGTTAAAAGTCGTAAGAGGCCCAGATCTGCGAGTAGAAAATACAAAGATCATAGATATGATGCGAAAAACGAGTTTAAAGCGCAAATCTTTCTAAAAAATCACAAAGAGATAAATCTTTTGATAGGGACAAAAGTCCCTGTTTCTAGCGCCAAATTGTGAACACGCAAATCACGTAGGCATCAACGTGTCCACAACCAATCTTCGCATGTACAGAATGCATGCATTAAAGTACGAATATATTGTGAGATGCTGGGATAGATGTTGATTCATTGATTCTAAACCCCACGGGTTTTTCATGATCTCCTCAACATCCATAACGACAGATCTAAGAGATGCATACAAATATTAGGGTAGATCAATACGAAATGTAAATAAGACAAAGATTTATGTGGTTCGACTCTAAGGCCTACATCCACAGGTCTGAGGGTGATTCACTATGATGGTAAAAGATTACAAGATTAGTCGAAAGACTTTGGGTGATCATGGAACCCGAAGGTTAACGCTCATACTTACTCTTCCCTTCTTTCTCTCTAATTGTTCCCCCTCTCTCTCCAATTGTTCGACCCCCTTCCATGTAACAGGAAGGGTCATATATATAGCTCTTCTACGTGGGTCCCTTAGAAAGGGGCTGTTATAATTTTATCTTCTTGTGCTTTGTGCATAGTCCGCGGACCTCTTGGTCATCCCGCGGCTTCTATGCTTCTTAAGATCATCATGCTGACCAATCTGTCTCTCTCTCTTCCTAAGACTGGGAAAGAGCTGTTGTATCCTTATCTTCTTGTGTTCTGTGCATAGTCCGCGGACCTCTCTGTCGTCCCGCGGCTTCTATTATTCTTACGCTCATCACGGCTGGCTGCCTTTGTTCTTGTCGTCGGTCCAACCGACACATGTCCTTAGCGCCAGGCGGTGTCAGTCCTTCCCTGTCGCGTCTGTCAGTGGGGCTTCACCTATCCGTTGATCACATTTTGCCTCGTGAGGGGGTAAAGTGTAATAGGGAAGTTCTTTGGTGTTACGCGGGTATACCTTCCTTTGATGCTCCTTCATCTTCGATCGCTTATCTTGACAGATGGCGCACTATCTAGACCCACGGATGATCTTGTGTGTCAACCACCTTTGTGACGTGGCTTCCACGTGGGGATGCTAGTACACGTGGTGAGGGAGGTAAATAAGTGTATCTACAGGCATTACGTACCAAATTTGTGGGTATATTGAGCTTTATGTGACGTGTATTTTTTCAAAATATTAGCTCCAGTTGCACTATTTTTTAAATTTTATCATGAAAAATATCAATGTGAGAAAATATGAATTTAAGTGTGCTAGGAAATCCTCCCCCGACTGCCAAATACTATAACTGCCATCCCTTTATCATAAAAAGTAAGATAACTGATAACCTAAACATCAATTAACAGGTAATACCCTAGTTAGCAATTCGGATATATGGGATATTTGAACTATTCCAACACCGACCCTGGTTCGCGCATTATATGGGATATTCGAATTTTTCGCGAATAATTCAGACTCGCGTATAATTCGTCTGAACAATTCGGACAAGTGATTAGGCCTGACTCGGCGATTCGAACCGTGACTCGACGATCCAAGCCCATTTCCTTCTATTTTTAGGAGTTATTAAAAAGAAGTTGATGGCGGGGATCGCACCATTGAGCTGTTTGCTTGTTTTTTTCTATTCTTAATGTATTATCTATATAATACAATAAAATTGGTTTAAATTATTCTTTTAACTCTATACAACCTTAAAAATATAATTTCTATTAATTTGATGTAAGCCGAATTTTCATTACCGAATTCATATCTAAAAAACGAATTATACACGTACATATGCCGTTACGAACTACTACCGAACAACGAACCGTTGACCGGATTTTTGACCGAATCCGATTTACCCGAATCCGTATAATTCCCGTACGTATAACGTTCTGAACTCCTCTAACGTTCTGAACTCCTCTCCGCACCCCGGATTGCTAACTAGGTGTAATACTATAGGAAAATCGAGGGCTACAACGAAACAATGAGTGATTTCTATGGGAGCCACCTTTAACAAATGAAGGGGGTTAAGTGTAATACTATAGGAAAGTCGAGGGCTTATGAAAAAATCAAACAATGTTACCAGTAAAGTGGTGCCATTAACCGTGTTGCGTTGAAAATTGAAGAACCATAATAATTATTTTTTACCAGTAGAAAACTAGCGTAGAATTTTATTACCGATTACGTAAGCAAACACATTTTATCTTTAAACCTCATTTTACCGATTACGAATAAGCAGTTTAAACACAAAAATGAAATTTATCTAAAAAAAATTCACCCAAAATAAACCTCAAAAATTTTGTGCAAAATCGCCTCCCTCATTTTGTGACTGATGAAATGCTTAAACACTTTAGTTGTTCAAAGCGGAGCAAGCAACTTGTCTCGATCCAAACAACAACGACGAAGTGAATCCTAATCTTGATCTTGGAATATCAAACTGTAAGAGATTATCCTCTAGTTGATACCCACCGATAACGATGGATGTCTTGGCCTCAGATCCTCCATCTATGAATCCCAAACACGATACACCATTTTTAACTTTAACCATCGAGTTAGATCCAAAAATCCTCCAAACAGCTCTCTTGCTTTGCAACACAAGATCTATTGACGGGACAATGGCTCCAGCTCGTGTATTCACTATGTTTTTCGTACTAAAACATACTCCGAATGGACTTACTGAAGCTACTCGGGAAATGTTCATGGCTTTGGCGTGTTTAATATAGGCGCTAGTAACTGCATTGTAGATCGAAGTTTCCATGACAGTATAAGGATTTACTGTACTGATTTTTGTTCCTCCCAATCCATCTTTCTTGAGGGACAGTATCCCTCGTTTTAACAAGATTTTTCTACCGCCAACTTTGATTGATTTCACCCCAATGTAATACTCTGGGGATTTCTCACCTGCTGTGGTAGCACTAACTGGGTTGACAATGAGGGGGGTGTAAGTGAATAAAGTTGACAGATCCATTCCAGGTTGAGCCATGTACGGACCATCGCCGAAAATTATAGCACCTTTTGATGATGACAAACACATCGCGAATTTCCGAGGGAATCGAAATGCAAGTGAAAACTGCGAGGGTAATCCGGTTGCGGAACGTCCGAGGCCAACGATTCCTTTAGCACCGCCGGCAAGTCCTGCTACAAGAGAAGTTGGTGCACAACTGAATACTAATCCACGAACCGTAACATCCGACCCGTCTGTTGATTTCACCGTCAAGGAGTCGGAACCTACGTCGCCGGGGCTTTGCCAGCCGCTTACCGAATTGTATGGGTAAATACTGCAAGTGTGGTTACTGCACCCTGGACGAGGAGTCCCATAACACTCATCGAAGCATCCACTGGTTGGTCGACCGGCGAGTTTGCATTGGACGGACTTACAGCGGGCTGAACGATAAGATGATGACTTGTAGCCATCTTCACAATCAACCCACGTGAACTGACCACCTAGATCGACCGTAAGGTTTACTCTAACTTTTGGAGTTCTTTGAAATATGTGGGTTAGATATTGAAGTGATGATGCGTCTTTGGTAACGGAAAACACAACCCCGTGAGGTCGGGATGAAGATGAAGGTAACTGAGCATTCGAGTGAGAAAGCAATGAGATGATCAAGGAAAGGAAAAAGAAACCAAGAAAAGAGAAAGAAAATGAAGAAGCCATGAATGTGGTTAGGATAAGTTCTAGCAATATGAAAATGTGGATAGGAGATTTCCACCGGGAAATGAGATAGATAGATTTGATGAAACCCACGGCAGCTTTTTATACACCAAATAATGGATCGATAAAATAAATATGAATATAAAATAGACTGTGTTTTTGACCAGTGATTGCTCTTCGAAGGTCGAACAGCCATCACATGATAGACTAATTAATATATCACGAGGACTTGACTTACTTGACTGGAGTCTTTTCCTTGCAGTTACCTGATTAGTTATGTAGTAGCCGACAAGTTCGTTTCTTTTTTTGGTTTCTGTTTTTTTTTGTTTATTTCGAAAGCAAATGCATATGCTGTCATACAGGAAAAAGACCTCCGCATGGCCTGGTTAGCAATTCGCAGAATGATTTGCGAATTTTTACGTTTTAGTCGGGACAGAATTATACGGACGAACTACGAACCAGAAACGTGTATTTTATGGGCTGGCCAGATTATACGCGAACGTTCCGTATTTTCTGAAAATCCGGCAGAACGATTTGGCAACGGATTGTAAATCTTATTAGCTGAGATTTAAATATTGATGTACTTGTGTTGTCAAATTCCAAAACCTAAAAATCGAAGCTACAGACCGGGATGAAATCCTTCTGAAAAGCAAGATATCCATTTGGAAATTAGAAAGGAGAAATTTTACATTTGTTTTGAAGATTAAGAGAAAGAAACAAAAATCATTAGTTGTATCAAGATAGAAGAAAAAACAATGGATGTTAGTTGGAGATGAAGGGACACCTCTAATAGGTGTGATGGTTCTAAGTCCAATGTCTTTCACCATGGAGATCTTAATTTTTAAAGTTTTGCTAGTTGAGATGTAACTGAAGGCATTAGATATTGAAAATTTAATTGTAGAAAAAGTCTAAAACTGTTGGAAATTTTGGGCGAGCGTGGGGAAGAGAAATGGTGTTACATTACCATTAATATATTATCTAAAGGATCTAATCTTGTTTTCCCTAGATCTAACATGAATCTGGAAAAGCATCTCTTGTGAATGGACATCTTCCAATGTTCAAAGTACGTGCAATGTACATAGATCTAGCTATTAACGGACATCTTTTGAACCATAACTTTGTTCCCGTATAAAATTTTCTAGTTGGTGGATTATTTTTTGTATGGCATACATAGAAACTTGTCATATATACATAAATTATGCATTGTCTATGTTTTTGGGTATAAATTTGTAGAAGATTGGGCATGAGTAGAGGGAAATTTCTAGCTCATTTTAAATTTTTTATATATGTGAAACCCGAACCAGAATTGATTGCATGAGCAGATGCAATTAATGTGGAGGAATGGCTTAGAATTAAGATGGTAGATATTTAGAGCTCATAATTAGTTAATAGTATTCGGTTTTATAAGTTTTATTTTATTTTATAGGGGAGATTGTTGGATATTTTCAATTATATATATCTTTACTATTATAAAGCCAAGAGGTGATATAAGGTCTTTTTATCTAGCTACGGAACCATGCAACATTAAGATGGTAGATATTTAGAGCCCATAATTAGTTAATAGTATTATATTATATATAGTAGATTATATATATCTTTACTATTATAAAGCCAAGAGGTGATATAAGGTCTTTTTACTGCAACTTACCCTCAAACTCCGGCAAAGGAAAAAAATAATTGAAGGGTTAATTCATCAATATCCACTATTCAGTTTTTTAGGCCTCGGTTTCGACTTTCGAGAAAAAAATCAAAATCTCATTTTCACTTTTTAGGTCTCAATTTCAAGAAAAAATTCAAATTCAAAATCCTATGTGTCTCAGGTCTCTCTTTCTAGGATACAACTAGAACAAAGAAGAATTCTTGCATCTAGAACGATAGAGATCTACAAAGTTACAGTTTAAAGGAAGAAGATACAGTACCTGCAAATCGATCCCACTCCAACATATGGTAAGTTTTCATATATGAAGTTAAAACCATGTTTAAATCTCGATTGATACATGTTTTTTATTATAATTTTGGTTGTTTTTTTCGATGGATAAGCGTAGGCAAAAAGTGTTGTCCTAAGATTATTTTACATTGGTTTTGAATTTCTATGTTCATTAACATCTCAATTCTACATTCATAACAAGGTAAGTTTTGGATTTATGAACCATATCGGTCGGTGGTATGTCATTGTTTATAGGATGAGGATTTTCATTATGTTTCTCTCTTTCTCCATTTTTTAAAAATAAAATCATTATGGATGATGCTCTTTCTTCCCGTATATGCAGGCTGTTGAGAATATTTTTTCACTCTACGGATGGTAATTCGTCTTACAGAGGTATTATAAATGGGCCCACTTTTTTAGAAGCAAACAGATTACAGGATCTTTTGCATTTAAATGGTTTAAAATTTTGAGTTTCCGGAAAATGCCAATTTGTATTCAAACCCAGAAAGTGATTTCCTCACTGAATAACCACTTTTCTAATTGCAGCCTCATTTTTTTTCCTTCCACAAAAATTTGGTTGTTACCAGAGGAGATGGACTCTAATGCACTCATGTTGTTTGTAGAAATGCTACTTGAGAATATTTTTTTTAGTTAAACTTTGATCTTTACTTCGTTTTCTGATTTTCTTCCCTAACTCATTTGTAGATTCATTTTTAATTTTACTCCAAAATATCTACTTACAGCATTTATAACTCTTCCTTGCAGTGTCCGTGTTCTATAGATACTTTTTTTGTTTTTCATCTCTTAATTGTTTTTAAATGATTCTTACTTGATTGTTTTTCATCTCTTAAACAGTAAACCACACAAGCTCAGGAAGGAAGAGCAACAAGTATCATTTTCGTTTCCCTTGCTGGAGAAGAACTAATAATTGATTAAAGACAGGGGTTTAATGGGGGCAAGATTTAGACAAGAGAGTATATCTGCAAAGACGAATGAAATTTCTAGATCGGCTTCAGTTTTTTGTAGAAAGGGTATTATATTCTGATCTATGCATTTGTCTCATTTTGACAGGGAACATCAGTAATGTTTGCTCTTCTTACAACTTGATAGTTGATATATTACGCTTTCGATTGTATTTGGCATTTTCCTTTTCTTCTCTTAAGTATATATAAGTTTACTTTTCTATTAACATATCCCTACAGTCTTGCTTAACATCAACTTTTCTTCTCATTTTTGAGTAGTATGTAGTCCTTTACATAGGGTTCCCTGGCATCCATCTGATTGATTTGGGTCGATGCTTAATACATGAGATGGTTGTTGGTTTTATTTAAAGGGTTTGCTATCCATCTGTTGATTTGCTTGGACCTGACAGGACCTGTTCAAGTACTCCTTCGAAGGCAGGTATGTCATAAAATTCTCCTTTAAAATCTATTTAGCTTCATCTTATGCCCCTGTGAATGTAATTTACAGTTCCACCTATAACCACAGTTAATTTGAAGATTGTATTCCGGCAGAGCAATGACAAAAGTTGACATTGCCTTTTCACCATATTTGTTGTGCAATTGCTTAATTTCCTTTAGAACTGAGAAAGGTCAGTAATAAATGGAAAGCTTACGATGAAAGCTCCTTTCGTCTCATTGTTGTATTTACTAGATAAGTTTACCACTACAGCAAGCCAATTCATGTTTGTGCTGGTAACATTTTTGAAACTATTTTTTCCTTCTTTTTTTCTTTTAATAATGTGAAATTTGCCGGATCGAGTTGCCAATCTTTGTCTTTTACTTTTGTGATACGAGTTCGGCATTATGAAGCAAGAATTAAGTCGAACCTTAAAGTGTGACCAAAGCGTAACACCCCCACATTATACGCCTCATGCGACACAAATATTACGATTTAATTAGCTACGTTTGAAGTCTGTTTTTGTTTTTCGTTCTTTATTTTGTAACTGTGTACAAACTTTCTTGGAATACATTCCAATTTTTGTGAAAAACAATACAAAAGTATGAAATGTGCAACAAAAATAACACGTGCGTTAGCACGTGCCCTCTACTAGTAACCTTTATCTAAACTAGGAGAATGATATTAGATTTTCTTTTACGGCTTTGAAAAGTCAAAAAAAATTAAAAAAAATTCCTAAATTAACGGTTGGTTACTAGATATTAGGAAACTAGTTCAAATTACTCTTTTAACAAACAATTTCAAAAACCGTTACTCTTAATTTGATAAAGGATAATTCCGAAAATATCTCCATATAAATTTTACTTTCCTATTTTGAAGTTGAGTCGTGCTGTCACGCGGCTGTGCGCATGACAACAGAAATGAACCCGTGGGTCCCTACCATAGGATTTGCATCGTCATCTCCAAATCCAATTATCAAAGATTCCATATTATATTATAAGATTTTATTTCGTAAGCATCCTTAAACTTTATAATATCTGTAGTGGAAACCCTTCGTATGATCTAACATCTAAGAGCTTGATTTTAAAACTAGAAGATTCAAGTAATTCGCTTCTTTCTTTTCCCTTCTTCTGCGATGTGCCATTGCATGTGCCATTTTGTTGGTTACTTCGTTTCAAACTATATGAAGTTTGTTAACCAAATCAATTTAGACGTGACAGGAAAATGAGGAAAAATAAATTAAAAGAATCAGATTCCAAATTACTTGGCTTATTGATCAACTACCAACCTTTTTTTTTATTGATCAACTACTTAAAATCTAAGAACCGTGATATATATAATCAAAAAACATGGTTTTGATTTCCTTTCCAACATTTGAATTCATAATTCTTCATCAGCTCTTCACATTTGTTTGATAAATTTCCATAAATTTGTGATTTCCCTTCAATACGACTTATCATATTTCTTCACAGGGTTATGTATTCGTGTTTGTGGTAATGGATGAGAAACATGGTTGGGAGTTGTTGTAAACTTCGAAGAAAAATGGTTGGGTTTCCTCTTTTTGGTATCAAATCTTTTGGAGTTACTCTTAAATATTTGATCATGATCCTACCACATAATGGTAGAGCAATGATCAGACAACTCTTTATGTTAACTTCATTCATATGCTGTTAATTATGGATTTAATCATAATCACCCCAGTGACCCAGTTTTGATTTAGCGTCTAAAACCGAATGAACGAAATCTTTCTTCGAATGATATATAAAGGACTAAATACGGAAAAGATAAAATATTTAGAGAATAATAGATTTTCATGGAATTCCGGATCTACAACAGTTGTGGAGATCCAACGGCTCTAAGGCACGGGTTCATTTCAGCTATCACGCGGATGCGCGTGTGATACGACTCTTTTGAAGTTTGAAGTTTCGTGAAAATACAAATTTTCTCGTTTTCTCATTTTTTGTTTCTTCCATAAAATAACCTAGCTAAAATCGCTCCCCTCTTCTAAATTATTCCCTTAAAAAAATCAATTTATCACCCCTATATATCTGGAAAAAAAAAATCCAATTATCACTCTAAAATAACTCTGAATTATCACCCTAAAATAATTCCAAATCATCACCCACAAAACAACTTCTAATTATCACCGTATTTTCACAAATTAGTAAAACAAGTAACTCCAATTATCACCAGAATTGATGAAAGTTCCAGTGATGAAAACTCAAGTTTTCACCCCCAAGGATTGGTGGTGTTCTAATTTACACAAATTGGTAAAAAGTCCAATGGAAAAACTCCACTTATCCCCTCCGTGATTAATGAAAATCATAATTATCACCAATTTACATTTAAGGTAAAAAATAGCGAACAAAAAATCATTGATAAAAAAAAAACATGTGAAAATGTTATAATTGAGAAGCGATGCACTAAGAACACCTTGATCTCGTCAAAAAAATGACAAACAAAGATATCACCATTTATTTACCCGGCTTGATTGGGGTATACCCAAATTTAAATGGACATTTGCCCTTACTAAGGGGAGGCCAAAATGTGGTGAGTTCACCTTTTTACCCTTTCACTAATTAACCCTATTACTTAACCTAATAACTCTATTACTTAATATAATAATCCTAAAATTAAAAACTTAAGAAAACCGTTAATCTTCTCTTAATCTTCTCTTCTTCTTCCTCATCTCATCTAAAACTTGAAAACTTTGATTATCCGCAAAAATGGTTGATTCCAAACGATCAAGAGATAACATAGATTCAACAGGAAGTATCAAAAGATCCAAATCAGAGAAAAAAGGTAAGGGAAAAGATGGAACTAGTAAACCCGAAAGTTCAATCCCTGAGAATGTTGAAAACAACTCTCCGCCGGTGAAAAAAAGACTATAAGTTGATTTCTAAACTCAACCCAATATTGTTTAGTATTTTTTTATTGTTAGATTAGGTTAGAAACTGAAAATTTAGATTTTTAGGGTTTTTGGCCGGCAAGGCCGATAGTTTAACATCATGCCGACGGTTGTTGTTTCTTAAGCACCGGCGTTGTATGAGGATGAATAACCTGCCGACGTTTCATATCATCCATGGCGATTGTTAGACAATAACCAGGGCCGGCATGGAATACCAACAAAACCATGCCGACTAATTTGTAGTTGGCATTGTGTTGTACTTTTACCTTGCCGACTATAGGCATCAAAAATTTGACATTTTTTAAGTTATAGCCGGCATCATTATTTAATACAACCATGTCGGCGGTGTTTTGGTCGGCTAGGTGAATGCTTATTACCATGCCGGCCACCTATTGGTCGGCAGTTTATATATATTATACCTTGCCGGCTAGTGGATGACCAGAACCAAATTTCAATGTGTAATAATTTTGATCTCTTATTTGTGTTCAACAGTGTTGTTTATTTTTATATCTCTTATTTGTGTATTGTTTAGGTTCCTAGAGGAAAAAGAAGAAGATCTACCTTGTTCGGTTACTCCAGAAGAGCTATTAGAATTTATTGACGCAATTTATCCTAATGTAGAAGATCCTAAAGATGAAACTGAAAAGAATTTCCCTATAAGAAAACTATGTTTAATGGTTAAGGAAGATCCTGAAGAATTTCTAAGGTTTATGAACAGTCTTAGCAATCCCCTCAACTATGTTGAATGCACATCATCAGAGGAGGAAGAAGAGGAGGTTGATCCAAGGACCTTTTTCAGGGCATCTGACTTTTCTGGAGTGAACCCCTATTACAATGATCCCGGTGACTACATAGGTCCAGATAAGGGAAAAGCAAAAGCTGATGCTGGTGAAAAAGCTAGTGATGGGGAGGAAGATAACAACAATGAGAAGGATCCTTGAAATTCTTAAACTTTATTATCTTTACTTGCTTTAGAAACTTTATTGTGGTTTGAACTATTACATTATGTTTTGAACTCTTAGATTGTGGTTTTAGACTTGTTAAACTTATGTTTCAGTTTCAGTTGCTTTAGAAGTTATTATTTTTTGTGCACTTTTAAACAAATTTTCATGTTTTACTTGGTCGGCAAGGTATAATTATATACCTTGCCGACCATACCAGGCTTTTACATGCCACAATGTTGTCAGGGAGTGGCGGTCGGCATGGTACGAAATATATACCATGCCAACCAAAATGTTAGTTGCACCTTTTAGGTACAAAGTACAACCCATTGAATGCTAACGGCTAGAAATTTCAAAATCAAGATATTAGGTGTGTTGTTATTATTAAATCATTCCCAACTTTATCTTCAACCTTGCATAAAGAATGGAAGTTTCACCACCAAATATTTGTAGTCTTTGTACACTAAGTGGTCATTTTGCAAACAATTGTCCCTTTGAAGGAGGCAAATGCACTATTGAAGGTTGTAAGAGATTCTTATTTCTCATGAAAGATGCAGTAGGAGGTGTATATCAGCTGTATGCTTCAAAATGCATTTGTTGTGGGTTTTTCTATTATAGATAAGCATCTAGCTCCGTATGAAGATGAAGTTGCTAAAATCAACCTTCTACCATGCACAGATCCATGTTGCGACGGTAAGATGAAGCTAATTACCTCTCCTAAGAAATTATGTACTGGAAAAAGATATTATTTATGTCCCAAATGTGTTAGGGTTAAGATTTTAACGTTTGTATGCTTTAATTAAGGTTTGTATACGATGTATAGTCGGCATTGTACTAAATCAGATGTTTGTCGGCGTCCTAGTAGTCGTCATTATCCTAAATTAAAAGCTTTCCGACGGTTGTTTTATCGGCATGGATATTATAATACACATTGTCGGCTTGATAGAAAATAACATTCATGAGAAATTTTTGAGGGAGCTCTTAGACGGCATGGTTCTCCTCCAAAACAATGTCGGCGCAATAAAGGCCGACAACTTGGAAAAAACCGGGCCATGACGGCTTGATAGAAAAAAACATCCAGGAACAATCTTTTTAAGGGAGTTATAATCCGGCATGGTTAATTTCATAAACATTGATGGCTTAGTAAACGCATGCATCTTGGAAAAAGCCAGACATTGCCGGCCATATCAGGCAGCTTTTTCCTTTACTGTCATGCATTGCGGCCGGCAGTCTGACGAAATAATACCGTGCCGACCCTTGGTGAGCCGGCATGGTTTTTTAATAAATATGATACCGACCAAATGATAATACCTCCAAAAAAATACATCCATTTCATTCATTTTTAGCACTCCAAAGTACATTACACAAAACACGCATGCGATTACAAAAGTACTTCAAAAAGTACGAATGTTTTGTCTAGTACTCCATTGTACACTACACAAAAAGCTTCCTTATTCTCTAATCATAATCACTCCTCACTCAAATCTATTAGAGGGAGTTCATTCAAATCTATTGAACCTCCTTTAGTCAAATCTATGGGACATTCCCTAGACTCGTATATAACATTCCAAAGGGCCATGTTGTCCTCATAAATTTTCATCCATTCCTTGTTCTTGTTGTCTGTGAACTTCTCCCACAAACTAAACCTACATAGAGGAGGTAATGGACATTCCTAATTGAGTTGTAGACTAATAAAATGATTTTTATCCACCAAAGCAATGACAATTCTTCTATGCTTGAGTTGGTTCACGCAAACCGCATGTTTCGGTGCAAATGTTATAGATAGTCCCTCACTAAAAAAATGTACCACGCAATTCCACGTATCCGCCAATAGATGGCCACACTCCGGCATTCTCAACCAATGCTCTCATTTGATCGGTGCATTTCCCTCCGGGCCTTTAACACTAGTTAGCAAACCTTTGAAAGTTGCTTCTTTCTCCTCTATGGAACCATTTAGCATCATTGAGATATGGAACTCTTTGTCGTTTTCTAGTCGAGCGACCATCTTATTTCTAATTTATTGGCATTGGGTGAGATTCTCTTCAACCGCTCCACTTAGGTGTCCCAATTGTTGCGAGATAACGTGAAACCCACAATTTCCATCTTTCGGAACATCGTCGGTACCAATCACGAAATCTTGAATAATTGGAGGGAGTTGCTTGCGATACTTTTGCAACACCGGTTGTACTACCTTCTTTGGACGACCTTTTTTCTTCGCAACATCTCCTTGTCTTGCTTGACTCTCAAGAGGTAGAGTTCTATTTGTATTCAAGTTAGAGACCGTTGGTGTAGTTTAATCCTTCTTTGGCCGACCCCTTTTCTTTCCAAAAAATTCCACACTTGCTTGAATCTCAAGAGGTAGAGTGCCATTTGTATTCAATTTTATCTCATATCTTTCCACACTCATCGACCAATACAACTTATCCCACGCTTTCATGAATAACCCAAACTTGATCTCACCTTCTTTCCATTCTTCGTCTTCTTTCTTCTTCTCTTCCTCTCTCTCTCTTCTTTAGTTAGTTTACTAAGACGTTCATCTTCTTCCTTTTCACGTTTAGTACCTTTCTTTTCCTTTGGATTTTGGATATGACTTCTACAATTCTTTCTAAGTTTGCATTGTATATGCCAAGTGCAAAGGAAATTTTGTGCATTGGGAAAGACTATCCTCACGGCGTTCATTATTGCTTGCTCATTGTCGGTGACTATAACCCCCGGAGTTTCGTCTTCGTGGTAGAGAAGCTTCAAAGTTTCAATGCCCAAATATAGCTATCATCTTTCTCCCGATCCATAAAACACCATGCCACCGTGAACGATTGCTTATCCGAGGTTTGTCCTACAATGTTCAACAAAGTCATGTTGTACCTATTTTTCTTATAAGTATAATCCATGAACAAAACTTGGTAAAAGAAACGCGCCAATTGAATCATATCGGGATGCGCAAGAAAAATACGATCCACCTTCCTCTCCGATGACTCATGGTGTCTCACCGTGTAGTTGTATTTGTGTGCCAACCATTGTGATTCTTCCATCCCATTCAATTCTTTTAATGGTTGCCTTTGTCGCATAAATTGTAGACAATGAAAAGAGGTTATGCGGGTCGTCCCTCTTGAACCTACGAAGGAGCTTGCTTGGTTTAATTCCCCAACTTGTTCTTACTTGTTCGAACTCGTGCGGTTTCAACTTGGAAACTTGGCAGTGCCCAACAAGACTTTCCGTATCTTTATGGTTATGCCAACCAACATCAACTCTACTCATTCTCCACATGTTATCGATTTCTTTGTTCCTCCCAAAAATAATCTTGAATGGGCATTCACACTTCTTAGACTTCGTCTTATACACCCTAGTCGCCTTCTTATCATACACATAACCCTTTCTCTTGTGACTTTCGTCCGGCAATCCATAACACTCGCATACCATTTCAAACCGCGAATCTTTTTGTTGGGTGTTTTTCACTAGAACGCACATCTTCTCTTTTGCTTTCTCAACAATCCAATTTACCGCGTCGTTTTTTTCCTTCTATTTTAAATCATTTGCATAATGTTCGGAAGTATCGGGACCCCTAATTTTCTGAGCTTGAGGCTGATCCGGCATAGGTACCAATGCCACAATCTACAAAACATCAAAAGTTTAGTTAATATGTATTACCACGGTCGGCAGGGTCGACATATAAAACACTGCCGGCAATAAAAACCCGGCACGTAAAAGAATATAAACAATGTCGACATAGAAATAGCCGGCAAGTTATGAAAACTTGAAAATGCCGGCGTAAGCATTTTCAAGTAATGGCTCCTGTGTTTCAAAAAAATGGAAGTCGGCAAGGTTCAAATTTTATACCCTGCCGGCATGGTACTGCTCATGAAAAGTCGGCACGTTGTGCAAAGTAGACCAACGCCGGCCATTACGGCCGGCATGATCGACAAGCGTCAACCTTGCCGACCCGGTACAGCAGAATTGGAAAAAAAAATCGATCATTTGCATGGAAAAATCACAATATTCACCACCTAGGTTGTCTACCTGATTACTTGCAGCTCCATTTTCTTCTTCTTGGTCATTGGATTCTTCGTTTGGCTCCATATATTCATCACTTCCATACCCATCATGAGTTTGAGGAAAATAAAAGTGAGGGTCATGCATGTAATCCATTAGATCATGGTCTAGTAGATCATCATACAAGTACTCATCTGTAGGAGGAAAGTTAGAAGGCTCCCCCACTTCAAAATTAGGATTTGAATCACTCATTTCACTCATATCACAAATTTCACAAAAATCCTAACTCCCCCCCAACCCCAAAAAAAACCTCCTCTATTACTTCATACTAATTCGCTCTCTAAATGATTTCTAAAACCCAACTTATAACTAAATCAACTAACTAATCTAATTAATTTAACTAATCTAATCATTTTAGTGAAATTAGAGTTAATAATTGTGGGGGGCATTTTAGCCATTTAGAAAAATATAGGTTAAGGGGTGGCTTGGCTTTACTTCATAATGACCATATTTCGTCTTATTGGATATACCCAATTAATCTGGGTATACCACAATCAAGCCAGGTTTATTTAGAACCGACAACTCAGCTTCATAAACACGAAATCTATAAAAACAAATAACGAAGGTGCAAACTAAATACCGTAATTGTTGCAATTATCAGATTACTACTTACCTAACAATTAATGAAATCTAAAGAGGAGGATAGAGTAATCCATGAAGACTGAAATAAGTGAAGATGCATAATGGATAATGATGGGTTACTAAAGGAATTATAACCAAAAACGAATAAAGAAAGAGAAAAAAAATGGAGTAACGGTCGCCCAAAAAAGTCCCCACCAAAAACGCTCTGAATAATGACCGATGATCAGTGTAATTATAATTAAAAAAATTATTAATCAAAATGGACTAAGTCACTAAGGTTATGTTGGTCCATCTCTAAATTTGAAAATTTAAATCTAATCTAAAAGTGTTAGTGTTAGCGGTAGATTATACATTTTAGGCTACAAAAATATGTCATTTTAATGATGGATATTTAGAAGAGAGAGAAATAAAATTTGGGTTTTTCAGAAATATCCACACATCTAATTGGAAATAGTAGTACTCGGTATATTTTGTGAATTTACATATGTATATGTGCCGAATTTTCAGTGCCGAACTTATAATTATAAAGTGAATTATACATGTACGTATGCTATTCCGAATTACTGCCGTATCACGAACCGTTGACCAAATTTAACTTTTACAAATCTGTATAATACCCATATATATCATGTTTCGAACATCTCCCGTATCCCGAATTGCTAACTAGGCCGCATGGTCCATGGAGGGAATTTTCTCTTGTACTTAAATCTTACTTAATTTGAAGCGTCTCGTATAATTTCGGGGGAAGAGCAGCGTCCCTATCATATACTTATTTATTTATTTTCTTGGATCAAACCAAACAATTTTACCAAAATAAATTATTTCTGAATAGTTTCCTCCAAGTAATTTTGCCAAAGATAGACTATTTGTGAGTAGTTTCCCCGAGGTTGGTACTTGGTGATACCCAATCCTTCACTTCTTTTTTGCCCCAAGATAAGGAAAGAGTCAGTTTTTCGCCCCACTTACACTTGCGGTTGCAAAATGTTTGGCTGGGAGAGCTGAAACGATACTTGTAAAATTTGATACATGGAGTACTCGTATTTTAGGACTCTCGTGTTGGAAAATTATTGGGCTGCAATGGAGATGAAAACAGAAACAGATTGTGGTTATACTCTAAAACTTTCAAGGATCTGGATAATTTCTTTTAGACAAATATTTCTACCCTCCCAACGAATTGGCGATTGCAACAGGTATGTGAAATACTTCCTTCAGGATACAATGAAAGCCCTACAACCGGAAATTGGATTCAAGGTTTGCACCCCTTGACCCAATCAAGAACACATGTAAAACAGATTCTGATGATGCTTTGATTAAGAAAGAAAAACAGAAGAGATCTTCGATTTATTTGAAAACGACTCTGAGAGATGCTACTTATAGGGTTTTTCACGTCTGTTGGAAACATACAAGTTTCTCTTCACGAAACGTCAGGTCCCTTCATCAACAGACATTGATGGTGTCTGTTGGATTTAGAATTTTCTGGCTACGCCCCCCAGGACCCCCCTTCGTAGCGCAATTGAAAATATTCCAACATCTCGTTCTCCTCTAGCTGCTGCTGCTGTAGTACGACTACATACATCCTCTTATCCGCTCCCTCTACTGGTAGGGTATTCAGGTATAGTGGCCCTATACTATACTACTAATGGATGAAAACGGTGGTTTTTAATGGGTCCAGTATCGGACTTCCTTCCGGAGCAACCACAATTTTGTGATGTTGAGAACTGATTAACAAAAGCTTTAGAAAACAAAAACAAACAAACAAAAAAATAAATAAATCATATTACTGTTTCTGCACAGTTAACTTATCACCACTACTATTTAAGAGTCCTAATTGGTTGTGCATTGAATTTTGAACCCCTACTATTATTTCACTCCACTGCCTAGTTAGCAATTCGTGGTACGGGATACGTTCGGAACGTGATATGTACGAGTATTATATGGATTCTTAAAAGTTAAATTCAGTTAAAAATCCGGTCAACGATTCGTGATTCGGCAGTAATACGGTACGACATACATACGTGTATAATTCGTTTTAGAGATATGCATTCGACGTACGAAATTCGGCATATATTAACCTGTTAAAAAAGATTTTTAATATAATCTTTCCTAAAATACTACAGTTTAATACTTGACATGAACTATACATATGATATGTGCATCACAATCAGCAAATAACATGAACGTTGATGGTATTGGAATCAGATTAGTGTATGTAAAATTTTAAAAGTCAAAAATATACTTAAATAATGATTATTTAGTGATGATGTGACAAAATATTATATGGGGCGTATGATTCGGTAATTCGTAAATACGCGTATAATTCGTTTTAAGCTGAAAATTCGCGAATCTAAGTCGAAGTCCCAGTTATACAGTCGATATGTACGGATTCGGTTGATACTAACGGATTTGTGAATTATGCGAGTATTATTCTCGAACTTACTAACTAGGCACCACTGTGACTCTGAGAGAACAGTGTCCGATTAATCCGTACTCCTGTTGTGTGGTTGAGAAGAAGAATCATACGTGTGCGGCTGATGGATAGTGCAAAATAAGGAGAGGAATCAGTAGGGGCACAGTCCTGAACTCCTGATTTTGAAAATCCTCCGACAATACCAATAACTTTTGTACCGGAAGTACATATTGTCGGTTGATATACTATTTACCACTAGTGTACGACCGAAAATGCTCAAAATTCCCCCACTTTTACATCCCAAAAATTTTACACCCCTAAGTGTCTATGTCTTATTGGCTCACTTTTAAAGCGGACCCCATGTTTTTCCCAGGTAGGGTAGGGTGAAAATGAAATATACGGTAGATAAAAGTGACACATAGGGGTGTAAAATTGTAGTATATAAAAGTGGGGGATAAGTAGCAGCTTCGACTCGACGACTTATCCCTTCAAAATTCACTGCCAAGTGCCAACAATCAATTTGCCATAGTCATACAGATTGTCGAGTAAAATTGTAACTTAAGGGAATTGAATTTCCAAACTGAATTTAAATTTAGGCTTAGTTTGGTAATGACGTGGCTTTTGTAAAAGCGCATTTCTGTTGTGTTGTACTGTATAAAAAAAATATTAAGTGTTTGGTAAACTAGATACTAAAAGCTAAAGCTGATTAAAAAAATGATCAAATTATGTTTGGTAAAATATAAGTTCACTTACTGTAGTTGTCACAAATGACAAAAACAGACATAATCTTTTAATATAATTTTGTTCAATTTTATGGGATTTAAACATATTAGATATTTATACATATTTTGAGTAACTATTTTTTATTATTGATATATAGTTTGGGATAAACAAATTTATACTAAAATCAAATATTTACTGAATATTGGTTTTTATTTATTTATTTTCTTAATTGAAATGTATGTAAAATATAATTTGAAAGTGAAAATAACAACCTTTAAAGAATGCAATATGGAGAATAAGAAATTGATTATCAAAGATTTAAGGGAAATTTTGGTCATTTATATAATATAGTAGGAATATAAAAGAAAAATTGTTAGAGCACTGCTTGGTCGAACTCACAAGCGTTGATATCTCAAGCTTGTTTGTCAAGTTTTGGTGTCAAAACTATAAGTCTTGATTTATATTCTACTTATAGCTATGTTTCGGATTAGGATAGAATGTGTAGTTGAGATTTATACTTCACGACGTTCATCGATTGAAGACGGAGATCCACCGAGGAGAGCTTGGAGAAACTTCATCAACAAAAGGTACATGGAGACTTAAACTCATATATCACTCAGAAATCTATTATATTTTATCTCCTATTGAGACTAAGTCGTATAGCTATGTAGACTTTTACATTATACATATTTAATATTTCGAGATGAGTTTAACTCGCTTATATCTTTCTCAAAATATGTGTTGGAAATCTTTTTTCTTTAACTACGTTCATCATTATTCTGGACGAGTTTAGTTGGAAACAATTTATTTGTTGGAAACTAAATAATGAGTCAAAAGATGATCATGTGAAAATCGCCTTGTAACATCCTACATGACTTGTGTGAGAAAGTCATTTGATGTAGACTTGGAATGTTTCGTATTGATCATTCGATCACTTGAAAATTACTTATAAGCCAATATTTTGTGTAAGACAACTATTGTCGTCTTCTAAGGATGTTTCAATGACTGAAATGAGAGTTTAGAACAAATAACCATTGTCTGGATATAGCACAGTATGCATACCGGTATGCAAACTGTTGTAAGAATGATTCAGGTCCGGGAACCAAGTATGCATACCCGTATGCGAACGGTTTTAACTTTCAAAGTCCGGGAACCAAATTTGCATACCCGTTTTCAAACTGTTTCACCTGAATTCGGTTTGGAAAGAAAGTATGTGTACCCGTTTGCGAACTATAAGAAAATATCAAAGTACGGAACTTAAGTTTGCGTACCCGTTTGCAAACTTATGTGGTTAAGTTATAAAATCGGTTAAGTATGACTTCATACTCATGAACAAATACATTTATAAATTAAGGAATGCAATTTTTGCAAACCGTGGCTAAAGTGTTCATGAACTGATTCTTTTGAATCAATTTGATTTTGCTTCAATTGTGTCTTGTATACTTTTATGAGAATATAAACAATTGAACAACTCTGTGAGTAACACAATTGGATTCATTTGATTATCATTTGATCTAGAAGTGTCAGATGAATGTGGTTAATACAAAAGTGTTCATAAGGCTAACTTCGGTTAACTGTTATTGAGCCAACTCAATACACATGTTTTGGTATGGTTATACCCATATCTAAATGAAGGTATATTTCATTTGTGTGTAACAAGCTAAGACCATCTAACAGTGGAGATATATTTCTTTGGTTTTAAGCAAACTTAGCTTGAATCTTAAATCAAGATTTCATCTAACAGGGATTATTGATTGTTTTGTTTCAAAAATATCAAACCTGAACTGAAGACTATATAAGGGAGAACTCTAGGAGCTGGAAAGCCTAATCCGCACACCTCTTGTGTGATACTAGTTGCGACTAGAGGCGATTCTACTTTAACCTAGGTTTTTCCTAAAACCACTATAGGTTAACGACTTAAAGATTTTATTGGGATTCTGAAGCCAGACCCAACTATTTTCTCTGAAGTTTCGTGTTCTGATCTTACTTGTTCAATCGTATTGAGTACTATCTTCTCTAAGATTTGCTCGAGATTTATCTCCGATAGGTAAGATATAAAAAGTAATCACAAAGCTCTTCGTCTCATTTTTTGTGATTCCACAATAACTTGTTCTACTACCATATAGTTAAGTTATTGTGAAGTGATTGATATTTCTAGGTTGTTCTTCGGGAATATAACACCAGATTATCAATTGATTCCTGTTCACCTTGATTTATCAAAAGACGGAACAAAACTTCGTAAGTATTTATGTGGGAGACAAATTTATCTATCAGAATAGAATTTATTGTGGGAGACGGATTTATTTATAAAATCTTCGACTTTGGGTCGTGGAAACTCTTAGTTGTTGGTGAGATCAAATAAGGGAATCAAGTGTGTAGGGTCCTGTTGGGATTCATAGGCGTAAGGAATGTGACTGTACCTTAATTGGTGTGAGACTTGGTTAGAGCTCAACTACATTCCAATTCGAAGTTAACTTGTAGTAGGCTAGTGTCTGTAGCGGCTTTGTTAGAGCACTTCTCGGTCAAACTCTCAAGCGTTGCTATCTCAAGCTTATTTGTCAATGTTAGTGATCAAAACTATTAGTCTTGATTTCTAGTCTACTTAAAGTAATGTCTCGGACTAGGATAGATTGTGTAGTTGAGCATTAGACTTCACGATGGTCATTAATTGAAGACGAAGAACTACTAAGGAGAGCTTGTGGAACTTCATCAACAAAAGGTATGTAGAGACTAAAACTCATCTATCACTTGGAAAGCCTATTTCTACTCTATTTTCCTATATTGAGACAAAAGTCGTATTATTATAGTTTTTCGATTATGCACATTTGAGATTTTGAGCTGAGTTTAACTCGCTAACATGTTTCTCGAAATATGTGTTGGTGAGATTTCGCTTCAACCAAGTTCATCTTATATTCTTGACGAAAGTCAAAAGATGATCATGTGAAAATCGCTGAGTAACATCTTACATGGTTTGTGTGATCCAATCATTTGGTGTAGAGTTGGAATGTTTCATTATGATTATTTAAATAACTTGAAAATTGCTTTGATACTAATAGTGTGTGAAAACGTCTATTGTCATCCTCTAAAAAAGTTTCAATGCTTGAAATAAGAGTTTAGAACACTTAACCAACATTGGATTATAAACATGTTGTCCACTCTTTCATATGTGTGATCCATGTCCCGGAACCATAGTATGCATACCCGTATGCATACCTGTTGGTTTGAGAAGTCCGAGAACCTAAGTGCGCGTACCCGTACGCATACTGGCGTAGGTTTGTGGCCAAAAATTTGTGCGGGGTTTTGAGGTATGCGTACCCGTTCGCATACTGGCGAAAACCAAACTTGGTCCAGCTATTTCATGTATGCGAACCCGTTTGCATACTTGAAAGGTTAAAGTTCTATAATCGTTTGTGACATGAAAAAATACATATAATAAGGAATGCATTCTTTGCAAACCGTGGCTATAATGAATTTATTCGAGTGAAAAAAACTAATTTTGCTTCAATTGTGTTCTTGTATACTTCTATGAGAATATATCAATTGAACAACTCTTTAACTAGTTTCATTTGAGTCATTTGAACTAGTTATGGTTAAGATGAATAAGGTAAATATGAGAGTGTTCATATAGATAACCTCAGTTAACTACTGTTGAGCTAACATGGTGTACACGTTTAGGTATGGTTACATAAACCTAAATGAGGGTACATTTCATTTTTGTATAACAAGCTAAGTTCGATCTAACGGTTGAAAGATATTAGCTTGGGTTTAATCAGGTTTTCATCTAACGGTGAATATTGAATGCATTGTTACCAAGGTAACTAGGATTGCAAACCCTGATTTGAAAACTATATAAAGGAGAACTCTAGCAACTGGGAAACTTAATCCCCACACCTCATGTGTGATGCTAGTTACGACTAGAGTCTATTCTCCTTTAACCTTAGGTTTTTCACGAAACCATGTAGGTTAACGACTTAAAGACTTCATTTGGGATTGTGAAGCCAGACCCAACTATTTTCTTTGTAGTTGCGTGTTCTGATCTTGACCTATTATATCGTATTGAGTACTATCTTCTCTAAGATTTGCTCGAGACTGATTCTCCGATAGGCAAGATTAAAAGTAGTCACAAACGTCTTCGTCTCATCATTTGTGATTCCACAATATCTTGTTTCACTACCATACGATTAAGATTATTGTGAGGTGATTGATAATACTAGGTTATTCTTCGGGAATATAAGTCCGGTTTATCAATTGGTTCCTGTACACCTTGATTTATCAAAAGACGGAACAAAACTCGTATGTATTCCTGTGGGAGACAGATTTATCTATTCCAATATACTTTTCAGTGTGAGACATATTTGTTTATCAAGTCTTCGACTTTGGGTCGTAGCAACTCTTGGTTGTGGGTGAGATCGGCTAAGGGAATCAAGTGCGTAGAATCCTTCTACGGTTCTGATACGTAAGGAGAGCAACTATACCTTGATCAATGTGAGATTGATTAGGGCTCAACTACACTCCAGTCAGAAGTTAATTGGTAGTTGGCTAGTGTATGTAGCGTCTTAATACAGTATGACGTTCAAAGATGGACTAGGTCCTGGGGTTTTTCTTCATTTGCGGTTTCCTCGTTAACAAAAATTCTGGTGTATGTGTTATTTCTTTTCCGCATTATATTTTGTATATAATTGAAATATAATAGGTAGTGCGTTGAATCGATCAATTGGTAAATCCAACCTTTGGTTGTTGATTGAATTGATTTATCCTTGAACATTTGTCTTTGGTACCATTCAAGTTATTCCTCATATATTCAATCGGGCACGCAAATTCCTATTTGTTAATTATAGATTGAATTAAGAGATATAGATATAAAACTCTTTGATATACTTTTCTCTAGATTGAGCATGACTGTCTAGTTGATTCTTTTGAAATATATTGGAATTTGTCTATTCAGATTCCCAAACGAAATATTGGGTGTGGTTGTTAGACCCCCGCTTTTTCAATTGGTATCAGAGAAGGCAAACATATTTAAGACCTTATAAGCCTGTGTTTGTAGCGATCTAAATATGGACAGAAGTGCTATCTCTATAAATGCACCACCAGATCCAGGGATTACATAATTCTCTTCCATGACTGATTCAATAAAATTTGTAGAAGAAATTTTATCTAAACGTCCACTAGGTTAAAAGTCCCTTGAAGTTTTTTCAGGAATTGAAAAAAAACTTGAAAGCTTATCTTTTGATGTTAATCTATATCTCCAGAAAGAACAAGAATCTCTTGACATGCTAAATCAATTTATGATGAATAATGTTTATGTGGAGGTTGATATTGATTTACTAATCAGTGAGAGTTATGCTCCTCCTCTGCGTAATACAATTAGTTATAACAAACTAAACGAATTACTAGAGGAGTTTGAATCTCAGTCATCTGAGTGTATCACCTCAAAGCATGAATCATTTCATTGCTCAATTTTGGATACTCCCTATCAAGATAGTAGTGTTATCTACTTTTATGAAAAAGTTAGGATGTCTCTTTTTGTCAAAAGAGTTTCCCTTTGCAGTACTAAAAATTATCTGCATAGACTGTTTTTCTTTTGTAGTAAAACAAGAAATCAGGAACGCGAATTTTTTTGTGGGCTTTTGATGTTCTTTGAAAATCAAAAGAAAATATTTCTCCGGGTATCTTTTGATATTGAGGGTTGTAAGAGGTGCTGGAAAGAAACTATTTCTTGGTGTCATGGTGAGCGAGACCTTCTTGCTGTGTGTATGACTCTTCATAGGTAACTCGTAATTGTATTTGTTGAGCCTTACTTCAGATATGATGACTCCATATGTTAGTTAAAAAATAACGAGTCCTAGTCAGCACATGTGCGGTTCACATACTCTGAACCTATAACCAGTCCGTTTTGGAACCATGTTCCGGAACGTGTGTAACTGGTTCATGTACCATTGATCGATACATTAAAAGAAGAAAACCAACTTCATTCTCTTTGCCTCTTCTTCTTCTCAACAGTTCGAGAACGAAAAGAAAGAAACCCAAACAGTTCGTGAACTGTTGATTCCCATAGCCTCAATTCTCAATCCTTTTGAGTGTTCTTGGGTTCCTTGTTTTCACAACAAAAAATTACACCACGGTGGAATTTTTTGCTCGTTTCCTTGCAGTACCGGTAGGGATGTTCATGGTCGGTTTCGGCTCGGTTCCAGCCAAACCAAACCAATAACAATACTATCGGTTTCTAAAAAATATTACGTACCATCACCAAACCATTAACCATTGGTTCGGTTTCTGAATGGTTTTAGCCGGTTTTGGTTTGTTCCATTGGGTTAATGGAAAACCAACTGTATGTAAATTTTCAGAAACTGACAATTCAAATCTTAAAAAAAAAAAATCACAGTTGAAAAAATAACCACAGTTGAATTTTAACCTAATCTTGACATCATTAGGAAGAAGATAGTTCTCTTCTGTGAACTGAAGAAGAAGGCGAAGAAAAAAATAGAAAACTGAAGTGAGGTTAAGAAATTGGTCGATGATATCTAGTACTAGGGTTAAAAAAAATGAAGGGTGTAGATTAAATCTTAGGTTTTAATCTAAAGGTTGAACATAACAGGTTTTCCATTTGTTTTTGGTTCGGTTTTGGGGTCAAACCAAAACCGAACCAGTAATGTCGGTTTTTAATTATTTTTTTACCATAACCAATCATTAGTAAATGGTTCTGTTAGGTTTCTTCCTAATCGGCCTGGTTCGGTCAGGTTCCGGCGAAAAACGGAAACCATGTTCATCCCTAAGTACCGGTATTCCACCATAGCATCAGTTCGTGTACAAAAAAGAAAAACCCAACTGTTCACAAACCAAGTAAGTTTCTCAACATTTCTTTGTGAGTTCATATTCATCACATGGGAGAACTAGTAATCCCGGGAGTTCAAGTGGTCAAGCAGGGGATAATTCGTTTTATGATCCTAGTATCCGTGCTAGGTTTTTTAACCCTGCTGCTTGTGTCCTCTATTTGGAGTATAAGAACAAACAACCAATTTTTGAAAGATACTATAATGAGTCAGAAATTGAGGTACAAGGGTTAACTGATTTTTTCAAAAATCACTCATGGGGCATCATTCACAAACCATTAGGAACTGCTCGTATTGATATGACTGCACAGTTTTATGCAAACATTCATGATACATACCCAGCCAATTGCATGTTCAAGACTCTTGTATGAGGTAAAATTTTCACTGTGGATCATCTTATTATTTCTTACCTGTTGAATATAACTCATGTTGGTAGTATTCGATTTCCTCCTCCTGAGAATGAAAGATTGACTCTGCAAGTGATGTTAAATCGTCTCTTTAATCGAGATGTCTCATAGAGAGATGACAAGATTGATGTTCATGGTGTTGGGTTGTTTGTCAAAGTTGATGGGAAACTGATTGTGGCCAACATGATGCCAAGAACTATTGATAATATGCTATGGACCAGATCTCTCTCTGAATTGGTATGTTATATTGTGTAAGGGAGAGACATTGATTTCTGTGGACTTACTGTTAACCAGATATAAGTGTGAGACAGACTTCAAAGAAAACTCCGGGATTTCCTTGTTTTATTTCAAGGATTTGCAGTCACTTTGGCATCCCTCCTTCTGAATCTGATCTTGGTGGTCCAAAAGATCTGAGTAAGGAAAGTATCGAAAAGATGAAGCAATCTTTAACCAACGCCCCAGCAAGTACTTCTGCAACTGCAAACTCTGAACTTGTCCATCTTAAACATGAAGTGGAGTGCATGAGAGAGCAGTTGAATTATGATGAAGCTGAACATCTAGATCTAAATGAGAAGTTTTATGAAATTTCTAGGGATTATTATGGGAGGAGTGATTGCTCTTAAGTGATTCTATTACTTTCTTTGCCTGTTAAACTGTTATGGTTGTAATAACATTTTTGGTATTTTAGCCTTGAATGATTTTATCTTTCAATTAAATTGCTGAATGTGGAAATCCATAAGAAGTACATATGAATTTTTTCAAAAGTTAACTCTATTATATGTCGATATGAAAGTATTGATAAAAGATAGAATGAACTTTTGACTACAAACGTTAAGCCTTTTATGTCATTATGCAAATATTGATGGAAGAAAGGATGAACTTTTGCTTTCAAAGATTAAGTCTATTATATGTCATTGTGCAAATAGTGATGAAAAATAGAATGAATCTTTGATTATTCCGTAGTATTGGTCTTTCCCTAATCCACATCTTTGTATATGTACTGTGTTGCTCCGTAAGTTCTCTTATGTTGAGCATGGCCAATTGAATTGATTATTTTACTTGTGGTTAATTCAATTGATATTTTTGGATACAAATTCATGTTTCATGTGATTTGTTAATGTCCAAAGAAATCCTTCTTTTCTTTTAAAAGTAAGGTCGCTCTTGTTGTTCTTTCGGGTGATATTTTAATGGGGAGAGTTCTTAATTTCCAAATCTTTGTGGGGAGTGCGGCTGTGAAATATTGTAGGGGTTATCTTGTATCTTTATAAACTCTTTGATGAATGCATTTAGTTTCGGCTATTTGATGGAATCTAAACAAGTTGGTATATTTTTCTCTTTTGGTCATGAAGTATCTCTATGAAGATTTCATGAGGATCCCACTAGTTTTCGTACCTTTGCCAATTTATATTGATAAAAAGGGGGAGAATTAATGTGAAGTTCACACTATAAATACATATGGTCTACGGATCATTATGTAAGGGGGAGTGGTTTTCATATTGAGATGAAGTATTGACTAAGGGGGAGTGATACATATCACCATAGTATTATTATCAAAGTTCTGATGCAATTGGACTTTGATGTGTTGTATAATGATACTATGACACTGTATAACAATGATTGAGAGAAAATGTTTTCTCATTGTTATAGCTACGGATCTTCAACAATGATGATGCTTATTTGAACACATTTGGAATCATTGGAGTACTTGGAAGTGACGAAGATTTCGAGTAATATTGAAGAACCAAAGGAGATCAAGCATTTGGATGAGAAGCTACAAAGTTTATTTATTTTTTAATCCATATATATTGATGACAAAGGGGGATATTGTTAGAGAACTTCCCGGTCAAACTCGCAAGCGTATCTATCTCAAGCTTGTTTGTCAATGTTAGTGATCAAAACTATAAGTGTTGATTTCTAGTCTACTTAAAGTAATATTTCGGACTAGGATAGATTGTGTAGTTGAGCATTAGACTTCACGACGGTCATTAATTGAAGACGAAGAACTACTAAGTAGAGATTGTAGAACTTCATCAACAAAAGTTATGTGGATACTAAAACTTATCTATCACTTGGAAAGTTTATTTCTACTTTATCTCCTATATTGAGACAGAAGTCGTATTACTATAGTTCTTTTATTATGCACATTTGAGATTTCGAGCCGAGTTTAACTCGCTTACATATTTCTTGAAATATGTGTTGGTAAGTGTAGTTGCAGGAATTCCCACACTACACCCTTGTTAAGATTCTATACAAATCTATTGGAAATCAATTAAACTTCAAAGATTTAAACGACACTTTACTATTCAAATTTCAGAAATGTTTACAGAATTGGAAGAAATCAAGATTACAAATATTCTCTTGAAGTTTCTCCCTCCTCAAGACTCTTTCAACTCTCAAAAATACATCATCATTTTCTGGATCTATCGAGTCCTTTATATAGGGATTTACATTATGGATTACAGCTAAGTTTTCCTCCTATTTTGGATCTATTCTGCGATCGCTACAATATTCTCTATCGCAAGAATGATGACCATCGCAGGATCAACATATTCTTCTTTTATTTCTTCCATCGTCAGTTTCTTTTGGATATTTTGTGATGCTCGTGATACGTTGTTAAAGAATTGGTAGTGACGCTCGCAGAAGCGTTGTAGCGATATTCTGGTCCTACATCTTGCCTCTTCTCATGTCTTTTCTGTGAGGAAGGGAAGATCATGAGAACTTTTTAAAATGCCATAACTACTTATCTTTCCAGACTTCTCCGTTCTGACACGTTTCTATGTCCTTCGCCAGCTGTTTTCACGAATTCTTTCTTCCAATAAATTTTTGACACGTCTCCTCTAACCACTGCGATCTTACCACCCACGTCTTTTATTTGTATTAATTGCCTTCATCTTCTTCGAGAAATTTCTTCTTCTATAAATACTCTCCTCATTCTTTTCCTTTTTCTCTTTTACTTTCTTCTTCTTTCTCTCCATACCCTCTCTGCAAATTTTATTGTTCTTCCGCGAATTATGCTTCTGTTACTGCTGTGATTTATTTCTTCTTTTCAACCTTTTCTTTCATTCCCATACTCAAAAATGGTTGCTCCTGGTACCAAAAACTTGAAGGCCTTTAATGAGATGCGCGAGAAACTTAAAATTAAAGGTTTTAACTTATCTTTAGTTCCAGATCAGGATTCTAGATCTGAACTTTCTCTTAAATTATTTACTGATGATCAATGTTCTCGCGAAAAAATCATAGTGTTGCTAGGACAACTTGAAGCTGGTCCTCCCATTCCTCTCTATGACCCAGAACTTCCATTATTTTATCAAATAATTTCTGACGAAAGATTCTCGCGAGCGATATATCAACTAGGTGGAGATTGCATCAGATTGCTGCTTGAATATGCTTCTCACGGCGCAAATAAAGGAACTCGCTACCCTGAAGCTCCAAATAATCCTCCATTTAAAAATGTCCCCATTGTTTCTGCGGATTATACTGTGGACAACTTCTTTGTAAATTATAGTATAGTCCCTATGAAGAGGGATAGCACCTGCTGGGGTGTTCGTTTGAAAAAAGAGAAGGTCGCTGGTGACAAAGCTCTTATCTTTGGATATTGATTTTCATACATCTACCAACCAAGGTCCTCGCCATTCTAGCGATGACAAGTGGTTCATCTTTCCATTATGTCTTGAAGGTCCTTATATATTTGGCTCTCTCCCATTACCTGCGAATCTCTCAGAGTATGAGCCATGGGTCATCAACTGGCCTGAAAGATCTAAAGAAGTATATTCTCTCAACTTTTTATATTATTATCATTTGCTGTCTTCTTTATATTCTCGCTAACTATTTTGATCTTTCTCAGATTGATAGAATGAAACTCATCTATCAAACTCTTAGGAAACCTAACACTTTCTTGGCTCTGAAATCTTTCACGGATGAAGTAAGAAATATCTCTTCATAAATTTTAACAATATATTGTTTCCCCTATTTCTTATCTTCATCTGTGCTCGCAGGAAATCGAAGAGTTAGAACCATTAATACCCGCAAAAACCAAGGAGAAATCTTTAAAAGAGAAATCTAGGAAATATTCAAAGGAGAAATCTACTGCTCCTTCTAGGGGAAAGCCTTCTGCCCCTCGCAATGAAGAATCTTGCGATCCTCCATTAAAGAGAAGGAAAACTCAACCTTCTTCTTCTTCAATTCCTCAACTAATTCCAGAAAATCCAAGTGTTGATCTTGATAAGGATAATAATGACGAGGGTTTTGATGTTAGCGGTTTCCCTTCAATAAAAAATTCTTCTGATTCTGATTCTTCAATGACTCATTTATCCAGAATTTTTAGCCATATTTCCCACAACATAACTTGTAATGACGAGGATGAAGTTATTGACAAGACATCCCAAGCTCTCGCTAAAGTTTGCGATGCCCCTATTCTGGAAGATAATGATTCTCTTCAAGGAATTTCAAGATCGCTGACTCCCAGTCTCTTGAATTCTCTTGGTGCCTTGGTATGTTTTTATTTCTTCAGTTTGTTTATATATTTTCTTCATCGGTAGATCTTAATTTATATTTTTCTTTCGCAGGTTGGAAGAGCTTCTTTTGCTGTTGCTTCTGATTTAGATAAAAGATGTGTCAACTCTGAATAGAAAGCTACTAAACTTCTCCAAGATAAAGAGAAATTAGAATCTGAAGTTATTGAACTTCGCAAGAAGAATAAATAGCTAGAGACTGAAGCTTCAGTTGATAAGCAAAAGATCTCTGATCTTGATAGAGCTAACCAACAACTATATGGTATGATCTTTCTCTCTTAATTCTTTTTACTCTATCGCAACTTATTCAAGCGACCACTTTTAACTTGCAGATATTTATGGTCTTACTGACGAGGCTATACTCTTTCAATCTTTCCCTGAACCTGTATATGATCATACTCTTCTTGCCTGTCTTAATAATTCTTTAAGTAATTTCTCAGATGATAAGATTAAATCCCTTTCCATAGATGAACTTAGATCCAAGCTTAATCTCTTAAAAATTGAACACCGATTCAATTTAGGTTTGACTGACAAATATAAGCGCTTTTATCTTGATTCAAAGAAAGAAATAGATAGATTAAGACAGAAAATTAGCGATCTCATTGACGAGAAAGATCTTGCTATCAAGAAGGGATCCAAGACCCTAGTAGACTTTCATAAAACTCTCCTTGACGTTCAAATGGACAGAGATAAACTTATCCGCGAGAATGAAGATCTTCTTGCGAGGGAGACTCAAGTTCGATATCGTCTCCTTATTAATAGCAATGATGAGTTTTCTTGGGCTGCGAAGGTTCTTGACAATGCCAGGAATGACTTAGGTGTAAATGTTAGACTTCAAGTTGAACAAGCGGCCTTAATTAGAGATATGATTTCTGAAAGAGAAGGTTGTTTGTTGTTCTTATTCTCGCTATTTTCCTGTTTTTATTACTCTTCTTTACAAAATTTCTAACTTGTTGTCATATATTCTCGCAGGAGCTGAAAAAAGATATCTTGAAAGAATTGGGGAACTTGAAAATGAGAAGAATTAGCTCGCGAGTACTCTTGCTGCTCGCAATAATAAATATTCACGATTGAAAGAGCAGTTTGACATTACCACCGCAAATTTCAATAGATCTCTCATTGTTGTTCGTAATGATTCCGTTAATTTGGTATGCAATGATCATGGAATTTCTCCTTTTATATATCCTGATCTTGCAAAGGAAATTCCCGCAGTAATCCCAAATCTTAACAGCTCTGATAGTGAAGCTGAGGATTCCGACGAGGATGAAAATGATAATGATAATGACGGAGGAGAAAAATCTGTTGGAGGAGAAGAATATGATAAGAATGAAGAAAGTGATGATAATGATGAAAGGGAGAACTCTGGCTATGAAGAGAAGTCTGATAAAGAGGATGGCGATGGATCTAGCTAGTTCTTATTTTTCCTTCTATCTTCCTTGTATATTTATTTTCTTCTTTCTGTAACATTCTTTGTGAGTTTCTCCAATTTTGTGAATTTCTTTTGCTTCTACCTGTATGAATTAGAAAACAGTTCTTTTTCTACAAGTCAATCAATCAATATAATTATTATTCTTTAACTATATGCGTGCATTTATCTATGCAATTTTTATATGATAGAAGAATAATAATTTCATCGTTCTCATGCATTCCCATACTTGCCTCTATTATTCATCTACAATATAAAAAACTGATTAAAGATTAGATATTAGTGGTAAATAAAATTTGCCTTAATATTGGCGATCTTATTGCCAGCAATAACTACGTGAAATCGCAATTCTCGTAACATCTGCGAGTATTATCGCAGTAATCTTGTGGTCTTATTACGCCTTCCTAATTAAAGGTCTTATTTTGCCACGCTCTTTCTTTCTGCGACAAAATAGCATGACATCTTTACATTTGCATGTATTGACCCATTGATCTTGCCTTATCTTTCTTCTTTGATTGTATTGCGACAATATGACAAGTCTAAGCTCTCTCGCGAGATCAAAGCCTCGTGACATTGTCGTCTTGCGATGAAATTGCAGGACGTCTTTACACTTTCATGTAAAAACCCATTGATCTCATCTTAACTTTTGGCTTGTTGCCTCTGTATTATTTACGTCACGCGAAAATATGACAGGCCTAAATGTTCTTGCGATCATAAAGCCCCATGACATTGCCGTCTTAAGACACTTATCAGCTCCCTAATGGAGGGTGCCTCCCTTATCTTCCCCCTGGTTGCACCTTCAAGGAGGGCACATCGGCCATACAAGACTAGCTCCTCCCATCCAAATTTACCAACAACCAGATGTTTTCGCAGCCTCTTGTCCTTTATGCCTATATGGCTTATAGTTACAAGACTGCACCCTAAGTGGGGTTTTCTTCAGGCCAAGTGCATCATAGCCAAGACTTACCAAGAATGGCAAGGGAGTTTCGTACGCCCTTCGCACCCTTGTCTCAACCGTATACCTCGGCGCCTTGGTCATACTTTGCACTTCTTGGAAGAGATTCTCGGTCGTCCAACCAGGGTATAACCATATATAGTTGGAAATCCAAGATCTCTCTCCCGTATAGGTTTTCTTTAACCCCCAACATCTGCATGACTCAGGATCCATCATCGGTATAACCTTACCCCTGAATCATGTAGAGAGATACCCCCTCCTATGACGCGCTATTAGGTCTTACATTTGCCTCTTGCGAAATTTTATTCGTGAACTAGGGTGCACGCCATAAAGGTTCGTCCCATTCTTTAATCTCTGCGAAATTTTATTCGCGCTTCTCGCGAGTATTGTAACTCTGATAGAATTTCATAGCTTTGATCTTCTTTCTTTTTGTAAAATCTTGCGATTCTTTCAAGAAGAATATTCTGTTCAATTACATATTTTTCAAACAAATTATTCATAGAGTTTTCTAAAGTTCATCATTTTACCTCTCTACTTACTATTTTCCGATTCTGCTTTTCTGCTACGTTTTACTGTTGTTTCTTTTTCTCTCAGAGACGCCGCCATCAGCTTTCACATCCTCTTTCCTCTCTATTGTATAAATCATTAACCTTTCACATCTCTGTTGTTGTTTGATTTTGTACTTCCAATTGCTATTCTTTTCAGCTCTTTCTTCGCAAGACTTCATATCGATTGCATAACATTTCTTGCTTTCTCCCCAATCTCCTTTAATAACTCCAACACCTTTAGGATAAGGAAATTTGATACACTGGTGATAAGTGGATGCTACACCCAATATCCCGTGTAACCAAGGTTATCCTATCAAGGCATTGTAAGGTGATTCGATGTCCACAATGCATAATAAGATTTTAGAAGATATTCCTTTTAACGGTATTTGCATTTCAATTTCCCCCTTTGGTTTGTTATTTGTACCGTTAAATTCATAGATTTTATACGTTGATGGTATCAAATCTTCATATTTTCCGCCCATGGTTCTATAGGTATGATAGAATAATATATCAACTGAACTCCCGGTATCTATTAAGGCTTTGTTGATGGCCCAAGAGTCTTCAAATTTACCATCATTTTCTTCATCTTCTTCTTGCATTTGCTTTGGTTTTATCTCTAATCGTACCACCAAGGGGTTGTCATGTTGCTCGCCAAGCTCTGGTATATCTTGCGCGCTAAAAGATAGAGTTTGTTTCTGCCATTCTTCTAATGGCGAAGCTCTCGCTATATTCATTATCTCTCTTCCATCTGTATTTCTCGCGAAGACTCTACTTAAAACATTATCATGGAAATCTTCCACAGTTCTGTATGAATGTATAATGGAGTTACAAAACAAATTCTTTGCTTTATCCCCTACTTTTATCACGAATGTTTCTTCTCCTTTTACAACATTCACTCTGCGAGTTTCTGGTGTTGGCGGTAATCGCTGAGATTGTGGATGTCCTACTAAAAAGTGATTTAGCTTTCCTTGTTCAATCATCCTTAAAATTATTCTCTTTACATTCCTATAATCATTTATTGTGTGGCCATGAAAATGATGGTAAGGACAAAATTATTGACTGCGATTGTTAGGATGTGGTTCTTTTCCCATGTTCATGGAGATGGTATATTTTCCATTAAAATGATAGCTCCCAATTTTTTTCTATACTAGCATTGAGAGGAGGCATCTTAATTTCTTCCCATATGATCTTCTGATTCCCTTGACTTATGAAATTGTTTTGCTTCTGTCCACCATAAGTTTCTTGCGGCTGATCAAGCATTTGAATCTTATTATTCCCACCGCGATTGTAATAATTATTCTCCCTTTCATATTCTTCTTGATCTCGACTTCCCATAGCTACCAATTTATTCTGGTTATCAGTCTCTACTTTTTCTTGCTATACTTGCGAGCTGCTCGCTACATTGTTTATCATTTTAGGAAGTAAACTCCCATTTGCTGCTCCAGAATTGGTGTTCGCGATGGGTATGATTCCATCTCATTTTGTTTCTCCTCCAAAGCAATGTATTCTTCCTGTAATTCTCACAGTTCAGTCATAGTGATTGTATTCTTGACTCTGAAAATTTGTATGTACAGTAGATTGGTCGCGAACATTGCATTGATAAAAGACAAGATAAGATATCTCTCGTCAACTCTTCCTGCCATCTCACTGCACATTGTCTTCCATCTTATGGTTAAATGTTTCAGACTCTCGCCAACTCTCTATTTTAACCCAAACACATCTTCAATACCCGGCCGCGATGAATTGTTGCTAATATATGCTCCTAAAAATGTATCTTGTAAATGATCAAAAGAAGTTATGGTATTTTTTGGTATTTCTTCGAACCATTTAAACACCTCGCCTGTTAAGCTGGATGCAAAATATTTGCATAGCACATCATCATGATTCTCCCATTGTAGCATACATCTAACATAAGCTTTGACATGTTGAACATCACAAGTAGTTCCATCAAAAATGCTGGTAAATTGCATTTTGGAGGTATCCCTCTTAACTGTATGTAGTTGCAGGATTTCCCACAACACACCCCTTGTAATATCTTGACAATAATCTCTTAATCTAAACTAATTTGATAATTAAAATTCTAAAAATTGTAAATAGACACACGGATTTTTACATGGTTCGATCAATTTGATCTACATCCATGATTCTCTACTATGATTGTTAAAGTTTACATTTGATTTTACATTTGATAATCTCCATTAATGAAGTTCTAAATCTAGTTTTTGGGAAGAAGATGATAAAGAAAAATACATTTTCTCTCTCTAAAAGTCTCTCTGAAAAATATCTCTCTCCCCTAAAATATTCTCTCTCCTCAAGATTCTCTCAACTCTAAAAAATACATCCCCCCTTTCTGGACTTACTTGAACCCTTTATATAGGAAATTACATAGTGGGTGACAACTAAGTTTTCCCCTTCTTTCGGATCTATTTTGCGATCTCATCGCGGTAATTACAATGTTAATATTCGCCAACTTTTGGAATCCTCGTGAAACAACACTCTTCTAATATGCCTCTTCAATCGTCAACTTCGTCATTCTTTGAATTATTTTGTGACGCTCGTGAAATGTTGTTGAAGATTTTTCAGTAACGCTCGCAGAAGTGTCATTAATCTCTCGTGAATATAATTGTGGTGATATTCTGATCCTACATCTTGCCTCTTTTTTCTTGAATATTGCTTGAAAAGTAATTTTTAAGAAAAAATCTGTTGTTGTAGTAGTCTTTGATTTTTGTTGATGAAGGAATGAGCGAAAGAATATTGGACTTGAAAAGTATATACTTGCCTCTATTCTTTTGCGAAGTTCCATATCTTTGTTAAGTAAATAAGAAGTATTAACTCTTGAAGTGCTCGTGAAGTATGAAGTATCCCTGAAGAAATATAAGAAGTACTCATTCTTCAAAATATAAGAAGTATCCGTTCTTTAATTAAAATCATAAGTATTGCCTCTGTTCTCGTGAAATTATTACTGCATTTTTGGTAAAAATCCTAGTCCATTTTGGAAATGATTCTTGCGAGAAGATAAAGAACATAAAATTTTTTCTTGGTAATCCACAGTTGACTCTGTTCTTTATCTACGAAGGAAGGATCTCTGAGAGAATGTTAAATGAACGAATTGCCTCTGTCTCATTTGATAAAATGATCATATTCTGCGAAATAATCACTTCTCCTGCGATGAATAGTGACGATGAATAGTGGCGAGATTGTGAATAATGCTACGAGATTGTAGACATTCCTCTTGAGAGACTCTAATTAATACTTCCGAGAAACTCTGAATATTACTTGTTATCTTTCTTGCGATGAACAAATCTTTCCTGCATTCTTAAAATAAAATAATTAATGTTTGAGATTATTCTATTGGTCTTATTTTGCCTTCCTAGTTAAAGGTCTTATTTCGCCAATTTTTCTTTCTGCGACAAAATCGCAGGACGTCTTTACATTTGCATGTATTGACCCATTGATCTTGCCTTATCATTTCTTAGTATTATAGCCTCTTCAGGATATTTTTAACGCGACAATATGACAGGTCTAAATATTCTTGCGAACGTAAAGTCCCGTGACATTGCCGTCTTACGATGAAATCGCAGGACATCTTTACACTTTCATGCAAAAACCCATTGATCTCATCTTAACTTTTTCTCTTTTGGATTTTTGCCTCTGTATAATTTACGTCACGCGACAATATGACAGGCCTAAATGATCTTGCGATCATAGAGCCCCATGACATTACCGTCTTAAGACACTTATCAGCTCCCTAATGGAGGGTGCCGCCCTTATCTTCCCCCTGGTTGCCCCTTCAAGGAGGGAACATCGGCCATACAAGGCTAGCTCCTCCCATCCAGATTTACCAACAACCAGTTGTTTTCGCAACCTCTTGTCCTTTATGCCTATATGGCTTATAGTTACAAGACTGCACCCTAAGTGGGGTTTTCTTCAGGCCAAGTGCATCATAGCCAAGACTTACCAAAGATGGCCAGGGTAGGTTCGTCGTCCCGGCACCCTTGGCTAAACCGTGCACCTCGGCGCCTTGGTCATACTCTGCACTTCTTGGAAGAGATTCTCAGTCGTCCAACCAGGGTATAACCTTATAAAGTTGGAAATCCAAGATCTCTCTCCCGGATAGGTTTTCTTTAACCCCTACATATGTATGACTCAGGTTCCAGTAGTTGTATAACCTTATCCTTGAATCATATAAAGAGATACCCCCCTTATAACGTGCTTGAAGGTCTTACATTTGCCTCTTACGAAATTGTATTCGCGAACTAAGGTGCACGCCATAAAGGTTTGTCCCATTCTCTTAATCTCTGCGAAATTTTATTCGCATTTCTCGCGATATTTTCGCGTTTCTTCATTCTTTCATTTCTGTCAATTCTTTATATAATCTTGAATAATCTCGCGATTACACTCGCAACTCTGATAAAAATTTGTTTTTCTCATTTCTGTGAGTTGAAATATGCTTTAAAATATTATAAATCTTAGAAATATTCTTTGAAATCTTGCGATTTTATCGCATTTGTTAAACCAAAAATCTCTTTCTGTAAAAGAAATATTCTAGAGAAATCTTTGAAATCTTCTTTGAAATCTTGCGATTGTATCACGTATTTTGGAAATTTGAAATATTAGAAATTTTGGCGATAATTTCTTTTTCTGTAACCTTAGAAATTTTTGAAATTTTTTGCGATAATTCCATTTTCTGTAATCTTTTGAAATCTTTGTAATCTTGCGACGGTATCGCTGCTTTGGAAATGAAATCAAATTTTTTGAAATCTTAGAAATCTTTGCGATGGTTTCATTTATTGTAATCTTTGAAATCTTTGAAAATTTTTGCGATCTTTAAATTTTTTGCGATGATCTCATTTTTTTATAACTTTTGGTAAATTGAATCAAAAAATTTTGAATTTTTTTTTTGAAATATTAAAATCTTAGAAATGTTCTTTAAAATCCGGCGATAATATAAATCAAAAAATTTCATTTCCTGTAATTAAAATATTCAAGGAAGTGGTACTTAGCTTTTTGGCGATTTGTTGCTGCTGCCAATTCTCGTGAAGTATTTGATTTGCTTGTGATATTAGAAGAAATAAGAAATGAACTATTGACCTTCTTCTTGTATACTCTCGCAACATACCAATTGTTCTAACCCTTCTCTTGTGAATTTTACTTTCGAAATATTCAAATATCTGACGAAGTAATGAAATACCAAATTCCTGCCTCTGACCAACTTGGCGAAGAAATGAAATAATCCTCTCGTGGAAAGTAGATGTACCATGCCAAAACTAGACTTCATATTCTTACTAGCCAATTCCTTGCGTTAAATAGCTTGGTGTACTTTAGCCTGCGTGAAATGGGTCGGTTTGCTTATCTCTTCTTCGCGCTGGTTTTTTGGAAGAAAGTTTTTTTTTGTTTTTTGTTTTGCGCGAAGGAAACATCTTTCTGAAATAAGCGAACATTCTGGAGGTCAATATTCGTAAGGTAAATATCATCTGAACTGAAAGCAAACCATATTTTCGTCCTGTTATCACTTCTTCTCTATGTACGTTTTTCAATTCTTCGCAGATGTGATTCCCAAAGGTTGGTTAAGCTTCTATTTGTTAAAGTATTCTTTCGCCAATAATTATTGTTGGGTGCGTGGTAAGCTGGTCACCTACTGATGCAAATGTTGTCACTTACTGATGCTCGTCACCTACTGATGCTCGTCACCTACTGCTACTGATGCTCGTCATCTACCGATGCTCGTCACATTTATGCCTTTTCGTCCTGTTAACCTTTGCCTTATCAAAAGTAACCTCACGTGAAGTCCAAATGAGAGAACGACAACAATATTCATTTGTGGCCCTCGCCATACTTTTGTGGCGATATTTTCTGTAATCATTTTTTAACAAGATGCTCGTCATCTACTAACATTTTGATGTAGTTTCTTGTAGAACCCTCACGTGAAGTCCAAATGTAACCTTTGCAGAAATCATATCCCTGCCTTTGAGTTAACCTTATAAAGCTCCTCTCTTTGCTTCGCTGGATTTGTGATAAAAATCGTTGCGCTATGAAGATTCTCACAATCGCCATCACTAAAATTTGACGAGAATTAATAGTACATGTTGAATACTAAAATTTGACGAGAATTTGACGAGAATTAATAGTACATATTAATTGATCAAGTATGTAATCGCCATCACTAATAGATTTGTGATAAAGAATCTTCACTCTTCCAATTTCTTATTGTTGGCGATGAAGATCTCTACGCTATGAAGATATGTGAATATACTAGTACGTCCTTCAACAACACACTGCCATATTATAGCTGCGATATTATCATTTTTCCTTTGACCAGGTGTTGGCGATGAAGATCGCTGATGACGCTGATCCGTTTGCACTCTTTTTTCTCCCTGCTGGTACTATTGGTTGCCTTCTTTGCTTTTCTTCACTTTTTGGCGTTACTACTCACGGCAATCCAAAAGATTTTCCTGAATTAATTAATTAAGTTGTTCTTCGTCTGATACTAATTAATTAACTTATTTGTAATCTAGTTAATCTTAAATTAATTAACGTAAAACAAAATAATTTCAACAACAGAGGCAATAAATTTCATCACATCGCTAGAAGCAGGTTATGAATTACGATGGTCAACAACTTCGCAACAATAGATCATCTCGCAATGAATCAGTGGAGACAATCCAATACAATTTATCCAACCCTTGGTAATCGCAAGTTTAACATCAAGCTACGCTATTATTCTCCGCGAGAAAGAGAATTAAATGTTCATGTGTAATTAATTAAATGGTCCTACATTGATAATCTAGTTTTCTTAAATTAATTAATTAACTTATCACTAAAATTTATTCTTTCGCTAAGAATAGATTCGCCAGGGATACACTGTTACAACTACGGTCCTCTAATAATCTCTTTCTTCCTTCAATTACACTATCTGCGTCATTTGAATGATGATGTCCAATAACTATTTATATCCTTCTTATTGCCTGGATTAGATTTTTGACTTTCGCAAGTGAATTTCTGCGAGTGTGATCCATTTAATTTAGTAAGTAGTCTACTGAATTTGAAAGTTCATGAAATGGATTTTTAAAACAACATCCGTAAATCTGTATTTCGCAATATATATATATATATATATATTAATATTAAATTAGAAAAGAGAAGAGATTTTGTCCCGTAGAATTATTTGTTGGTGTAACTTCATTTGATTTCTTCGCGATTGTTGATGAAGTACGTGGTTAATAAATCATTAGTCTTCTTCCTTTATCTACTATGTTGTTTTTGTCCTTTCTCCTCCGTTGGAACATGAATTTTCTTGTTAAGATGTTGGTGTTGGTTTAATCCATTTATTCTCTGACGTTGTGTGTTGATAAGCTGGTGGATGCATGTTATCACAAAAGAGGAATTTCGTTAGAGCTTTTGATTCCTTCATCTGTGACTTCAATCACAAAAATCATGTTCACATTAGATGTCAAAATTATGATTAAATTTAAGATTTATAGACGTAAATTTATGATCAAAACTCTTTTGAATTCATAATATCAACTAAAAAGCAACTTTTGTGAAAAACAAAGATTAATAATCTAAAATTCAAAATTTTTCAGATCCAAAAAATGAAACAAAGAATAAGAAAAGTGAGAAGAAATTTGTCCTTTTTTATGATTTGTTGACACAATTTTGTTGATATTTTCTTCATCCGCCATTTAACATATCTCCTTCTCTCTATTTGCTGTATAATCATGATCTTTTGTTGTAGTTTTCCATATTTGATCTTGAAACTTTTAGATCCAGTGAAATCTAATTCTAATGATAATCAATTTCTTTGAATCTTCTTCAATCCGTCCCCTTAGTCGGCGCCAAAATGTAGTTGCAGGATTTCCCACAACACACCCCTTGTAATATCTTGACAATAATCTCTTAATCTAAACTAATTTGATAATTAAAATTCTAAAAATTGTAAATAGACACACGGATTTTTACATGGTTCGATCAATTTGATCTACATCCATGATTCTCTACTATGATTGTTAAAGTTTACATTTGATTTTACATTTGATAATCTCCATTAATGGAGTTCTAAATCTAGTTTTGGGGAAGAAGATGATAAAGAAAAATACATTTTCTCTCTCTAAAAGTCTCTCTAAAAAATATCTCTCTCCCCTAAAATATTCTCTCTCCTCAAGATTCTCTCAACTCTAAAAAACACATCCCCCCTTTCTGGACTTACTTGAACCCTTTATATAGGAAATTACATAGTGGGTGACAACTAAGTTTTCCCCTTCTTTCGGATCTATTTTGCGATCTCATCACGTTAATTACAATGTTAATATTCGCCAACTTTTGGAATCCTCGTGAAACAACACTCTTCTAATATGCCTCTTCAATCGTCAACTTCGTCATTCTTTGAATTATTTTGTGACGCTCGTGAAATATTGTTGAATATTTTTCAGTAACGCTCGCAGAAGTGTCATTAATCTCTCGTGAATATAATTGTGGCGATATTCTGATCCTACACTGTACTTCTTGAGTAAATGGAGTTCTCGCAGCTTCTTCAATAGCTTCATCAAGTTTCCTTCTACCTCCTTCTCTTCTATTGTTTATCATTCCTCGCATTTCTGCTAATTCTCTCAATATTTGCTCATTCTCAGCTGAGTTTTGTTCCATTGGCCTCTTTAACGTTGTTTCCCTTCTTCTGCGTTCTTTCCTTTCTTGTCTTGCGAGATTTTGTGTATCTTCTTCTTCATCATCATCTCGTCTTTCTATGCGATTTTCTCTTTCATCTTCCTCTTGATATCGTAACTGCCTATCTTCTTCTCTGCGGATTTCTTCATTTCTCCTCATTTCTCTTCGCTGTCTCTCTGTTCTCCTCTGTATCCTATCATACTCCTCCTGAATATTACCATTGTAGCGATTTTGCGTAGTCTCCTTTCTCGATTTTCATGATTATTTTATCGCACTGCTTCTCGAAATTCATGTTCTTCTACTTTTGCCCTTAATCTTTCCCTCTCGCGGGCTAGACGTGCTTGTTCAGCGTAATGACTCTCAAAATCTTCTTCAATCATTCTTTGATTCTCTCGCCCTTGTAATATCCTCCTACCTTCTTCTGGATTTTCTTCTTCAATTTGGTTGTTTCTTCCCTCTTGATTTCTATTGTCACGCGGATTATAGCGATCACCAATTATCTCTTCTTCTCTATTTTGCACTTCTCCTCGAGTATTTTCTCTAACATTTCTTATAGGGGAATTTTGTCTTGATTCTTCTCTGAATGATCTTGAATTTGATATAACAGTACTTCTTGATCTCCTTCTTTGTAACCTCAAATTCTCCATTCTTAGCTCATGATTTTGTCTTGTTAAATTCGCACGTTCTTCTGCCTCTAATCTTCTTTCTTCCTGTATTCTTTGTCTCAAATCATCTAGTATTTCACGTCCTTCATGAATTAATCCTCCAACCATTTCTTGATTTCTTTCTCCTTCTTCTTCATTTCTCAATTGTCGATTTTCTGCTTCTTCTATCGAATCCGACCTCCAAGTATGCACACTCACTCTATCATAATGCACATTCCTATCTTGTGTTTGTGTTTGTTGATTTGGTTGTTGAATTGAGCTTTCTGCTTCATTTCTTATTCTATTTCTTCCTGATCTTATCCTTAAAGATTCTTCCAATTCACCTATTCCCTCACCTGCAAGTCTTTTACTTCTCCTCACAGTTGTCGGTGGTTCTGATGTATTTATTCTTCTTCTAGCCATTTCTTCAACCTTAACAATTTTTTCAAATTTTCAAGTTGTAATTAGAGATTTCTTAACTTGATTCAATCCCTATTTCTGGGCGCCAAAATGTAGTTGCAGGAATTCCCACACTACACCCTTGTTAAGATTCTATAGAAATCTATTGTAAATCAATTAAACTTCAAAGATTTAAACGACACTTTACTATTCAAATTTCAGAAATGTTTACAGAATTGGAAGAAATCAAGATTACAAATATTATCTTGAAGTTTCTCTCTCCTCAAGACTCTTTCAACTCTCAAAAATACATCATCATTTTCTGGATCTATCGAGTCCTTTATATAGGGATTTACATAATGGATGACATCTAAGCTTTCCTCCTATTTCGGATCTATTCTGCGATCTCATTGCGATCGCTACAATATTCTCTATCGCAAGAATGATGACCATCGCAGGATCAACATATTCTTCTTTTATTTCTTCCATCATCAGTTTCTTTTGGATATTTTGTGATGCTCGTGAAACGTTGTTAAAGAATTGGTAGTGACGCTCGCAGAAGCATTGTTAATATCGCAGGAATAGCATTGTAGCGATATTCTAGTCCTACAATAAGATTTCGCTTCAACCAAGTTCATCTTATATTCCTGACGAAATTTAAAAGATGATCATGTGAAAATTGCCGAGTAACATCTTACATGGTTAGTGTGATACAATCATTTGGTGTAGACTTGGAATGTTTCTTTATGATTATTTCAATAAATTGAAAACTGCTTTGATGCTAATAGTGTATGAAAACGGCTATTGTCATCCTCTACAAAAGTTTTAATGATTGAAATAAGAGTTTAGAACACTTAACCAACATTGGATTATAAACTTGTTGTGCACTCTTTCACATGTGTGATCCATGTCTGGGAACGATAGTATGCATACCCACACGCATACCTGTTGGTTTGAGAAGTCTGGGAACCTAATTACGCGTACCCATAAGCATACTGGTGTAGGTTTGTGACCGGAATTTCTGTTGGGTTTGGAGGTATGCGTACTCGTTCGCATACTGGCGAAAACTAAACTTGGTCCGGCTATTTCAAGTATGCATACCCGTTTGCATACTTGAATGGTTAAAGTTTTAAAATCGGTTGAATATGAACAAATACATTTATATAATAAGGAATGCATTCTTTTCAAACCGTGGCTATAATGTTCATGAATTGATTCGAGTGAATCAAACCGATTTTGCTTCAATTGCGTTCTTGTATACTTCTATGAGAATATAGCAATTGAACAACTCTTTAACTAGTTTCATTTGATCCATTTGAACTAGTTATGATTAAGATGAATAAGGTTGATATGAAAATGTTCACATAGCTAACCTCGGTTAACTACTATTGAGATAACATGGTGTACACGTTTAGGTACGGTTAAATAAACCTAAATGAGGGTACATTTTATTTGTGTATAACAAGCTAAGTTCGATCTAACGTTTGAAAGATATTAGCTTGGATTTAATCAAGTTTTCATCTAACGGTGAATATTGAATGCTTTGTTACCAAGGTAACTGAGATTGCAAACCCTGATTTGAAAACTATATAAAGGAGAACTCTAGCAACTTGGAAACCTAATACCCACACCTCATGTGTGATACTAGTTGCGACTAGGATCGATTTTCCTTTAACTTTAGGTTTTTCAAGAAACCATGTAGGTTAACGAATTAAAGCTTTCATTGGGATTGTGAAGCTAGTCCCGACTATTTTCTCTTTAGTTGCGTGTTCTGATCTTGCCGTGTTCTATAGTATTGAGTACTATCTTCTCTAAAATTTTCTCGAGATTGATTCTCCGATAGGTAAGGTTAAAAGTAGTCACAAACATCTTCGCCTCATCGTTTGTGATTCCACAATATCTTGTTTCGCCACCATGCAATTAAGATTATTGTGAGGTGATTGATAATACTAGGCTGTTCTTCGGTAATATAAGTCTGGTTTATCAATTGGTTCTTGTGCACCTCGATTTATCAAAAGACGAAATAAAAATCGTAGTTATTTCTGTGGGAGACATATTTATCTATTCCGGTAGACTTTTCTGTGTGAGACAAATTTGTTTATCAAGTCTTCGACTTTGGGTCGTAGAAACTCTTGGTTATGGGTGAGATCATCTAAGGGAATCAAGTGCGTAGAATCCTGTTGGGGTTCAGATACGTAAGGAGATCAACTGTACCTTGATAAGTGTGAGATTAATTAGGGCTCAACTACATTCCTGTCTGAAGTTAATTGTAGTAGGATAATGTCGGTAGAGGCTTAATACAGTGTGGTGTTCAAAGTTTGATTAGGTCCCGATATTTTTCTGTATTTACGGTTTCCTCGTTAACAAAACTTCTAGTGTATGTATTATTTATTTTCCGCATTATATTTTGTTATATAATTGAAATATCACAGGTAGTGTGTTGAATCGATCAATTGGTAAATTCAACCTTTGGTTGTTGATTGAAATTGATTGATCCTTGAACATTGGTCTTTGGTACCGTTCAAGTTATTCCTTTTATATTCAATCGGGCTCACAAATTCCTATTTGATGATTGCGGATTGAATTAAGAGATTGAGATGTAAAACTCTTTGACATACTTTTTTCTAGATTGAGTTTGACTTTCTAGTTGATTCTCTTGAAAGTATATTGGAGTTTGTCTATTCAGATTTCCAAACAAAATATTGGGTGTGGTTGTTAGACCTTCGCTTTTTCAGGCTTAATACAGTGTGGTGTTCAAATCTGGTCTAGGTCCCTGGGTTTTTCTGCATTTGCGGTTTCCTCGTTAATAAAACTTCTGGTATCTATGTTATTTATTTTCCGCATTATATTTTCTATATAATTGATATAACACAGGTTATACGTAGCTCAATCAATTGGTAAATCCGACCTTTAGTTGTTGATTGAAATTGATTGACACTTAAACATTGGTCTTTGGTACCGTTCAAGTTGTTTCTCATAATAATCAGGCTCACTGATTCTATATATTTGATTTGATGATTACATTGAGAAACAAATATATAACTCTTGGATATATTTCCTTGATTGAGTCTGACTTTCTAGTTGATTCTCTTGGAATTATATTTGAGTTAGTCCATACAGATTGCCTAATGACATATTGGGTGTGGTTGTTAGACCACCTCTTTTTCAATTGGTATCAGAGAAGGCAAACACGTTAAAGACCTCATAAGTCTGTGTTTGTAGCAATCTAACTCTAGTTGATTCTCTTGGAATTATATATTGGAGTTAGTCCATACAGATACCCTAACGAAATATAGGGTGTGGTTGTGTTTATGGGTAAAAACGGTTTCTAATGGTTTTGGTAATTTGGGTATGTGGATGAGAAACAAATCTAAACCTAAAACAAATGCACTACATGGGATTACTTTAGATTCGAGAGATCAATCTGTACAATCCTGGCCTAAACCAAGAAATGGACGTTCCAGTCTTGCTTCATTCACAAAGTGAAGGAGAAGGGTTGGTCTTAGGAAGGGAACCGAAGAATGTGTTGAGACCATAATGGTTAATTCTGAAGGTGTGGCTATTTTATGACTTGTTTCATAATTTGGAATTGGCTTGCAGAATGTAATCTATCAGTTCTTTGGTATTTTTCTGGATACTGTGTTGTTGTTCTCACCAAAACTTGTTGTTTTGTAGAAAATAGGTGAAACCTATTTATACAAGTCATATTGAACGCACCCTGGTCTCGTAGAAAGTGGGAATGATGGAGTTATGGAGAATTGGGATCATGTGTAAATGCCAGAAACCACGGTCCTACTAATATTATGAGAAGTGGCTTAGCATGTCACACCTTCGCTGGTCCTGCAATTTCAGTAGAATAATATGGCAATGTTAGGTAACATCTTCAACTTTCTTCCTATTCCTTCTTCCTTTGATAATATTATAAAACTTGCAAAACAAAAAAGTCCCATAATCAAGGAGGTTTGGTTTACTGCTTCTTTTTCTACTATGAGGGAGTTATGGTTTCTAAAACTAAAATTTAATTTGAGAATGTACAACCAAATGAGAGTTCCTTCAAAAGTAGAATTTTGAATCTAGTATACTATGGTGGATATAGAATGAAGGGTACTAGATGGAGTCAAGACTATGATTCACATAGCCTTGCTTCTTTCAACTTAGTTCATAGAAAGCTTAAATTCACAACTATCAGAGATTGCTATTAGTTAAATCCACCAAGAGTCTATTTATATTCTGTTGTGATGGACCTGCAACAAGGAATCCAGAATTGGCAGGTTTTGGTATCATTGTGAGAAACCATGAATGTAAGGTTATTGGTACAGTGTCTGGGGGTTTAGGGATTTCCTCTAATTATATTGCTGAGTCTATGGTAGTGATCTGGTCTATTGAATGGGCAGTTAAATTACATTATGACAAAATCATCATCAGATCAGATTCTAAATCAGTAATTGCAGACTTTACTAAAGGAAAAGTGCCTTGGTGCTTTAAATCAAGATGGATAAATTCTAAAAAGTACTTATCTGAAATTCAATATGAGCATTGTTACAGGGAGTTCAATGTCTCAGCTGATGGCTTAGCAAAGAAGGGAGCAGGACTGATGCTTGGAGAAATAAAGTATCAAGAAGAAGGGCCAGCTCACATGATCCAAATTGAAATGCCTGGAAGGAAATATTATATATTTTGCTAGGAGTTTTATATATTTATGTGAAAGTTTGTAATTGTCTATTTTAGTTCTTCTTTTGTTGTAAACATTTGAGTTATTCTACTTAATAAAAAATAGTGATTTAGCAAAATAATAATAATAATAATAATAATATTGAAAAACGGGCACCAAGCTCAGCTGGTCATCCCCGTTTCCCAAAATTTCATGCGTTCCAGGAGGTCCCAGTTTCGAGCCCCCAATGACGTAATACTGCAGGAATTAACATGGAAGGTTGTAGGACCAGAATATCGCTACAACGCTATTCCTGCGATTTTAACAACGTTTCTGCGAGCGTCACTAACAATTCTTTAACAACATTTCACGAGCGTCACAGAATACCCAAAAAAACCTGACGATGGAAGAAATAAGAGAAGAATATGTTGATTATGCGATGGTCATCGTTCTTGCGATAGAGAATATTATAGCGATCGCGATGAGATCGCAGAATAGATCCGAAATAGGAGGAAAACTTAGCTGTCATCCATTATGTAAATCCCTATATAAAGGGCTCGATAGATCCAGAAAAGGATGATGTATTTTTGAGAGTTGAAAGAGTCTTGAGGAGAGAGAAACTTCAAGAGAATATTTGTAATCTTGATTTATTCCAATTTTGTAAATATTTCTGAGATTTGAATAGTAAAGTGTCGTTTAAATCTTTGAAGTTTAATTGATTTCCAATAGATTTCTATGGAATCTTAACAAGGGTGTAGTGTGGGAATTCCTGTAACTACATTTTGGCGCCCGAAACAGGGAATGAATTAACGAAAATTGAAGAAAAAGCTAAGAAGAAGATAAAAATTGTTCAGGATTAAGGAAATCATTAAGTAAATCGGTGAGATAATTGAAGGAAGAATGATCAGAATCAAAAAGGATTGTAGAAAATTGGAATGTGATATGATAACAAGAGAAATGGTTAATAGATTTCATGAAAACATTAAGGGGAAGATACATAAACAGGATTTTGAAGGAAGGAAGATTATGACAGTGGAGAAGATATCATCATTAAAATATTGGGAAAAGCAGGAGATCACATTCACAGCAGCAGAAATACCAGAAGAAAATCTAAGTCATATATCCTCTTTGGTAATTACGATATCCGCTATACTAGTGAGAAAGGGAGAATCGATAAAATCTGAAGAAGAATGGGCTATGAATATAACTTTGGTAGATGCAGGAAGTTCTGTGGATATAATGTTCTATCATACTTTTAAGAAAATGGGATATAAGGATGAAGAAATGTTTAATTCAACATATCATATTCATGGCTTTGGAAAGTCGTTAACAAAACCTAAAGGCGAAATAGTGGTACGAATTCCATTAGGAGAAATTGAAACACAAATGTCATTATGCGTGGTAGATGTGGAATCACCGTACAATATGATACTGGGAAGACCATGGATACATGAAATCAAGGATGTAGCATCAACGTTGCATCAGTGCATCAAGTTTCCTATGCCCAGTGGAATCGGGGAAATTAGAGGAGATACGGATTTTGCAAAATTATGTTACCAAATTGAAGTGAAAAATTGTGAAAATCGTCCATAGTTGTGAAAATCTCGCAGAAAACTGGCGAGAGAATCAAAGAAGGAAGAAGAATTTAAAGTTTACATGATAAGAGCAAAAGAAGGAAAAGGAATACCCAGTGAAATCCCACAAAAATAAGATGAATTCGCGAGAATTATGAAAGCACCAACACCAATGGGAGAACCTGAAGCCAGTTATGTCGCAGCAAAACCAACAAAGGAAATAAATATTGGGAGTAAAGAAGAGCCTAAAATGCTGAAAATTGGGACTAGAATGGAGGCAGATGAGGAAGAAAGAACTATAAATCTTTTGCGAGAGTATGCAGATATCTTCGCGTGAAGCATGGACTATATGCCAGGGATAGACCCGTCAATAGCATGTCATAAATTAGAAATCAACAAAAACATAAGACCATTTAAGCAAAGAATAAGGAAGATCGCAACAACATATCATTCTCAAATAGAAGAAGAATTACAGAAGATGCTCGACGCAGGAATTATAAGACAAGCAAAATATCCATAGTGAATTTCAAATATGGTAGTGGTCCCAAAGAAGAATAAGGGGATAAGAATTTGTATAGATTTCACTGATTTAAACAAGGCTTGTCCAAAAGATAGTTTTCCATTACCAGATATTCCACAGATGGTTGAATCAGCAGCAGGAAATGCTAGAATATCATCGCTGGATGGGTATAAAGGATATAATCAAATCCCTCTCGCTGAAGAAGATCAAGAACATACCGCATTTTTTGCTCCAAGATGATTATATTGTAATACAAAGATGCCATTTGGCTTACGAAATGCTGGTGCAACGTATCAAAGAATGGTGGAGAAGGTGTTTGCAAAGTGGATCCACAAAACATTAGAAGTGTATGTAGATGATATGCTGATCAAAAGCAAAGAAGCTGAGGATCATGTGCAAGATTTGAAAGAGATTTTCGATCAAATGCGGCAATTCAATATTAAAGTGAATCCTGATAAGTGTACTTTTGTAGTAACTTCAGGGAAATTTTTGGGGTATATTGTGTCAAAAGAAGGAATACAAGTTGATCCAGAAAAGGTACAAGCAATTCGCGATATGCCAACACCTGCGACGGTAAAAGATGTGCAAAAATTAAATGGACTCTTAGCCTCGCTGGGAAGGTTCATTTCGCGATCTTCAAACAAATGCAAACATTTTTTCGATATACTCAAGAAGGGAGCAAAATTAAAGTGGACAGATGAATGCGAAAAAGCTTTTCAAGGAATAAAAGAGCATTTAACGAACATAACTATTTTACAGAAAGCAGAACCGGGAGAAGAATTATTGATTTATCTTGCAACAACCACATATGCACTAAGTGCTGTGTTGTTGCGAGTAGATGCAGGGGTAGAAAAACCAATTTATTACATTAGTAAAACATTCAATTCTGCAGAGAGAAATTATTCAAAGATTGAGAAACTAATTCTAGCATTGGTACATGCAACTTTCAAACTTCGCATTTATTTTCAAGCACATAAGGTCAAAGTGTGAACGAAAGTGCCAATTGAGTCAGTAATGAAAAATTCAAAGAGATCAGGCAGAGTTGAGAGATGGAATGCACAAGTAGGACACTTTGATATAAAGTATGAAATTTTATCCTCGCCGAAATCACACGTCATCACAGAGTTCTTAGCTGAATTTCCTTTAGAAGATGATGAAGTTGTGGAGGAGATGATGGATGTAGAAGAGGAATGCGGAGATCCAAAAGAGCTATTAACAGAACCCAACAGATGGGAAATATTAGTGGATGGATCATCCAACGGAGAAGGAAATGGAATTGGAGTTATTTTCATATCGCCAGAAGGAGAAAAAACAGCTTTTTCATTTAGATTAGAATTTGCATCCACTAATAATGAAACAGAGTATGAAGCTGTGATCCATGCTTTAAAATTCGCGATAGAAATGAATTTGGAAAATGCCAGAATCACCAGCGATTCACAATTGGTTATTCGTCAGATAAAAGGAGAGTACACAATAAATGAACCATCCCTGAGAAAATACAAAAGACTCGTTGAAGAATTATCTGCAAAAATTCCAAAAATAAAATGGAGACACATATCAAGGAAAGATAATAGGCTCGCAGATGCTTTCGCTTTCATATCTAGTATGATGACAAATCCATTGGCGAGATGCATAAAAATTCAAACACTTTCATTTCCATCGATAAACAAAGAAGAAGAAGAAATAGATGTAATGATGGTAGAAGCTGGCGAGGGAGAACCCACGAGCAATATCACGGATTGGCGAGCAGATCTTCATGCATACTTGGCGAGGGGAGAAATTCCAAGAAATAGATTGGAAGCACACAAGTTGAAAAGTAGGGCAACCAATTATGAGTTAAGAGATGGAGTGTTATATCGCAGATCTTTTAATGGACCATCGCTAAGATGTCTGACGAGAGAAGAAGGACAAAAAATATTAAAGATGTTACATAGTGGTGACGCTGGTAATCACAGTGGAGGAAGATCTTTATCATATAAAACAAAAATGCAGGGTTATTACTGGCCATATATGCATGAGGATGCAAAGCAACTCTCAAGGCGTTGCGAAGATTGCCATCGATACGGAAAAAAGATACATGCACCAGGAGCACCATTATCATCTTCAACAAGTGTATGGCCTTTTGGGAAATGGGGATTAGATATTGTGGGACCATTTGTACCTGGTTCTGGATAGAGAAGATATCCGATTGTCGCAACAAATTATTTCACAAAATGGGGAGAAGTAAAGGCAGTACAACATATTCGCGATAAAGATATTTTTACATTCATCTTTGAAAATATAATCTGCATATTTGGGATTCCAGCACAATTAGTATCTGATAATGGAAAGAAATTTGAGGGACAAAATATAGAATTGTTACTCAATGCATTTAAGATAAAATGTGGAAAGTCTACTCCTTTATACCCACAAGCAAATGGTCAGGCTGAGGCAACTAATAAAATAATCGCAGATATCTTGAAAAAGAAGTTAGAAGGATACCACATAGCATGGTGTGAACAGGTTCACAATGCAATAAGGGCCTACAATACAACTAGATGAGAAGCTACTGGAAAATCACCTTTTTGTTTGACATATGGAGTTGAAGCTGTGTTACCAACAGAAGTCGCTATTCCTACAACAAAAAGAGAGGCTTGGGAAAGAAATCTAAGTGCTGGAATGATTTTAAATAAATTGGATGAATTAGAATAAAAAAAAGAAAAAACTTTGCAACATATGGAAAATTACCATCGAAGATTAGCTCGTGAGTACAACAAACGTGTTAAGAAACGTGAATTTCAACCTGGCGATTTAGTGCTGCCAGAAACACCAAGTTATCAGCGAGAGAGTGGTGGAAAGTTGGCGAGAAAATGGGATGGACCATATATCATCAAAGAGATAATTGGAACTAGGGCATACAAACTAATGGATCCTGAAGGAAGAGATGTTGGTCAAAGACTCGATAGACCATGGAATAGATTATTTCTGAAAAGGTATTACCAATGACATCTTCTACAAGATAAGAGATACTGGTATGTTATATGATGAAACAGGTAATAAATTCTTCTATCTCTATTTATGACTGAAAAATTCTTCTGATAACAAAGCACAACAAAAAAAACGAGCATTAACGCAAGAAAAGCGAATAAAATTTCGCAGAGATTAAATAATGGGATGAACCTTTATGGCGTGCACCCTAGTTCGCGAATAAAATTTCGTAAGAGGAAAATGTAAGACCTAAAAGCGCATCATAGAAGGCGGTATCTCTTGACATGATTCAGGGGTAATCTTATACCGTTGCTGGATCCTGAGTCATGCAGATGTTAGGGTTAAAGAAAACCTATCCGAGAGAGAGATCTTGGATTTCCAACTATATATGGTTATACCCTGGTTGGAAGACCGAGAATCTCTTCCAAGAAGTGCAAAGTATGACCAAGGTGCCGAGGTACACGGTTGAGCCAAGGGTGCCAAGGGCGTACGAAACTCCCTTGCTATTCTTGGTAACTCTTGGCTATGATGCACTTGGCCTGAAGAAAACCCCACTTAGGGTGTAGTCTTGTAACTATAAGCCATATAGGCATAAAGGACAAGAGGCTACGAAAACAGCTGGTTGTTGGTAAATCTGGATGGGAGGAGCTAGTCTTGTATGGCCGATGTTCCCTCCTTGAAGGGGCAACCAGGGAGAAGATAAGGGCGGCACCCTCCATTAGGGAGCTGATAAGTGTCTTAAGACGGAAATGTCACGGGGATTTATGATCGCAAGAACATTTAGGCCTGTCATATTGTCGCATAACGTAAATTATACAAAGGCAACAAGCCAAAAGTTAAGATGATATCAATGGGTTTTTACATGAAAGTGTAAAGACATCATGCGATTTCATCGCAAGACGATAATGTCATAAGGTTAAATTCTTAACAGAGAGTTTATACTTATCATATTGTCGCAAAGATTTTGAAAGAACATGGATAAGGCAAGATCAAAGGGTCTTTACATGCAAATGTTAAGAAATCCTGCGATCTTGTCGCAGACAGAAAAAGTTTGGCAAAATAAGACCTTTACCTAGGAAGGCAAAATAAGACCAAAAGAATAATCTTACTAATTAACTATTCCATTTTAAGATTGCAGGAAGTATTCATTCATCGCAGAACCATATATAAGAAGGCAAATTCTTCACATCGCAGATTACTTCAGAATTTTTCAGAACATCGCAGTAATATTCATTGAATTGCAGATATATTCATACTTTCGCGAACAATGCAACAACACAATTCCTTAAAGAAGATACAGAAAACGATTCACCATTTCAAGAAAGATAATGAAGGGCAAGTAACGGAATAGAGAAGTAAGATTTCATTATCTTCCTTGAAAAATATTAAAAATAAGCTAAATTGAAAGTTAAACTCTAAAAAGTCTCAAAAATTACATCGCTCGCAAGAAAGAAGAAGAAAAAGAAAGCAAAGGTAAAATTCAAGTTTCAGCGATGGATTCGCCAGATTTATTCTTCTTGCTCGTCAGATTTATTATTTCTGCCAGAGTTATCAGCTTCTTCAGCATCCTTTTCATCATGAGTCTCTCCTTCTTTTGACTCTTCATCAACATTTGCTTCGCCACCCGCAGCTGCTTCTTTGGAAGGACTTTTTTTTTCTTCTTCTTCACCATCTTCTTGAGTGGTATTCTCTTCATCATTAGTAAACTCTAAATATTCATCCATGGGAAGAGGAATTTCATCATCACCAACCTTTAGAGGAGGAACAGATACAGGAGGGAGAGAATTGGAGAGCAGAATCTCGTTCACAAGAACTTCAGCACTAAGGTGGACCTTGCGAAGGAAACTTCTATCGTGATTCCTAATCTCTATGTTTTTAAAGTACTCGAGATAATCAAGTCTTCTTTCTTCTTTGTCACGGGAATCAAGATAATTGGAAACAAGAGATTTATTTTCTTTGCGAACTTTATCCAATTTAGTGGTCAGATCAGTGATGGTAGAATGAAGATTTCTTTCGGATTCTGCGAGCAACAAAATAATAAAAGATCAGTTAGACAAAAATTTCACAAGGAATATAACACAAAATTTTATAAGAAGATCAACAAGAGAGGCAGTCAATTGACTACCTTCTTTTTGCGAGGTTAAGTTTTGGATTAATGCAAATAAACAGTTCTCCCATTGATTCATGGCATCATCGAATTTATCGCCAACCATACCCTTCAGACGAGATTTCATGCTTTCTTCTTTGTTGCGGAGATATGAGTTTTCCTTTGCTAATAAAGAATGAGATTCCTTTAATTGAGAGTATTGGTCTTGAAGTTCGCTGGCTCTTAAACTAAGAGTTAATCTACCCTTGATAAGTTTATCCTTCTCGGCAGCAGATGATTCAGTTAATTCCTTGAGCTCATTCTTAAGAGAGTGAAGAGATTGCTCTTGATTATTACACATGCTTTGAAGATTACTTAATTGCTGCGAGGAAATCGCCATCAAGCTTGAAAATCTATGTTTTTCTTGGGACAAAGTCTTATTCTCATCTGATAAAGATTTCATCGCCAAATTACCCTTAAAAAACAAGTATGAGAGGCGATCAACCTCGCCACTTAATAAATTCTTCCTTTTCAATAATTGATTATTCTCATTAGTAAGATTATTTATGTGATCAATTGAATAAGTGTAAAGGTTGTCTAGTCTAGTATGTTGATCCATCCAAGAATCTCTTTCAACGCGAGCTTCTTCAGCGATAGATTCAAATTTGAGTCTTTCTATGAAACGAGTCCGATTTGAAACTAATATATGAATCAAGAATTTAAGAAGCAAGCCTGAGTACAAAAAATATGTAAATAAAACATAAGAACAAGGGGGCAGAGGAAAGAAAAATGTACCTTTCAGCTCGTCATTTTTCCTGCGAAGATTTTCACAGTCTAGAGAAGAGTTGCGAAGCATATGATTCAAAGTATCACATTCAGCAGTTTTAACTTGAAGGATTTTCCTCAGAGCTTCAATCTCATTTTCCAAAGATGCTCGCGAAGCATTGCCATCAGAGCCAAAATACTTGAGTAGAGTCTCGCAAGCTTCATGCTGGAGAGGGTCAGTGGAAGATTTTCTAGCATTTTCTAAAATGTTAGACAAGATTTTAAAAGCAACATCAACACCTGCAAAAGTTTCGTTTGATGAAGGAACGGGTGTAGAAGATGAAGTAGTAATGAGAGAAAGTTGACGATCATTTGTGATGGTTGAATTGTCAGGAGGAGTATGAGGAAAAACAACAGTTGAAGGCCGTAAAGGACTATAAGGAGTCTCAGGCACAACAATTTTAGAAGACTGATTTGGCAAAGAAGTAGAAGTATGAGTAGCGATATTCTCGCAAACAAAAGTAGAAAGATTTGGTTGCGATGGTGTGGGAGTAATCTTCACGGATGTTAATGTGGGCATAATGAGATCTTCCCCAAGTGTATTAAAATGGTGAGATGTTTTGGGAGGATTAACAGGGTTCTCGTCATTCTGCGAACAATAACTCAGATAAGAAACAGAGGCAACAATATTGTTATTAGGAAATATAATATGTTTCTTGTAGTTGCAGAATATCCTACAACTACACCCTCAGTAGAATTTGTAAAACTTAAGAAGTTCTTGATGATGCATGAAAATTTTCTTATTAATGCTCTTAATTGATTACAAAGAAGTACCTAAATGGAACTAGAATAGTTACAACTTTCTCTATTCTCTTTCCTAAGATATTTTCTAACACTCACTAAAAGAACCTCCTCAATTTTACATTTGAACTACTATTTATAGGGAAATCTATACAACTGTATTTAAGCTACGAAATATCGCAAATATATCTCATGTTCGCAAATCCTTCACACTTCTTCCGTGCTTCTTCTACTATCGTGCTATCTTGTGACACTCTCCTCTTATACTTGTTACGATATTCGTAAACCAATACCTTGCGATATTCGGTACCTACATCTTGCCTCTTATCATGTCAGTTCTACGAAGAAGAAATGTCATGAGAATTATTATTCTCGTGAATTTAATATATTTATCATCACCTGTTAGATTCGCAACACATATTTTTTCTTTCATTAAATTTTTGATACGTTTTTTCGTAACCGCTCTTCTTAACCGCTCACGTCTAATCGTATTGATGAGTTTCTATCTACTTTGAACTCTCTCTTCTTTATAAATATTATCTTTAGTTCTTCTTTTTATTCTTTTATCCTATTCATCTTCCTCATCACTTCTGCTTCTGCAATATATTCCTTTTTTTCTGCTACTACTATTTCTCACCTCTTTTACATCTTTTCTTTTCTATTTTCTATTCTTCATCTAATGGCTCCAAAGAAGAAATCTGTAGAACAACTTAATGCAGAGTTTGCTGATAGAGACCTCGTTCTTTCTGAAATTGATGGTCACAATAATAAATCCTCTCTCTGTATGGAACTCTTTACTGATCTCCACTGGGATGATCGGAAAATTTTAGTTTCACGAGGTCAAATCCTCGCAGGTCTTCCTCTTCCTATTTATGATGTCAATCTTCCTCTATTCTATGAAATTATTTCCCACCCAAATTTCTCACGAGCCATTTATCAATTAACTGGTGATTGCATTCGTATTCTGGTTGAGTTCGCAAATCGTGCTGCTTTTGGAAAATCTTTGTATCCAATCGAACGTAGGAAGCCTGTATTTAGAGATGTAGAGATTATTGCTGAGAATTACATGGTCGAGAATTTCTTTAAGAATTATACACTAATTCCTGCGAAGAGAGAAGATAAACGTTGGGGTGTTCGTCTTCATCGTAGATCTGATGTCGCAGAAGATGATCTCCTTATGCATGATATTGATTACGCTTCTGGGAACAATCATACTCCTCGCCGCTCTCATGATGAAGATTGGTATAACTATCCTCTTGCATTATCGGGTTCTTATATCTCTGGAATAGTAGACCTTCTTGCGAATCTTCGTGATCGTAACTATCAACCCTGGGTTTTTTCTTGGCCTAACAGAGATAAAGATGTATGTATATTTATCCCTTTATTTTCTTTGTTATTTTCCTTCTTTTGATGATCCTTTTGCAATATTTCCCAGGTGAATGAACTTAAGGAAAGTTATCTTAAAACTGGGAAATCCAGTACTCGTGAGGCTTTCAACTTGTTTTCAAATGAGGTAAGAAACATTCTTATACATTTTAAACAATATATTATTGCCTCTGTTTCTTATCCTTATTTGAATTTGTAGGTTCTCCCTAATATCCCTGAGGCTGTTGTGAATGAGAACAAGAATTCAAATTCTTCCGAGGTGCTAACTACAAGACAAAGGACACTTCGTTCTGCGAAGAATACCCAAATTTCTGCGAAGAATACCCAAATTTCTGGTGACAAAGAAGATGTTCTTCGCAAAGGAAAAAGGAAACTTGAGGATATTGTTTCTAAGAATAAGAGGAAAAGATTCCCAGTCAATGCTTACTCCAATGTAAACTCCTCTAGCAAAAATATTGACGAAGAACAAAGTGATGAAGGTGATAAGCTTCCTGAGAAGGATCTTAGTTCCAATTCTGATACTATTTCTAATAGGGGACACGATGAAGATGATGATCATGATGATGAAGAAGATGAAGATTATAGCAATGCGGAAACTTTTGAGTCTGCAATGATTCAATTGTCTGAGGTTTTTCTCCACTCTTCTCGTGGATTAGGAAATTCTTCTACTGCGAATGCTCGTAAACTTATTGCGAAGGATTGTAAAGTTCCTACTGTACTCAACAATAATTCCCTTACTGGAATTTCAAGATTCGTCTCTCCTGCTTCATTATACTCTTTGGGGAGTATGGTAAGTTTATTTTATATCCCTTGTTTATTTCCCTTGTTTCATTGATTTCTAATTCTTTTTATTTGCTCAGGTTGGGAGGGTCGATGCGCGATTGTTTTGATCGGGAAAGACGTCATAATATTGCTGAGAAGAAAACTTTAAATCGTTGTAAGAAGTTGGAGGTTGAGAATTTAAAACTTCGTCATAAAATAGAGGATTTGAGTATTGATAATGCGGAATTGAAATCCCGCTGCGAAGATGATCCACAATCTGCGAGTATCGCATCTGGAAGTTTTTCTCTTCTTGAGGAGAATAATCAATTGAAGCTTGAAAATACTTCTCTTCGTAATGATAAGAAGCGTTTAGAAGGTAAATTTTCATATTTTGATTATTTTGACTTCGCAATCTGCTAATCAATTCCTTAATTTCTTCCCTTATTCTTTATTCTCTTATCCTTTTGCTTTGCGGATGCTGCAGAAAATTATACGAAGATGAATAATGATCTGGAAACAATTCTTGCCGCACGTAACCAGAAGATTTCTGATTTAAAGTCTCAGTTTCAGATTTCTCAAAACAATCATATCTTAAGTATCAAACGTTTCCTAACTATGATGACTCGCAAGATTTGTGAAGACAACCAAATTCCTCTCAAAAAGTATCAGACACTCCTTTCTGAAGAAATTCCTGAGGATACCCCGTATTTGGAAATCTCTGATAGTGAAGCTGAAGATGATATCTCCGAAGAAGAAAAAGAAGATTATTTTGATGGGAATAAATCACCCGCAAAATAGCTTTATTCTTTTCTGTATGTCTGCTCCAGTTCTTTTCATATTGTCTGTTTGAGTACAATATTTTCTTCTTTCCTGCATTTTTAATCATCCAACAATTTCTTTTTGAAACTTAATGTCTTAATTTTGCGATGATGAATTGATCTTTCTTTAATTGAGTGCTTTCCTTATTTGCATAATTTGATCATATGAAGAGAAATAATATATCTTGAAGACCTAGCTTAATATTCTTTTTCCCCTTATTATTATTCTTCAGATAATCAATCTTTGTTGTAAGTATTAGAATATCTGCCTCATTTTAAGTTGCGAAGTTTCAATTTGTTGCGAAGTAAACAATAAATCCTCCCCTTGAAATATAAGAAGTATGAAATCTCCGTGAAGAATTACGAAACATCCTTGAAGAAATATAAGAAGTATGAAATGTCCTTGAAGAAGTATAAGAAGTATGAGATATCCTTTGAAGAAGTATAAGAAGTATGAAATACCCTTTGAAAAAGTATAAGAAGTATGAAATATCCTTTGAAGAAGTATAATAAGTATGAAATATCCTTTGAAGAAGTATAAGAAGTAGTCAATCTTCGTAAAACTTAATGAATATGAAATATCCGTGTTTAACTGCAAACAAAATTGCCTCTTTTGTTATGAACTCGTGATCTATACTCTTGTAAAAATTCTTCGATGACATTGATGGAATTGATTTCATTAGTTGCTGTGGTCTTATCATGCCTTCCTAAGTAAAGGTCTTATTTTGCCACCTCTTTTGTGATAATATTTTTGTGTTTGTGATAATATGACAACTCTGAATAATCTTGCGAATATACAGTCTCGTGATATTATCATCTTGCGATGAAATCGCAGGACGTTATCACACTTTCATGTAATAACCCATTGATCTCATCTTAACCTTTGTATTTAATTCTGCGAGTATGTATATATATATATATATTACTCGCAGAAGTATTATTGTTGCACAAATATGACAAGCCTTTATGTTCTTGCGACCAAGAAGCCTCATGACATTTGCGTCTTATAACACATATCATCTCCCTAATGGAGGGTGCTACCATTTATCTTCCCCTTGGTTGCCCCTTCAAGGAAGCGTACATCGACCATAAAAGGTTAGCTCTTCCCATCCGGTTTTGCAAACAACCAGCTTTTGTTCGCAACCTCTTATCCTTTTTTCCTATAGGGCTTATAGTTACGAGGTTGCACCCTATGGGGTATCTTTGGGCCAAGTGCATCATTTGCCAAGACTTGTCAAGAATGGCATATGTGATTCAAGCCCATCCGGCACTCTTGACTCAACCGTGTACATCGGCTCCTTGATCGTTTTCTGCACTTCTTGGGAAAGACAGTATGCCTTAGTAGTCCAACCTATATCCTGGTACATCGCAAGATTAGGTTGAGAATCCAAGGTGTCTAACCCGGATAGGTACCCCGCTTTTGGGTTATGTACCCCATAATGTCCATGTACTCAGGTTCCTTGGTGGTGTTCCGGTTTCCCTAAGCCATGCTTATAGGTACCCCCTTAAATGACGTACTTTAGGACTTTGCCTCTAACGAAATGTTGCTTCGCGAACTAGGGTGTACGCCACAAAGGTTTGCCTGTGTAAAATTTCTGTGTCTTTATTTTTTTTCTGAAAGCTAATCACAGTTTGCGGTCTTTTGTTCGCAAATATCTTTTGCGTCTTTCTTTAATGAAAGCTAATCGCAATAAATTTTTTGTATTCGTAAAAATACCTCACAAATATTTCATGTTGCGAAATACCTCATTTCATTTTCTTGTTTTTCAAAATACATTTTATTATACGTTGTGAAGAAATATACTGATTACCTTTTTTCTTCATTTTCTTTTCTTCGTAAATCATATCCATTCTCTATCATCGTAATTTTTTTGTATGCTCAATCATTGTAACTTCATTCCTTCATGCCTTAATCCTCAGCCATTAAATTTTCACTTCTCTTTCCAGCCTTTGCTCTTTTTCTCCAACTTTCCTTCTCAAAAGTTTTTCCTTCGCAAACTTCTACTTCAGTGTCGTAACATTTCTTCCCTTCTTCCCAATCACCCTTGATAACTCCAATACCTTTAGGATGAGGAAATTTTATGCATTGATGAAAAGTTGAAGCTACGCCTAAAATCCCGTGAAGCCAAGGTCTCCCTATCAAAGCGTTGTATGGTGACTCAACATCAACAACGCAAAATAAGATTTCAGTTCGCATTCCACCTAATGGAATTCACATGCTTATTTCTCCTTTAGGTTTATTGGCAGTTCCATTAAAGCCATAAATCCTATAAGTAGAAGGTATTAGATCTGCTTCCTTTCCCCCCATGATTTTGTAAGAAGGATATAAGAGAATATTGACAGAACTTCCTGTATCAATTAAGATTCTATTAAGACCAAATGATTCTTCGTATGTATCATCCTCACTTTCTTCCATATTCAGAAAAATTTCCAATCTCACTACCAATGGATTATCATGTATTTCGCAACCTTCTGGAATTTCTGTGGCTTCAAAAGAGATTTCACGCTTCTGCCAATCTTCAAGTCGTGAAATTTTTTCGATGTTCATTATTTCTCTTCCTTCACCATCTCTCGCATATACCCTGCTTAACACATTATCATGAAAATCTTCTATGGTTTTATATGAGTGAACTATAGAATTGCAGAAAAAATTTCTTGCTTTTGGTCCCACTTCAATGTGTAAGATTTCCTTTCCCTTTTCCTGTGTTGTATTCACCATGCGAGTTTCCATTGGGGCTTGTGGTAATTGTTGCGGCTGTGCTTGCTTGAGTAAAAAGTGATCCAGTTTGCCTTGATCAATCATTCGCAAGATAATCATTTTGATATTATTGCAACTATTTGTAGAGTGTCCATGAAAATGATGGTACAAGCAAAATTCATGACTTCTTGGACCCATTGGTGGTTCCTTTCCCATATTCCATGGAGTTGGTATATGCTCCATCAAGATAATTGCCTGCCATATCTTTTCTACACTTGTATTCAAAGGTGGCATCTTTATTTCTTCTCTTATCATTCTTTGACCTCCTTGACCATTGTTATAATTTTGTCTATGATTCCCTTGTCCAAAATAATTATGCCTTTGTCCCCCATAATTTTCATGTTGCTGATCTAATCTTGGAATCTGGCTATTTCCTCCTCGGCTATAGAAATTCCTTTCTCTATCATACTCTTCTTGATCTTTGCTACCCATTGCTACTATTTTTGGCTGGTTATTGTTGTTTTTCTTCTCTTCTGATATCTGCGAAGATGTTTGCGAGGATGTCTGCGAAGTACCTGCTATAACATTGATTATTTTAGGAAGTAAGTTTGCTCCTGTATCTTGTTTGTTGGTGTTTGTCACAGGATATGACTCCATATTGTTTTGCTTTTCCTCTAATGTAATGTATTCCTCTTGTAATTCTCGCAACTCTGTCATCATAATAGAATTCTTTCTTCTGAAGATTTGAACATATAATTGTTCAGTTGCGAACATCGCATTTACGAAAGATAAAATTAGTTATCTCTCATCCACACGCCCTGCCATATCACTGCAAATAGTTTTCCATCTTCTTACCAAATGTTTCAAACTTTCACCAACTCTTTGTTTTAAACCAAACACATCTTCAATACCAAGTCGTGAGGAATGATTCGTGATATATGCTCCTAAGAAAGTTGCTTGTAGATGATTAAATGACGTAATAGTGTTCTTGGGAAGTCCTTCGAACCATTTTAGAGCTTCTCCTGTTAAGCTTGATGCGAAGTACTTGCATAATACATCATCGTGATTCTCCCACTGTAACATGCATCTTATATACGCTTTAATGTGCTGAATAGCACATGAAGTCCCATCAAAGATACTGGTTAGTGTAGGTAGATTGCATTTTGGTGGAATCCCTCCCAATTGTACTTCTATAGTAAAAGGAGTCCTCGCAGCTTCTTCTATTGCTTCATCTAATTGCCTTCTATCTCCTCCTCTTCTATTATTTAGCATCCCTCTCATTTCCGCTAATTCTCGAAAGATCCGCTCATTTGCCTCAGAATTCTCATCCATTGGCCTCTTCAACGCAACCTCTCTTCTTATACGTTCTTGCATCTCTTCTCTTGCGAGCCTTCGCATTCTACCATATTCTTCATTAATGTTTTCATTTGCACAATTTTGAAAATATCTTCTTTCCAGGTTGTCATAATTGTTTTGTTGCAGAGCATCTTGAAATTCTTGTTCTTCCATTTCTATTCTCCTCATCCTTCTCATGTGATTATCAGGAATTTCTTCTTCTTCATTTCTTCTTCTTTTGTGATTTATCTCTTCCTGATTTGCCTGAACTCTGATTCGAAGATTTGGTTCATTCTTTACTATTTATTCTCGTTGATTTCCAATCCTCCTCCGAATTCTACCATACTCAAGATTTTGATTGTTGCGAGCCTGTTCACGTCTTCTTACTCCATCCTCGTAATTATTTTGATGCATAACTTGTTGTCTCTCAATTTCTTCCATGAGTTTCCGCTCTTCCTCTTGATTTTCTTCGCCATTATGATTATTTTCCCTTGGAAATGGCTCTGTTCGTAAATTCTCCACGTTTTGTTCGTGATTTGGTACTAAAATGAAGTGATTCTCTCGATTTCTTTCAACCTGATTCTGTGCTTGTTCTTGCATAGCACTTTCACTATTAACTGTTGGCGAATTTTGTTCTTCTCTCTCTGGTCTAACATTTGATCTCACAATACTTTGAGATTTCCTCCTTTGTAACATCTCATTTTCCCTTCTTAATTCTTGATTCTGTCTTGTTAGATTGGCACGTTCTTTAGCTTCTAACCTTCGTTCTTCTTGAACTTTTTGTCTCAATGTTTCTACTATCTCCATTTCTCTTTCACGAATTATTCCTCCCATCAATCTCCCATTTTCTCTAATTTGTGGTTCTATGTATGTTTCTGCTGGTGTATCAGTTCTCCAAGTGTGTATACTCACTCGATCATGATCTACTATTTGTTGAGTTTGATTTCTTCGATTGTTCCTTCTCCTACTAGGTTCTCATGTTACGTTTGTTTCTCCACCTGCGAGTCTTGCACTTCTTCTTACTGTAGTCAATAGTTCTGATGTATTTCTTCTTCTAACCATTTCAGATTTTCAAAACTCCTTAAAATTTCTGCTATAACAATCTTCAAGTCCCTGTTTCTAGCGCTAATTATGTAGTTGCAGAATATCCTACAACTACCCCCTCAGTAGAATTTGTAAAACTTAAGAAGTTCTTGATGATGAATGACAATTTTCTTATTAATGCTCTTAATTGATTACAAAGAAGTACCTAAATGGAACTAGAATAGTTAAAACTTTCTCTATTCTCTTTCCTAAGATATTTTATAACACTCACTAAAAGAACCTTCTCAATTTTACATTTGAACTATTATTTATAGGGAAATCTATACAACTGTATGTAAGCTGCGAAATATCGCAACTTATATTCGCAAATCTATCTCATGTTCGCAAATCCTTCACACTTCTTCCGTGCTTCTTCTACTATCGTGCTATCTTGTGACACTCTCCTCTTATACTTGTTACGATATTCGTAAACCAATACCTTGCGATATTCGGTACCTACATTTCTTACTACCTTATCATTCGCAGAACTCCTCTTCTTCTTCTCTACTAATCTTTTGCGAGTATTAGGTTTTTGAATCATGGATTGTGTAGTTCCGCTAAATAGAAGACATAACATGGAAGTTATGAAGAATCAAATAAGAAAGATTGGAGAATGAAAGTAAAAATTGGCTTAAATAAATGTCATAAGTCAAGAAACGTACCTTGATGACTCCATTAGAACAATAGCAGAAGAATATGAAGAAGAAGAAAAGTTGCAGACGAAAGACGAAGTAGACAAAAAAAGAAGATGAAGAAACGGAAGAAGAAAATTAGTTTTGAAACTTAACTCTACCTTTTATGGGCAAAAAGGGTGGGCCTATTGAGCAGAGACGTGTCAATAAATGAAGGAATTCACAACACGTGTAAGAAAGGCTAGATTAACGGAATCTTGTCGAGAAAAAAATATAAAAGAGAAAGAAATTGCGAGGGTAATAAAGAATATTGGTTCTCATGATCTTCTCTTCCTCGTAGAAAAGATATGAGAAGAGGAAAGATGTAGGACCAGAATATCGCTACAACGCTATTCCTGCGATTTTAACAACGTTTCTGCGAGCGTCACTAACAATTCTTTAACAACGTTTCATGAGCGTCACAGAATACCCAAAAGAAACTGACGATGGAAGAAATAAGAGAAGAATATGTTGATTCTGCGATGGTCATCGTTCTTGCGATAGAGAATATTGTATCAATCGCGATGAGATCGTAGAATATATCCGAAATAGGAGGAAAACTTAGCTGTCATCCATTATGTAAATCCCTATATAAAGGGCTCGATAGATCCAGAAAAGGATGATGTATTTTTGAGTTGAAAGAGTCTTGAGGAGAGAGAAACTTCAAGAGAATATTTGTAATCTTGATTTATTCCAATTCTGTGAACATTTCTGAGATTTGAATAGTAAAGTGTCGTTTAAATCTTTGAAGTTTAATTGATTTCCAATAGATTTCTATGGAATATTAACAAGGGTGTAGTGTGGGAATTCCTGCAACTACAAAGGTAGAGTTAGCTTTCCCCCCTTGTGACACAATCTCAGCCCCACTATCCTCTTCGGCTCCCTTGGCTAGGTTACCCATGAGGCTCGCTGGTAGGCTAGCACATCAACCTATTCAATTAATGTAGTAGTATGTTGTTGGAGCTTAGCTTTTTAGGCTTCCAACTAGTTAATGTAATACTCTTTATCTAATAAAATTAGCAAAATATTTATAATAATAATAATAATAATAATAATATATTCAAGAGGATATATTTTAAATGATGGTAATTTAAAACATGTATAATGAAAATCATAATTAAATGTTTTTCACTTTTTCGGACCAGGGATCACCTTAAGTATCAAGGAACATCTTTGAACAATAAATGATAAGAGTTATGTACATGTTCAAATATGTCGACATCTAGAAGTTTGTAGTTGTAGGAAAAGAATATCGCAAGATGTAAGGTTACGAACACAGTAACAAATACAAGAGAGAAGTATTTCAAAATAATGCGATAATAGAAGAGGCACGGGAGAAGTATGAAGGGTTTGCGAATATAGAATAAACTCACAATCAAAGGTTACGATGTTTCGCAAGGATATATGTAGCTATACAGATTTCACTATATATAGTAGTTCAAATGTAGAATTAAAGAGGTTCTTTTGGTGAGTGTTAGAACAAGTCTTAGGAGAGAGAATAGAGAAAGTTGTAACTATTCTAATCTCCATTAACATATTTCTTGGTAATCAATTGAAAGAATTAATCAAGATTGCCTTTTTCATCAAGAACTTCTTAAAGTTTTACAAATTCTACTGAGGGTGTAGTTGTAGGATTTCCTGCAACTACATAATTGGCGCTAGAAACAGGGACTGAAGATTGTTATAGCAGAAATTTGAAGGAGATGTGGAAATTTGGAGATCAAATGGAGACAGTAGATGAAGATTGCAAAAGAAAAGAATGTAATATGATCACAAAGACAATGATTGATGAATTTCATAACAACATGAAAGGAAGGATACACAAACGAGATTGTAGAGGAAGAAAGATCATGGAAGTGGAGAACTTTGAAAGAATGGGAAAAGCATAAAATCACATTTTCAGTAGCAGAAATTCCAAATGAAGATTTAAACCACACTTCACCATTAGTAGTCACAATTCCGATTATGCGAGAAGAAAAGAAATCTACAAAATCTATAGAAAGATGGAAATTAAACCGAGTTTTGGTTGATACAGGGAGTTCTGTTGATATTATATTCTATCATGCACTTAAGGGAATGGGGATTAAAGATGAAGAGATCACAAATTCAGAATGCCTTATCCATGGATTGGGAAAATCTACAACAAAATCCAAAGGGGAAATAATATTACGAGTACCACTGGGAGAAATCGAAACACACATAGTTTTATGTGTGGTAGATATGGAATCTCCATATAATATGCTGATGGGAAGACCATGGATTCATGCGATTAAAGCTGTTGCTTCGACATTACATCAATCAATTAAGTTTCCCACACCAAGTGGAATACAAGAAATAAAAGGGGATCTTGATAGTGCAAAGTTTTGTTACCAAATTGAAGTAAAACAGTGTGGAAGGAGAGCAATAAAGAAACAACTTCGTAGAAAACTTGCGAAAGAAGCAAAAAAGGAAGAGGAGTTCAGAGTGTATACAATAAGAGCAAGAGAGGGAAAAGGAATACCAAGTGAGATCCCCGAAAAAGAAGGAAAACCAATGAAAGTAATTAAAGAACCAACACCTATGGGAGAGCAAAGTCCTAATTACGTTGCAGCAGAACCAACCAAAGAAATAAATATTGGAACTGAAGAAGAGCCTTTAATCTTGCGAATTGGAACTAAGATGGATGAAGAAGAAGAGAAAAGGACCATCGATCTCTTACGAGAATACAAAGATATATTTGCAGGAAGTGTAGATGAAATACCAGGAATTGATCCATCAGTGGCGTGTCACAGATTGAACATAGATAAAAGCGTAAGACCATTCAAATAGAGAATAAGAAAAATCTCGCAAAATTATCATGCACAAATAGAAGAAGAATTACAAAAGATGCTGGATGCAGGAATCATAAGAGAAGCAAAATACCCAGAATGGATTACGAATATGGTCATTGTTCCAAAGAAGAATAAAGGGATAAGAATTTGTATAGATTTCACTGATCTAAACAAAGCATGTCCTAAAGACAGTTTTCTGTTGCCAGATATACCACAAATGGTGGAATCAGCTGCAGGACATGATAGAGTTACCTCACTCGATGGATATAAAGGGTACAATCAAATATCGCTCGCAGAAGAAGACCAAGAACATACTGCCTTTTTTGCTCCAATAGGTTTATATTGTTACGTGAAGATGCCATTTGGTTTGCGAAATGCGGGCGCTACATATCAACGAATGGTCGAAAATGTGTTGGCCAAGTGGATACATAAAACTTTAGAGGTGTATGTGGATGATATGCTGATAAAAAGTAAAGAGGCCAAAGATCATGTGCAAGATTTGAAGGAAATATTTGAACAAATGAGAAAATTCAACATCAAATTGAATCCTGAAAAATGTATAATTGGAGTTGCGTCAGGAAATTTTTTGGGATACATTGTATCAAAGGATGGAATACAAGTCGATCAAGAAAAAGTACAAGCAATTCGTGACATGCCAGCACCTGCAACAGTCTAAGAAGTGCAGAAGCTAAATGGGCTTTTGGCTTCACTTGGAAGATTTATTTCGCGAATGTCAGACAAGTGCAAACATTTCTTCAATATACTTAAGAAGGGAGCAAAATTCAAGTGGACTGATGATTGTGAAAAAGCTTTTCAAGGAATCAAAGAATATCTCACGAATACATCCATATTATAGAAACCAGAGAAAGATGAAGAATTATTGGTATACCTCGCAACAACTCAATATGCTTTAAGTGCAGTTCTATTACGAACAGATGCAAGAATAGAAAGGCCCATTTATGACATCAGTAAAACTTTTAATGCAGCAGAGAGAAATTATTCTAAAATGGAGAAGTTAATTTTAGCACTGGTTTATGCATCATTTAAATTGCGAATATATTTTCAAGCGCATGTGATAAAAGTGGTAAGCAAAGTCCCGATTGAGTCAGTCATGAAGAAAACAAAAAGATCAGGAAGAATAGAAAGATGGAATGCACAAGTAAACCATTATAAGATAAAGTACGAAGTGTTATCATCACAAAAGTCACAAGTTGTCGCAGATTTCTTGGCAGAGTTTCCTTTGGAAGAAGATGAGGCAGTAGAAGAAATGATGGATATTGAAGAAGAATTTGGGAATCCAAATGATCTATTAACAGAACAAAATAGATGGGAAATTTTAGTAGACGGATCATCCAATAGTGAGGGGAATGGAGTAGGAATTGTGTTGATTTCACCAGAAGGAGAAAGAACAACATTTTCATTTAGACTAGAATTTGCGTCCACGAACAATGAAACAGAGTACGAAGTTGTAGTGCATGCATTGAAGATCGAAATAGGAAAGAAACTCTAAAGTATAAGAATAACCAGTGATTCTCAGCTGGTAATTTGTCAAATAAAAGGGGAATATACCACAAATGAGTCTTCTTTGAAGAAATACAAGAAACTCGTTGATGAACTATCTGCGAGGATACCAAAGTTAAAATGGAGGCATATAACAAGGAAATACAATCGACTCGCATATGCATTTGCATTCATTCCAAGTATGATGACAAACCCTAATGCAAGAAATATCAAAATCCAGACAATTCAACATCCATCAGTGAATAAAGAAGAAGAAATTGAGGAACCAGTTGCAATGGAGGTAGAAAGGGAACTGCCAGACGACATCGCAGATTGGAGAAAGGACATTCATGCATATCTCTCAAAAGGAGAAATACCCAGGAACAGACTAGAAGCACATAAATTAAAGAGTCGTGCAACAAATTATGAGTTACGAGAAGGAATCTTATACAAAAAATCTTTCAGTGGACCACCTCTCAGATGTTTAACTCGTGAAGAAGGAGAAATAATATTGAAGATGTTACATGGAGGAAAAGCTGGTAATCATAGCGGGGGAAGATCTCTAGCTTACAGAGCAAAAATACAAGGATATTATTGGCCTTTTATGCACACAGACGCAAAATTGTTGGTGAGACAATGTAAAGAATGTCAATGACATGGGAAAAGAACTCATGCACCAGGGGCACCACTAACCTCTTCAACAAGCTGCTGGCCTTTCGGGAAATGGGGAATGGACATTGTTGGCCCATTTTTACCTGGATCTTGGCAAAGAAGATACTTAATAGTCGCAACAGATTATTTTACGAAGCTCGCAGAAGTAAAGTCAGTACAACATATTCGCGATAAGGATGTTTTTACATTCATATTTGAGAATATCATTTGTAGGTATGGAATTCCAGCACAATTAGTATCCGACAATGGGAAACAATTTGAAGGGAAGAATATAGAGATGTTACTCAGTGCTTTTAGGATAAAATGTGGGAAATCAACTCCATTATATCCACAATCTAATGGACAGGCAGAGGCGACAAATAAAACAATCGCAGATACAATCAAAAAGAAATTAGAAGGACATCTCAGAGGGTGGTGCGAGCAAGTGCCTAGTGCAGTTTGGGAATATAATACAACTAGAGGGAGGGAACTGGAATGTCTCCTTATTGTTTAACATATGGAGTAGAAGCAGTATTACCAACAGAGGTTGTAATTCCGACAACAAAGAAAGAATCTTGGGAAAGAAACTTAAGTGCAGGGGTGATATTAAGTGAACTGGATGATTTGGAAGAAAAAAGGGAAAAGGTGTTGCGACATATGAAAATTTATCATGAAATATTAGCTCGAGAATATAACAAGAGGGTTATTGAACGTGAGTATCAACCAGGTGATTTGGTCATGTGAGAAACGCCTCCCTACCAGAAAGAAAATGGAGGAAAGCTAGATCCAAAATGGGATGGACCATATGTCATTAAAGAAGTTGTGGGAAGTGGAGCTTATCGGCTGATGGATCCAGAAGGGAAAGACATGGGTTTAAGACTTGGTCGACCCTGGAATAGATTGTATTTAAAAAGGTATTATCCATAAAACTCATGATAATTTTGCGAATATCATTTACTTTCACAGAGGTTATTAAAATTACAAATTTTAAAATTCTTATTGCGATTAGCTTTCATTAAAGAAAGACGCAAAAGTTTATTTCCGATCAGCTTTCATAAAAGAAAGACGCAAACTGTGATCAGGATTCAAAAAAGAAAGAAAGCCGCAGAAATTTTACACATGCAAACATTTGTGGCGTACACCCTAGTTCGCGAAGCAACATTTCGCAAGAGGCAAAGTCCTAAAGTACGTCATTTAAGGGAGTACCTATAAGCATGGCTCAGGGGAAATGGAACACCACCAAGGAACCTGAGTACATGAAAATTACGGGGTACATAACCCAAAAGCGGGGTACCTATCCGGGTAAGACACCTTGGATTCTCAACCTAATCTTGCGATGTAACATGATTTAGGTTGGGAGACTAAGGTATACTCTCTTTCCCAAGAAGTGCAGAAAACGATCAAGGCGCCGAGGTACAGGGTTGAGTCAAGAGTGCCGGGCGGGTTTGAAGCACATTTTCCATTCTTGACAAGTCTTGGCAAATGATGCACTTGGCCCAAAGATACCCCATAGGGTGCAACCTCGTAACTATAAGCCCTATAGGCAAAAAGGATAATAGGTTGCGAATAAAAGCTGGTTGTTGGCAAAACCAGATGGGAAGATCTAACCTTGTATGGTCGATGTACGCTTCCTTGAAGGGGAAACCAAGAGTAAGATAAAGGGAATCACCCTCCATTAGGGAGATGATACGTGCTATACGACACAAATGTCATGAGGCTTTTTGTTCACAAGGACATAAAGACTTGTCATATTTGTGCAACAATCGTATTTATACGAGTAAAAATATATATATATATATATATATATATATATATATATATATATATATATATATACTCGCAGAATTAAATACAAAGATGTTAAGATGAGATCAATGGGTTATTACATGAAAGTGTGATAACGTCCTGCGATTTCATCGCAAGACGATAATGTCACAAGACTGTATATTCGCAAGTATATTCAGACTTGTCATATTATCGCAGACACAAAAATATTATTAAGATAAAGTCAAGGGGTTGAGGCATGCGAGTGCACCAACGTCCTGCGACTTTATCGCAAAAGAGGTGGCAAAGTAAGACCTTTACTTAGGAAGGCATGATAAGACCACAGAAACTAATGAACACTTTATTCGCAATCAAGGGCGGATATCTCATACTCATTAAATTCTTTAAAGATTGAATACTTCTTATACTTCTTCAAGAATGTCTCATAATTCTTATACTCCTTCAAGGATGTTTCATAATTCTTATACTTCTTCAACGATGTTTCATAATTTTCATACCTCTTCAAGGATATTTCATAATTCTTTACGGAGATTTCATGCTTCTTATACTTCAAGGGAAATATATTTTTATTTACTTCGCAACAACCTGGAACTTCGCAACTTAAACAGAGGCAAATATTCTAAGTACGAACAACAACAATTGATCACCTGAAGAGCAATAATAAGGGGAAAGGGAATACTAAGCTAAGTCTTTAAGCTATGTTATTTCTCTTCATATGATCAATTTATTCAATTTATGCAAGTCAATAAAGTGTTCAACTAGAGAAAAGTCAATTCATTATCGCAAAATATAGAATATACTTCTTAAGGAACATAAACAGTAAACAGAATTGTTCAACTGTAACCAAGAAAAAGAGTTCAAAAGAAAGAAGAACAAGAGAATTAACGATAACTTGGGAAAAAAAGTTTGTCATGCTTGGTCATCAACACTTTGTACTGGATCTTTAATATGAATAGGATCATCAGCAGTATTCGATTCTTGCGAAACATTACCCTTTGAAGAGCCCTCAGCAGGAACTTCTCCTTGAGGGATAGATTATTTTCCACCATAAAGTTCTTCATCGTCACTTTTGTAATCAAAATCACTATCAGGATCACGAGCAACTTCATCATAATATATTTCCAGAGGTTCAATTTTCACTGGAGGCAAGGATCGTGATAAGAGAACGTTGTTTACAAAGACTTGAGCTTTCAAATGACTTTCACGAAGAAGAGATTTCTGGTGGTTAGTATCTTCAATATCTTTGACATAAGCAAGATGGTTGAATCTTCGATTGGCACGATCACGAGAATTGATCAAACGAGAAGAAAACAAAGCGTTCTTCTTGTGAAGCTCAGAACAGGTGATCTCTAACCCAGCTTTAGCATTGCGAAGATTGTTCTCAGATTATGCGAGTGAAACAAAATTCAAAGGATCAATTATGCGAATATAGCAAAATTTAAAGGTATATCAGAGGCAGTCAAATTTTAATGACTACCTTCTCTTTTTGAAGTAAGAAATTGAGCTAAAGATAGACAACAATTCTTCATCTGATCCATAGCTTCATCAAAACCATCGCCAACTAATCCTTTAAGTCTGGATTGAAGCTTTTGATCTTTGGAAAGAAGATATTTTTTATCCTTCGCAAGTTTTATATTAAGGTTTTCTAGTTGGGAATAATCTTCTTTAAGTTTATTCCTCTTAGTGTTCAAGATTATATTCATATTAAGAAGGGATTTCTTCTCGGCAACAAAAGAACTTCTCTCTGCATCTGAAGACTTCTTTAATTCCTCAAGTTCACCTTTTAACAAATAAATGAGATTTTCTTGATCGCAACATTTACTCTGAAGAATATTCAATTGATGCGAGGAAACATCCATTGAATTCAAATACGAACATCTTTCTTATGATAAGGTTTTATTCTCTTCTAATGGGGTTTCTATTCTTAAATCGGTTTTAGTTAAATAAGAAGTGAGCTGAGATATGTCATCATTCAAAAATTTGTGATCATAAATTAGTTGAGTATTTTCTTGAAAAAGAGCATCTAAATTGTCAAGAGAACATGAGTAAAGACTAGATAAGTGGGAAAATTGGTTCAAGAGACTTTCATGCTTGGCTCGAAACTCTTCTGCAACTGATTCATGATGAAGTATCAACATTCTACATTTCTGGATTGATTCTATAAAGGGAATGGGTTTTAATGGGTGTTTCAAACATACGAGAAATAGAAACAAACAAAAAGAGAAAATATAAGGATAACAACAATACCTTTTAATGCATCATTTCTCTTACGAAGGATTGCACAATCTAGAGAATCATTTTGAAGCTGATGATTCTCTATACGAAGATTCTCACACTCCGCTTTCAAAGACTCCTGAGTTTGGCGAAGCAACTCAACTTGTTTTTCCAAGGATTGACGCGAAATAGAAACATCAGGGTTGATGAAGTTGTTAAGTATTTCGCAAAATTCAGACTACGAACGAACATTAGAAGACCTCGCAGTATTGCTTAAAACATCAGATAACATCTGTAAAACTAAATAAATCCCATCTCGAACTTCTTGAGGAAGGGGAGAAGAATTTGAAGAAATAAGAGCAAGTTGTAAATTGCTTGGAGCAACGGCATTCAAAGGAATTGGAGCTAAAATAGGTTTTTCACAAGAAGGGGTTGAGAAGGTAACTTGCGAAGGTTGATCTTGAATAAGTGTTGATAAATTGACAGGGGTGGGAGACTGAAAACTGGGTAATGGAGTAGAGGCAGGGGTTTGCGAAGAAGTGCTTTCACGAGGGGGAGAGGGAAACTCTTTATCCATCACAGGAAGTAAAATAACTGATTGAAATTGATGGCTTAGATTTGATATTACGAGATCTCTTGGTAGGGTTGGATTCTTCACCAACCTACGAATCAAAATGTAGATTAAAAACTGAGGCAACAATATATTGTTTCAGAAAGAAGACAGAGTATTTTAACTACCTTTTGATTCTCGGATCTTCTTCTTCGAGGGTTAGGATTGGAGCTTTTAGTTGGAGATTTCATTTGAAAAGTAATTTTGCTAAAAGAAATCAAAATCAAATAGTGAATTAAATATTCAGTAATAATAAAAAGAGATAAACAAGCAAAAGATGCAAGAGATAAAAGAATAAAATTACCTCGGAGAACTTCGATGATGGAATTAACAATAGTGAAGAGGAGGAAACAAGCAAAAGATGCAAGAGGATGAAATGATGAGAAGAAGAAATGAGGGATGAAATGTGAGAAGAAGATGAAAAGAGAAGGTAAAAAAGACAAGGAAGGGAATAAAAGGAGTATTTATAAGGGAAAGTTAAGAAAATACGGTTACAAAAGACGTGTTCGAATTCCGAAACGAATAAGTAACGGTCATATTCTCACGATCATTTCTTCTTCACAGAAATGATGTGAGAAGAGGCAAAATGTAGGAACAGAATATCGCAAGATGTAAGGTTACAAACACAGTAACAAATACAAGAGAGAAGTATTTCAAAATAATGCGATAATAGAAGAGGCACGAGAGAAGTATGAAGGGTTTGCGAATATAGAATAAACTCACAATCAAAGGTTACGATGTTTCGCAAGGATATATGTAGCTATACAGATTTCACTATATATAGTAGTTCAAATGTAGAATTAAAGAGGTTCTTTTAGTGAGTGTTAGAACAAGTCTTAGGAGAGATAATAAAGAAAGTTGTAACTATTCTAATCTCCATTAACATATTTCTTGGTAATCAATTGAAAGAATTAATCAAGATTGCCTTTTTCATCAAGAACTTCTTAAAGTTTTATGTAAGTACTGAATATCGCAAGATAATAGTTCACGAGTATCGTAATAAATAAAGGAGAAAAGAGATATAAAATGATACGATGATAGAAGTAGCGCGGGGAAATATGAAGTTTTGCGAGGATGAAGTAATTTTGCGAGTATGAATTGCGATACTTCGCAATTCATATACAGCTGTATAAGTTTTACTATAAATAGGAGTTCAAATGTAAAATTCGAGAGGGTTTTTGATTGAGTGTTAGAAAATATCTTAGGAAAGAGAATAGAGAAAGTTGTAACTATTCTAGTTCCAGTTAGATACTTCTTTGTAATCAATTGAGTACATTAATAAGAAAATTGTTATTCATCATCAAGAACTTCTTGAGTTTTTACTAATTCTATTGAGGGTGTAGTTGTAGGTTATTCTGCAACTACATAATTGGCGCTAGAAACATGGATTTGAAGAATTCCTGTACCAGAAAAATGACAAGAAGAAGAAACACATCAGAACCATTAACTGAAGTAAGAAGAAGTGTAAGATTAGCAGGAGGAGAAGCAAATATAACAGGAGAACCTAGTAGGAGAAGGAGTAATCGAAGAAATCAAGCTCAACAAGTAGGAGATCATGATCAAGTGAGTATACACACTTGGAGAACTAATACACCTGAAGAAGAAGATAGAGAACCACAAATCAGAGAAAATGGGAGGTTGATGGGAGGAACAATTCTTGAAAAGAAAGGGAGATGTTAGAAACATTGAGACAAGGAATCCAAAAAGAACGAATGATTGAAGCTGAAGAACGTGCCAAATTAACAAGACAAAATCAAGAATTGAGGATGGAAAATGAGATGTTACAAAGGAGGAAATCTCAAAGTGTTGCAAGATCAAATGTTAGAACAGAAAGAGAAGGACAAAATTCACCGATAATCAATAATGAAAATAATATGCAAGAACAAGAGCAGAATCAAAGTGAAAGAAATCAAGAGAATCGTTTCATTTTAATACCAAACCATGAACAAAGCATGGAGAATTTACGAACAAGACCAAATCCTAGAGAAAATAATCAGAATCGAGAGGAAGAACAGAAACTTATGGAAGAAACTGAGAGACAACAAGCAATACATCAAAACAATCACGAGAATGGAGTAAGAAGACATGAAGAAGTTCGTAACAAACAAAATGTTGAGTATGAAAGAATTAAGAGAAGAATTGTAAATCAACAAACAGAAGTGGAAAGGAATGAACCAAATTCTCGAATCAGAGTACAAGTAAATCAAGAAGAAATAAGTCACAGAAGAAGGAGAAATGAAGAAGAAGAAATTCCTGATATTCGCATGAGAAGAATGAGAAGAATAGAAAGGGAAGAACAAGAATTTCAAGATGCTATGCAACTGAACAATTATGATAATTTAGAAAGAAGATATTTGAAAAATTATGCAAATGAAAACATTAATGAAGAATATGATAGAATGCGAAGGATCGCAAGGGAGGAAGCGCAAGAACGTAGAAGAAGAGAAGCTGCATTAAAAAGACCAATGGATGAGAATTCTGAGGCAAATGCACGAATCTTTCGAGAATTAGCAGAAATGAGAGGGATGATAAACAATAGAAGAGGAGGAGATAGAAGGCAATTAGATGAAGCAATAGAAGAAGCTGCAAGGAATCCATTTGCTAGAGAAGTACAATTGGGAGGAATTCCACCAAAATGCAATTTTCCCACACTTACCAGTATCTTTGATGGGACTTCATGTGCTATTCAGCACATTAAAGCATACATAAGATGCATGTTATAATGGGAGAATCATGATGTTGTGTTATGCAAGTACTTCGCATCAAGTTTAACAGGGGAAGCTTTAAAGTGGTTCGAAGGACTCCCTAAGAACACTATTACATCATTCAGTCATTTGCAATCAACTTTCCTCGGAGCATATATCACAAATCACTCTTCACGGCTAGGTATTGAAGATGTATTTGGTTTAAAACAAAGAGTGGGTGAAAGTTTGAAGCATTTGGTAAGACGATGGAAGACTATGTGCAGTGATATGGCAGGGCGTGTGGATGAGAGATACTTGATTCTGTCCTTCATAAATGCGATGTTCGCATGACTGAACAATTGTATGTTCAAATCTTCAGAAGAAAGAATTCCATAATGATGACAGAGTTACGAGAATTGCAAGAAGAATACATTATATTAGAGGAAAAGCAAAACAGTATGGAGTCATATCCAGTAGAAAACACTAGCAATCAAGAGGGAGGAGAAAATTTACTTCCCAAAATAATCAATGTAGTAGTAGGTACTTCGCAAACATCCTCACAAACTTCTTCGCAAATTTCAGAAGAGAAGAAAATCAATGATAGCCAGCCAAAGATGGTAGCAATGGGCAGTAGAGATCAAGAAGAGTATGATAGAGAGAATAATTTCTATAATCGAATAGGAAATAACCAAATTCCAAGACTAGATCAACAACAAGAAAATTATGGGGGACAAAGGCAAAATTATTTTGGACAAGGGAACCAGAGACAAAATTATAACAACGGTCAAGGAGGTCAAAGAATGGTAAGGGAAGAGATAAAGTTGCCACCTTTGAATACAAGTGTAGAAAAGATATGGCAAGCAATTATCCTGGTAGAGAATATACCAACTCCATGGAACATGGGAAAGGAACCACCAATGGGTCCAAGAAGTCATGAATTTTGTTCATATCATCATTTCCATGGACATTCTACAAATAATTGCCATAATATCAAGAGGATAATCTTGCGAATGATTGATCAAGGAAAACTAAATCAATTTTTACTTAAGCATTCTGATGCAACAATTACCACAAGGATCCAAGCCATAACTCGCAGGTAGAACACAACAAAAGAAAAGGGAGAAGAAATCCTACATATAGAAGTGGGGTCAAAAGCAAGGAATGTTTTCTGTAATTCCATTGTTCATTCATATAAAACCATAGAGGATTTTCATGATAATGTGTTAAGCAGGGTATATGCGAGGGATGGTGAAGGAAAGGAAGTAATGAACATCGCAAAAATTTCACGACTTGAAGAATGGAAGAAACGTGAAATTTCTTTTGAAGCCACTGAAATTCCAGAAGGTTGTGAAGCACATGATAATCCATTGGTAGTAAGATTAGCAATCTACATGAATATGGAGGAAAACGAAGATGATATGGAGGAAGAATCAATTGGTCTTAATAGGATTTTGATTGATACGGGAAGTTCTGTCAATATCCTCTTCTATTCTGCTTACAAAACTATGGGGGGGAAAAGATGCAGATTTAATACCTTCTACTTATAGAATTTATGGTTTTAATGGAACTGCCAACAAGCCCAAATGAGAAGTGAGCATGCGAATTCCATTGAGTGGAATGCGAACTGAAATTATGTTCTGCGTTGTTGATGTCGAATCACCATATAATGCTTTGATAGGAAGACCATGGCTTCATGGAATTCTAGGCGTAGCTTCCACTCTACATCAGTGCATAAAATTTCCTCATATGAAGGGTATTGGAATTATCAAGGGTGATTGAAATTTGAGGGAAAGAAATGTTACGATACAGAAGTAGAAGTTTGCGAAGGAAAAACTGCTGAGAAGGAAAATTGGAGAAAAAGAGCAAAGGCTGTGAAAAGAAGTGAAAATTTAATGGCAGAGGATTAAGGAAAAAGAGGATAAAGTTACGTTGATAATCATACAAGAAATTTACGATGATAATAAGGGATTGTGATTTGCGAAGAAAGAAGAAGGAAAATAATAAAACAAGAAGGTAATCAGTATGTTTACTCGTGGAAATAAGGTATGTGGTAAAACAAAAATTTTATTTCGTGATAAATTTTACGAATATTGTTTGCTCGCAGGAAATTGGGAAAAGTTACGAATTTCAGAATTTATATTCCGATTAAAATTTCATTAATTTGCGAATAAAAGACCGCAATCTGTGATCAGCCTCCAAAAAAGAAAGAGAGCCGCAGAAAATTTTATACAGGAAAACCTTTGTGGCGTACACCCTAGTTCGCGAAGCTATATTTCGTAAGAGGCAAAGTCCTAAAGTACGTCATTTAAGGGGGTACCTATAACGTGGCTAAGGGTAACCGGAACACCACCAAGGGCCCTTAGTACATGGTAAAAAATTTGGGGTACAACCCAATAATGGGGTACCTATCCGGGTTAGACACCTTGGATTCTCACCTAATCTAACGACATTACGCAATATAAAATGCGGTGTAAGAGGATTTAGGTTGGGCGACTAAGGCATACTGTCTTTCCCAAGAAGTGCAGAAAATGATTAAGGTGCCGAGGTACACGGTTGAGTCAAGAGTGTCGGGTGAGGTTGAACCACATCTGCCATTTTTGACAAGTCTTGGCAAATGATGCACTTGGCCCAAAGATACCCCATAGGGTGGAACCTCGTAACTATAAGCCCTATAGGCAAACATGATAAGAGGTTGCGATCAAAAGCTGGTTGTTGGCAGAACCGGATGGGAAGAGCTAACCTTGTATGGTCGATGTACGCTTCCTTGAAGGGGAAATCAGGGGGAAGATAAATGGCAGCACCCTCCATTAGGGAGATGATACGTGCTATAAGACGCAAATGTCACGAGGCTTCTTGTTTGCGAAAACATAAAGGCTTGTCATATTTGTGCAACAAATGAAGTTCTGCGAGCCTTCTAAAAAAAAAAAAAAAAAAAAGAATAAAGAACTCGCAGAACATAATAAATAAGTTAAGATGAGATCAATGGGTCACCATATGAAAGTATGGAGACGTCCTGCGATTTCATCGCAAGACGGAAATGTCATGGGGCTTTATGTTCGCAAGAATATTTAGGCCTGTCATATTGTCGCAACAATTCCTGAAGAGGCTAAAATACTATACAAAGAGGTTAAGATGAGATCAATGGGTTTTTGCATGAAAGTGTAAGAACGTCCTGCGATTTCATCGCAAGACGATAATGTCACGAGGTTGTATGTTCGCAAGAATGTTCAGACTTGTCATATTATCGCAAATACAAAAATTTACTACAAAAGAGGTGGCAAAATAAGACCTTTACTTAGGAAGGCATGATAAGACCACAGAAATTAATGAAATTCATTGCATTAACATCATTGAAGAAATTATACAAGAATATACATTATGAAGATCTGAAAAGAAGATAACTTTGTCAATATCATTGAAGAATTTTTACAAGAAGTCCTATCAAAGAAGACAACATCAGTGAAGAATTTTAATGAAGACTTAACAAAAGATGCGATTTTGATAGCAATCAAATACAGATAAGTTCATATTCGTAAAAATTTACGAGAATTGCATACTTCTTATACTTCTCCATATATTGAATATTTCTCCAAAAGATTGAATACTTCTTATAATTCTTCAAGAATATCTCATATTTATACTTCTTTAACGGATATTTAATTTTGCGAAGGTTAAGTACTTATTATACTTCTTCATACAATTCTTATACTTCTCCATATATTGGGCAATTCTTCATGAATTGGATACTGCTAGTACTTCTTCAAAGATATTTTATACTTCTTATACTTCTTAAGGATATTTCATATTTCGTATACTTCATACTTCTTATACTTCAAGGGGAGATTTATTATTTACCTCGCAGCATTCCACAGAAGGAAAAAAGGCTTATATTTCTTATACTTCGAAGGGAGGACTTTTTATTCATAATCACAATCAGACAAAACTTCGTAAGATAAATTGAGAAGGATATTCTAATACTTCCAGCAAGAGTTGATCATCTGAAGAGCAATAATAAGGGGAAAGGAATACTAAGCTAAGTCTTTAAGATATATTATTTCTCTCCACATGATCAAGTTATGCGAATAAGGGAAACAAATATCAAAGAAATATTAATTCAAATTAAGCTTTGAAAAAGAAATTGTTGGATTAATTCAAAGTGCAATCAAGAAGAAAGTGTTATATCGAAAAGAAGCAGTAACAGGACATACAAAAAAAAAAAAAGAGTGAAGTTATTTTTCAGGCGATTTATCCCCATCAAAATGATCTTCTTCTTCAACTTCACTATCATTTTCAACTTCACTTTCAGAGATTTCCAGATATGGAGTATCTTCAGGAATTTCTTCATAAAGGAGCGTATGGTACTTCTTGAGAGGAATTTCATTATCTTCGCAAATCTTGCTAGTCATCTTAGCTCGAAAACGCTTGACATATAAACTATGGTTATGCTGGGAAATTAGAAGCTGAGATCTCAAGTCAGAAATTTTCTTATTACGATTAGCAAGGAGAGTTTCCAGATCATTATTCATCTTCGCATAATTTTCTGCAGCAAGGAGAGAAATTAAGGAATTGGTTAGCAAATTACGAAGGAAAAGTAACCAAAATAATTACCATCGCAAAGAATTTACCTTCTAGTTGCTTCTTATCATTACGAAGAGAAGAATTTTCAAGCTTTAATTGATTATTCTCCTCAAGAAGAGAAGAATTATCAATTGCGATGCTCGCAGATTGTGAATTATCTTCGTGACGAGATATTAATTCTGCGTTATCAATATTTAGATCTTCTATTTTCTGACGGAGACTTGAATTTTCAACCTCTAACTTCTTACAACGATTCAAAGTTTTCTTCTCAGCAATAGAATGACGTCTTTCCCAATCAGAAGCAGCTGCACAACTAACTCTTCCAACCTAAACAAGAAAAAAGGGGTTAGAAATCAAAAAAAAAATACAAAATAAAAATTAAAATAAGGGAAATAAACAAGGAATAGAGAAGAAACTTACCATGCTACCTAAAGCATATAATGAAGCAGGAGAGACGAATCTTGAAATTCCTTTGAGGGAATTATTATCAATTACGGTAGGAACTTTACAAGCCTTCGCAATAAGTTTGCGAGCATTCTCTGTAGGAGAATTTCCTAATCCACGAGAAGAATGGAGGAAAGCCTCAGAGATGCTAACCATTGTTGAGGAAAAAGTTTCTGGGATACTATAATCTTCATTTCCACCTTAATCAACATCATTATCATCATCTCCTTTGTCAAAAAGGGTATCGGAATTAGAACTAAAGTCCTTCTCAGGAAATTTATCATCTTCATCACCAAGATCTTCCTCAATGTTCTCATTAGAAGAAATTACATTGGAATGAGATTTGGTTGAGAGTATCTTCTTTTTCCTCCTCTCGTAAACAACATCTTGAAGTTTTCTTTTTCCTTTGAGAAGAGCATCATCTTGACTACCAGAATCTTGGGAGACCTTCGCAGAACAAAGAGTTTGTTGCCTCGCATGTAAGCCTTTTAGAAGAAGTAGAACTCTTATTTTCACTAAAGCAATCTCGGAAGAAGTGGAACCTGTAAATTCAAATAAGGATAAGAAACAGAGGCAACAATATATTGTTTAGAAAAATACAAGAGTGTTTCTTACCTCATTTGAAATTAAAGGGTAACAAAAAGATAAGGAGGTGGAAGTACATACATTTCTAAAAACCCAAGGTTGATAATAGCGATTCTGAAGGTTCGAGGAAGTTCTACTATCAGTAATATAAGAACCTGATAACATTAAAGGGTACTTATACCAATCTTCATCATTAGAACGACGAGGTGTCTTATTATTTCCTGAAGCATAATCAATATCTTGCATGAGAAGATCATCTGCTGCGATATTAGCTTTACGATGAAGACGAACACCCCAACGATTATATTCTTTCCTCGCAGGAATTAGTGTGTAATTCTTGAAGAAACCCTCAACTGTATAATTCGCAACAACAATTTCTATATTTTCAAATCCAGGTTTCCTAAGATCAACTGAATACAAAGATTTCCCAAAAGCGGAACGATTTGCGAATTCAACTAAGAGGAGAATACAATCACCAGTCAATTGGTAAATAGCACAAGAAAAATTGGGGTGGGAAATAATTTCGTAAAATAAAGGAAAGTTAACATCATAAAGAGGAAGAGGAAGACCTGCGAGGATTTGACCTCGTGAGATTAAAATTTTCTGATCATCCCAAACATAGTTGGTAAAGAGCTTCACACAGAGAGAAGATTTATTATCATAACCTTCAATCTCAGAAAGAATAAGGTCTCTATCATCAAGTTCCGCATTAATTTGTTCAATAGTTTTCTTCTTTGGTGCCATTGAATATAAGAGGGAAAATAGAAAGGAAAAAAAGATTGCAGAGGCAGAAGTGGTGAAGAAGATGAATAAGAGAATAAAAAGCTAAAACAAAGGATAATATTTATAAGAGAGTTTGATGAAGATAAAAACTCATTAATACGAGTAAGCGTGAACGGTTGAAAAGAACGGTTACGAAGAAACGTGTCAGAAAGATAAGGGAAAAGTAAAAAGACGTGTTGCGAACCTGATGGGTGGTAATAACTACACTAAATTTACGAGAATAGGGATTCTCATGACATTTCTTCTTCGTAGAATTGACATGAGAAGAGGCAAGATGTAAGTACTTAGTATCGCAAGATAATAGTTCACGAGTATCGTAATAAATAAAGGAGAAAAGAGATATAAAATGATACGATGATAGAAGTAGCGCGGGGAAATATGAAGTTTTGCGAGGATGAAGTAATTTTGCGAGTATGAATTGCGATACTTCGCAATTCATATACAGATGTATAAGTTTTACTATAAATAGGAGTTCAAATGTAAAATTCGAGAGGTTTTTTGAGTGAGTGTTAGAAAATATCTTAGGAAAGAGAATAGAGAAAGTTGTAACTATTCTAGTTCCAGTTAGATACTTCTTTGTAATCAATTGAGTACATTAATAAGAAAATTATTATTCATCATCAAGAACTTCTTGAGTTTTTACTAATTCTATTGAGGGTGTAGTTGTAGGTTATTCTGCAACTACATTTTAAAAATTCTACTGAGGGTGTAGTTGTAGGATTTCCTGCAACTACAGTAGTTGCATGAAATCCTACAATACATCCCTCACAAGAATTCATAACAATCAACACATTTCTTAAGATCAATAACGACACTTTTTATTAATTGAATCTAGAAATTTTACAAGAAGGAAATGAAATAAAAAATACAACACTGTTTTGAACTTTCTCTCTCCTCAAAACTTTCTCAACACTCCAAAAATTATCTCCCCTTCCTTACGCCTGATCGGCTCCTTATATAGTGTATTACATAGTGGATGACAGCTAATCTACCCTTTATTTTCGGATCTGTCTTGCGGTATTTTCGCAAGTATACAAATGTTAAAATTCGCAAACATCCTAAATTTCGCTAGATCATCACACTTTTCTCGTGGTTAAGCTGTTGTCATTCGTTACGTCATTTCTATAGTTAATCTGCGACGGCTTCGCAGTGTACTTTTGATGGTGATTTCGCAAGATCATTGCTATTGCGATATTCTGATCCTACATATTGCCTCTTCTCATGTCTTCTCTGCGAAGGGGATAATGTCATGAGAAACTGTACTTCAAAATTCCGCAGCTGTTCATCTTTCCATATTCTTTTGTACTGACACGATTATGTATTCTACGCAGTAATTATTACACGTATCTTTTCTTCCACCCATTTCTTGACACGTCTTTTTCAACCGCTATTTCTCAACCATTCACGTCTACTCTTCGCATTAAGTGTGTTTATCTTCTCGAGATATCTTCTTGTAGTTGCAGGAATTTCCACACTACACCCTTGTTAAGATTCTATACAAATCTATTGGAAATCAATTAAACTTCAAAGATTTAAACGACACTTTACTATTCAAATTTCAGAAATGCTTACAGAATTGGAAGAAATCAAGATTACAAATATTCTCTTGAAGTTTCTCTCTCCTCAAGACTCTTTCAACTCTCAAAAATAAATCATCCTTTGCTGGATCTATCGACCCCTTTATATAGGGATTTACATAATGGATGACAACTAAGTTTTCCTCCTATTTCGGATCTATTCTGCGATCTCATCGTGATCGCTACAATATTCTCTATCGCAAGAATGATGATCATCGCCGGATCAACATATTCTTATTTTATTTCTTCCATCGTCAGTTTCTTTTGGATATTCTGTGACACTCGTGAAACGTTGTTAATGGATTGGCAGTGACGCTCGCAGAAACATTGTTAATATCGCAGAAATAACGTTGTAGCGATATTCTGGTCCTACATCTTGCCTCTTCTCATGTCTTTTCTGCGAAGTAGAGAAGATCATGAGAACTTAAAATGCCATAATTGCTTATCTTTTCAGACTTCCCCGTTCTGACACGTTTCTATGTCCTTCGCCAGCTGTTTTCATGAATTCTTTCTTCCAATAATTTTTTGACACGTCTCCTCTAACCGCTGCGATCTGACCACCCACGTCTTTTCTTTGCATTAATTGCCTTCATCTTCTTCGAGAAATTTCTTCTTCTATAAATACTCTTCTCATTCCTTTCCTTTTTATCTTTTACTTTCTTCTTCTTTCTCTCCATACCCTCTCTGCAAATTTTACTGTTCTTCCGTGAATTGCGCTTCTGTTACTTTTGTGATTTCTTTCTTCTTTTCAACCTTTTCTTTCATTCCCATACTCAAAAATGGTTGTTGCTGGTACCAAAAAAATTGAAGACCTTTAATGAGATGCGTGAGAAACTCAAAATTAAAGGTTTTAACTTGTCTTTAATTCCAGATCAGGATTCTAGATCTGAACTTTCTCTTAAATTATTTACCGATGATCAATGTTCTCGCGAAAAAATCATAGTATCGCTAGGACAACTTGAAGCTGGTCTTCCCATTCCTCTCTATGACCCAGAACTTCCATTATTTTATCAAATAATTTCTAACGAAAGGTTCTCGCGAGCGATATATCAACTAGGTGGAGATTGTATCAGATTTCTGCTTGAATATGCTTCTCGCGGTGCTAATAAAGGAACTCTCTACCCAGAATCTCCAAAGAATCCTCCATTTAAAGATGTCCCCATTGTTTCTGCGGATTATACTGTGGACAACTTCTTTGTAAATTATAGTATAGTACCTATGAAGAGGTATAGCACCTGTTGGGGTGTTCGTTTGAAAAAAGAGAAGGTCGCTGGTGACAAAGCTCTTATGTTGGATATTTATTTTCATACATCTACCAACCAAGGTCCTCGCCATTCTAGCGATGACAAGTGGTTCATCTTTCCATTATGTCTTGAAGGTCCTTATATATCTGGTTCTCTACCATTACCTGCGAATCTCTCAGAGTATGACCCATGGGTCTTCAACTGGCCTGAAAGATCTAAAGAAGTATATTCTCTCAATTTTTTATATTATTATCATTTGCTGTCTTCTTTATATTCTCGCTAACTATTTTGATCTTTCTCAGATTGATAGAATGAAACTCAGCTATCAAACTCTTAGGAAACCCAACACTTTATTAGCTCTTAAATCTTTTACGGATGAAGTAAGAAATATCTCCTCACAAATTTTAACAATATATTATTGCCCCTATTTCTTATCTTCATCTGTGCTCGCAGGAAATTGAAGAACTACCGGCAATAAAACTCGTGAGAACTAAGGAGAAGTCTTCAAAGGATAAATTTGTTGTTCCTCCTAAAGGAAAATCTTCTGCCCCTCGCGGTGGAGAATCTGGCGATCATGATAAAAATATTGTTCCTCCCAAAGGGAAACCTTCTGCCCCTTGTGGTGAAGATTCTGGCGATCCTCCTTTGAAGAAAAGGAAAACCCGACCCTCTTCTTCTTCAACTCCTCAACCTATTCCAGAATCCCCAAATGTTGAATTTGACAAGGATAAATATGAAGAAGATTTTAATAATAATGATAGCAGATTCCCTTCTATGAAGAACTCTTCTTCATTTGATTCTTCAATGGCCCATTTATCCAGAATTTTTAGTGATATTTCCCACATCATAACTTGTAATGACGAGGATGAAGTTATTAACAAGACATCCCAAGCTCTTGCCAGTGTCTACGATGCTCCCATAATGGTGGACAATGATTATCTCCAAGGAGTCTCACGATCGCTGACTCCTAGTCTTTTAAATTCTCTTGGTGCCTTGGTACGTTTTCATTTCTTCAATTTATTTATATATTTTCTCCATCGCTAGATTTTAATTTATATTTTTCTTTCGCAGGTTGGAAGATCTTCTTTTGATGTTGCTTCTGATTTAGATAAAAGACGTGCCAACTCTGAAGAGAAAGCTGCTAAACTTCGCCAGGATAAAGAAAAATTATAATCTGAAGTTATTGAGCTTCGCAAGAAGAATAAACAGCTGGAGACTGAATCTTCAGTTGATAAGCAAAAGATCTCTGATCTTGATAGAGCTAACCAACAACTCTATGGTATGACTGATTTCCTTTCTCTCTTAATTCTTTTTACTCTATCGCAGCTTATTCAAGCGATCACTTTTAACTTGCAGATATTTATGGTCTTACTGACGAGGCTATACTCTTTCAATCTTTCCCTGAACCTGTAGATGATAATACTCTTCTTGTCTATCTTAATAATTCTTTAAGTAATTTCTCAGATGATAAGATTAAATCCCTCTCCATAGATGAACTTAGATCCAAGCTTAATCTCTTAAAAATTGAACACAGATTCAATTTAGGTTTGACTGACAAATATAAGCGTTTTTATCTTGATTCAAAGAAATAAATAGATAGATTAAGACAGAAGAATAGCGATCTTATTGACGAGAAAGATCTTGCCATCAAAAAGGGTTCCAAGACTCTAGCTGACTTCCATAAGACTCTTCTTAACGTTAAAATGGAAAGAGATAAGCTTATCTGCGAGAATGAAGATCTTCTTGCGAGGGAAACTCAAGTTCGATCTCGTCTTCTTATAAATAGCGATGATGAGTTTTCTTGGGCTACAAAGATTCTTGATAATTCTAGAAATGATTTAGGTGTAAATGTTAGCCTTCAAGTTGAACATGCAGCTTTAATTAGGGATATGATTTCTGAAAGAGAAGGTTGTTAGTTGTTCTTCCTCTCGCTATTTTATTATTTTCATTATTCTTCTCTACAAAACTTATAACTTGTTGTCATATATTCTCGCAGGAGCTGAAAAAAGATATCTTGAAAGAATTGGGGAACTTGAAAATGAGAAGAATCAGCTCACGAATATTCTTGCTACTCGCAATAATAAATATTCACGATTGAAAGAGCAGTTTGACATTACCACCGCGGATTTCAATAGATCTCTCATTGTTGTTCGTAATGATTCCGTTAAGTTGGTCTGCAATGATCATGGAATTTCTCCTTCTATATATCCTGATCTTGCAAAGGAAATCCACGCGATAATCCAAAATTTTAACATCTCTGATAGCGAAGTTGAGGATTCTGACGAGGATGAAAATGATAATGATAATGACGAAGGAGAAAAATCTGGTGGAGGAGAAGAATCTGATAAGAATAAAGATAGTGATGATAATGATGAAAGGGAGAAATCTGGCGATGAAGAGAAGTCTGATAAATAGGATGGCGATGAATCTAGCTAGTTCTTATTTTTCCCTCTATCTTCTTTGTATATTTATTTTCTTCTTTCTGTAACATTGCTGCGAGTTTCTCCAATTCTGTAAATTTCTTTTGCTTCTATCTGTATGAATTTAGAAAACAATTCTTTTTCTACAAATTAATCAATCAATATAATTATTATCCTTTAAGTATCTATGCAAATTTATCATTTAACAATCTCTATGCAATTTTTATATGGTGGATTAATAATAATTTCATCGCTCTTATGCATTCCCATACTTGCCTCTATTATTCATCTGCAATTTTCTTATTTTCATTATTCTTCTCTACAAAATTTCTAACTTGTTGTCATATATTCTCGCAGGAGCTGAAAAAAGATATCTTGAAAGAATTGGGGAACTTGAAAATGAGAAGAATTAGCTCGCGAATATTCTTGCTACTCGCAATAATAAATATTCACGATTGAAAGAGCAGTTTGACATTACCACCGCGAATTTCAATAGATCTCTCATTGTTGTTCGTAATGATTCCGTTAAGTTGGTCTGCAATGATCATGGAATTTCTCCTTCTATATATCCTGATCTTGCAAAGGAAATCCACGCAATAATCCCAAATCTTAACATCTCTGATAGCGAAGTTGAGGATTCTGACGAGGATGAAAATGATAATGATAATGACGAAGGAGAAAAATCTGGTGGAGGAGAAGAATCTGATAAGAATGAAGATAGTGATGATAATGATGAAAGGGAGAAATCTGGCGATGAATAGAAGTCTGATAAAGAGGATGGCGATGAATCTAGCTAGTTCTTCTTTTTTCCCTCTATCTTCTTTGTATATTTATTTTCTTCTTTCTGTAACATTGCTGCGAGTTTCTCCAATTCTGTAAATTTCTTTTGCTTCTATCTGTATGAATTTAGAAAACAATTCTTTTTCTGCAAATTAATCAATCAATATAATTATTATCCTTTAAGTATCTATGCAAATTTATCATTTAACAATCTTTATGCAATTTTTATATGGTGGATGAATAATAATTTCATCGCTCTTATGCATTCCCATACTTGCCTCTATTATTCATCTGCAATATGAAAAAAAAATTGAGTAGAGATTAGATATTATCTTTAAATAAATTTTGCTTTGATATTTGCGATGTTATCGCTAACAACAACTGCGATTATTATCACAGTAATCTTGTGGTCTTATTATGCCTTCCTAATTAAAGGTCTTACTTTGCCACACCTTTTTCTTTTTGCGACAAAATCGCAGGACGTCTTTACATTTGCATGTATTGACCCATTGATCTTGCCTTATCTTTCTTCTTTGATTGTATTGCGACAATATGACAAGTCTAAGTTCTCTCGTGAGATCAAAGCCTCGTGACATTGCCGTCTTGCGATGAAATCGCAGGACGTCTTTACACTTTCATGTAAAAACCCATTGATCTCATCTTAACTTTTGGCTTGTTTCCTCTGTATAATTTACGTCACGCGACAATATGACAGGCCTAAATGTTCTTGCGCTCATAAATCCCCATGACATTTCCATCTTAAGACACTTATCAGCTCCCTAATGGAGGGTGCCTCCCTTATCTTCCCCCTGGTTGCCCCTTCAAGGAGGGCACATCGGCCATACAAGACTAGCTCCTCCCATCCAGATTTACCAACAACCAGCTGTTTTCAAAGCCTCTTGTCCTTTATGCCTATATGGCATATAGTTACAAGACTGCACCCTAAGTGGGGTTTTCTTCAGGCCAAGTGCATCATAGCCAAGACTTACCAAGAATGGCAAGGGAGTTTCGTACGCCCTTGGCACCCTTGGCTCAACCGTGTACCTCGGAGCCTTGGTCATACTTTGCACTTCTTGGAAGAGATTCTCGGTCGTCCAACTAGGGTATAACCATATATAGTTGGAAATCCAAGATCTCTCTCCCGGATAGGTTTTCTTTAACCCCAACATCTGCATGACTCAGGATCCAGCAACGGTATAACCTTACCCCTGAATCATGTCGAGAGATACCCCCTCCTATGACGCGCTATTAGGTCTTACATTTGCCTCTTGCGAAATTTTATTCGCGAACTAGGGTGCACGCCATAAAGGTTCGTCCCATTCTTTAATCTCTGCGATATTTTATTCGAGCTTCTCGCGAGTATTGTAACTCTGAAAGAATTTCATAACTTTGATCTTCTTTCTTTATGTAAAATCTTGCGATTCTTTCATATTCTATTCAATTACATATTCTTCAAACAAATCATTCATAGAGTTCTCTAAAGTTCATCATTTTACCTCTCTACTTACTATTACATATGCTATGTTTTACTGTTGTTCCTTTTTCTACGAGATGCTCGCCATCAGATTTCACATCCTCTTTCTGCTCTATTGTATCAATCATTAACCTTTCACATCTCTGTTGTAGTTTGATTTTGTACTTCCAACTGCTATTCTTCTCAGCTCTTTCCTCGCAAGACTTCATATCAATTTCATAACACTTCTTGCTTTCTCCCCAATCTCCTTTAATTACTCCAACACCTTTAGGATGAGGAAATTTAACACATTGGTGGAAAGTAGATGCTACACCTAATATTCCGTGTAGCCAAGGTCGACCAATCAGACCATTGTAAGGTGATTCAATGTCAACAACACAGAACAAGATCTTGGAAGTTATCCCTTTCAAGGGAATTCACATCTCAATTTCCCCTTTTGGTTTATTGGCAGTACCATTAAACCAATAGATTTTATATGTTGAGGGAATTAGATCTTCGTCTCTTCCACCCATTATTTTATAGGTATGATAAAATAGTATGTCAACAGAGCTGCCTGTGTCTATTAGAACTCTATTAATAGCCCAAGAATCTTCATTTTCATCACCATTTTCTTCATCTTCTTCCTCTATTTGCTTTGGGTTTATCTCTAGTCTTACCACCAATGGGTTATCATGCTGCTCGCCTGGTTCTGGTACCTCTTATGCATTGAAAGATATAGTTTGTTTCTGCCATTCTTCTAATGGCGAGCCTCTCGCGATATTCATTATCTATCTTCCATCTGTGTCTCTCGCGAAGACTCTGCTTAGAACATTATCATGGAAATCCTCTATTGTTCTATGTGAATGTACAATGGAATTACAAAACAGGTTCTTTGCTTTGGCTCCAACTTCTATTACGAATGATTCAGCTCCTTTTACAGTATTTACCCTGCGAATTTCTGAGTCTTTGGAGGCAATCGCTGAGATTGTGGATGTCCTACTAAAAAGTGATTTAGATTTCCTTGTTCAATCATCCTTAAAATTATTCTCTTTACATTCCTGCAGCCATTTACTGTGTGGCCATGAAAATGATGATAATGACAAAATTCTTGACTGCGATTGTTAGGATGTGGTTCTTTTCCCATGTTCCATGGAGATGGTATATTTTCCATTAAAATGATAGCTTCCCAAATTTTTTCTATACTAGCATTGAGAGGAGGTATCTTAATTTCTTCCCATATGATCTTCTGATTCCCTTGACTTCTGAAATTGTTTTGCTTCTGTCCACCATAAGTTTCTTGCGGCTGATCAAGCCTTTGAATCTTATTATTCCCACCGCGATTGTAATAATTCTTCTCCCTTTCATATTCTTCTTGATCTCGACTGCCCATAGATACCAATTTATGCTGGTTATCATTCTCTACTTTTTCTTGCTGCACTTGCGAGCTGCTCGCTACATTGTTTATCATTTTTGGAAGTAAACTCCCATTTGCTTCTCCGGAATTGGTGTTCGCGATGGGATATGATTCCATCTCATTTTGTTTCTCCTCCAAAGAAATGTATTCTTCTTGTAATTCTCGCAGTTCAGTCATAGTGATTGTATTCTTGACTCTGAAAATTTGTATGTACAGTAGATTGGTCGCGAACATTGCATTGATAAAAGACAAGATAAGATATCTCTCGTCAACTCTTCCTGCTATCTCACTGCTCATTGTCTTCCATCTTATGGTTAAATGATTCAGACTCTCGCCAACTCTCTATTTTAACCCAAACACATCTTCAATACCCGGCCGCGATGAATTATTGCTAATATACGCTCATAAAAATGTAGCTTGTAAATGATCAAAATAAGTTATGGTATTTTTTGGTAATCCTTCGAACCATTTCAACGCCTCGCCAGTTAAGCTGGATGCAAAATATTTGCATAGCACAACATCATGATTCTCCCATTGTAGCATACATCTAACATAAGCTTTGACGTGTTGAACAGAACAAGTAGTTCCATCAAAAATGCTGGTTAATGATGCTAAATTGCATTTTGGAGGTATCCCTCTTAACTGTACTTCTTGAGTAAATGGAGTTATCGCAGCTTCTTCAATAGCTTCATCAAGTTGCCTTCTACCTCCTTCTCTTCTATTGTTTATCATTCCTCGCATTTCTGCTAATTCTCTCAATATTTGCTTATTCTCAGCTGAGTTTTGTTCCATTGGCCTCTTTAACGCTGTTTCCCTTCTTCTGCGTTCTTTCCTTTCTTGTCTTGCGAGTTTTTGTGTATCTTCTTCTTCATCATCATCTCGTCTTTCTCTGCGATTTTCTCTTTCATCTTCCTCTTGATATCGTAACTGCCTATCTTCTTCTCTGCGGATTTCTTCATTTCTCCTCATTTCTCTTCCCTGTCTCTCTATTCTCCTATGTATCCTATCATACTCCTCCTGAATATTACCATTGTAGCGATTTTTCGTACGTCTTCTTTCTCGATTTTCATGATTATTTTGTCGCACTGCTTCTCGAAATTCATGTTCTTCTACTTCTGCCCTTAATCTTTCCCTCTCGCGGGCTAGACGTGCTTGTTCAGTGTAATGACTCTCAATTTCTTCTTCAATCATTCTTTGATTCTCTCGCCCATGTAATATCCTCCTACCTTCTTCTGGATTTTCTTCTTCAATTTGGTTGTTTCTTCCCTCTTGATTTCTATTGTCACGCGGATTATAGCGATCACCAATTATCTCTTCTTCTCTATTTTGCACTTCTCCTCGAGTATTTTCTCTAACATTTCTTATAGGGGAATTTTGCCTTGGTTCTTCTCTGAATGATCTTGAATTTGATCTAACAGTACTTCTTGATCTCCTTCTTTGTAACCTCAAATTCTCCATTCTTAGCTCATGATTTTGTCTTGTTAAATTCGCACGCTCTTCTTCCTGTATTCTTTGTCTCAAATCATCTACTATTTCACGTCCTTCATGAATTAATCCTCCAACCATTTCTTGATTTCTTTCTCCTTCTTCTTCATTTCTCAATTGTCGATTTTATGCTTCTTCTATCGAATCTGACCTCCAAATATGCACACTCACTCTATCATAATCTACATTCCTATCTTGTGTTTGTGTTTGTTGATTCGGTTGTTGAATTAAACTTTCTGCTTCATTTCTTATTCTATTTCTTCCTGATCTTATCCTTAAAGATTCTTCCAATTCACATGTTCCCTCACCTGCAAGTCTTTTACTTCTCCTCACATTTGTCGGTGGTTCTGATGTATTTCTTCTTCTTCTAGCCATTTCTTCAACCCTAACAATTTCTTCAAATTTTCAAGTTGTAATTAGAGATTTATTAGCTTGATTCTCCCTATTTCTGGGCGCCAAAATGTAATTGAAGGAATTCCCACACTACACCCTTGTTAAGATTCTATAGAAATCTATTGGAAATCAATTAAACTTCAAAGATTTAAACGACACTTTACTATTCAAATTTCAGAAATGTTTACAGAATTGGAAGAAATCAAGATTACAAATATTCTCTTGAAGTTTCTGTCTCCTCAAGACTCTTTCAACTCTCAAAAATACATCATCCTTTTTTGGATCTATCGACCCCTTTATATAGGGATTTACATAATGGATGACAGCTAAGTTTTCCTCCTATTTCGGATCTATTCTGCGATCTCATTGCAATCTCTACAATATTATCTATCGCAAGAATGATGATCATCGCAGGATCAACATATTCTTGTTTTATTTCTTCCATCGTCAGTTTCTTTTGGATATTCTGTGACGCTCGTGAAACGTTGTTAAAGGATTGGAAGTGACGCTCACAGAAACGTTGTTAATATCGCAGAAATAACGTTGTAGCGATATTCTGGTCTTACACTTCTCTCTATATATATTCTTCTCATTCTTCTCTTCTCTTCTTTTTTACTTATTTTTTAACTTCTCTGCAACTTTATTTCATTGTTCTTCCGTAAGTTCCGTATCTGCTGCTCCTATAATTTTTCCTGTTTCTTTCTTTTTCGAGCTTTAACTTCTCCTTCATTCCCATACTTAAAATTTCTCCAAGTGGTCATAGGGATAAAACTTCTCTTGAAGGAATTCAGAAAGATTTCCAAAATAAAGGTTTCACATTATCCACTATTCCTCATCAAAAAGCCACTTCCATTCTTTCTGCTAAGTTATTTTATGATTATCACTGTGATGATAAAGAGATCATAGTTTCACTGGGTCAGATTCTTGTTGGCCTTCCTGTCCCTCTTTATGATCCTAACCTTCCTTTATTTTACGAAATACTCTCCCACGCGAAGTTCTCGCGGGAAATATATCAATTAAGTGGGGATTGCATTCGCTTAATGCTTGAATTCGCCAACCGTGGAGCTGGAAAAGGGTCTCTTTATGCAAAATATCTTAGGGATCCTGAATTTAAGGAATTAGAGATACTTCACGAAAAATACACTGCAGAAAGCTTCTTTAATAATTATGAATTAATACCTATGAAGAATGTCAAAACTTGAAGAGGAAGGAAAATTTTGATGACGATAAAAATCTTATGCATGACATTGATTGGCATTCTGGCAAGAATAAAACTTCTCGCCATTCCAAAGATGAAAAGTGGTGATTCTGAAGGGCCCTTATGTTTCTGGTTCAAACGTGCTTCGTGTGAATCTCGCTACTTACCAACCTTGGGTATTTAATTGGCCTGAGAAAGAGAAAGAGGTATGTTTCTTTCGTTCAGTCTATTATCTTCATTTTTCCCCATATTTATTAACTTTATGAAAACTTCAGATTAACAAGTTAAGAAGAATCTACAAGAAAACTAGCAAGGAGAGCACCCTAGCAACACTTCGCTCGATCACGGATGAAGAAAGAAATACTTTGTTTTATTATTTTAATAATATTGTTGCCTCTGTTTATTATCTTCATTCGTGTGCGTAGATTGGCGTTGTAGTTGCGGAAGAAGAAGGGTCTAATGCTGCAAAGACCAAAGGAAAGGCTAAAAGTGTTCTTCGCAAGGAAAAATCTGCTGCCCCGTCTTCAAAAAAAGAAAAATTCGCTCTCCTTCTCCCTCAAGTTCCCATTCTGATGAGAGTACATATGACGATGCTTTATTCGCAAAGGAAGGTGCCTCTTCTGAGTCTTCAATGGCATAATTTTCTAGCATATTTTATGATTCCATGCAAGAGATTGGTAATGACAATCTCACCAATACATGCAAAGCTCTTGCGAATATATGTGACTCCACTCTATTGGATGGTGATAGTTCTTTTCGCGGAGTTTCTATATCAGTGACTCCTGACTTTCTGAACTCACTTGGTATTCTGGTATGCTTTTATTTCTTTGTTTATTTTTCATACTTATAATTCAAAATTATATCTATCTTGATAATTTTTGCTTTATTTCGCAGACTGGAAGAGCTTCTTTTGCTGTTGCCTCAGATTTGGAAAAAATACGTGGGGCTTTTGAAAAGAAGAATCTTTTACTTCGCCAGAGAAACGAAGAACATGAGGCTGAAGCTGTTGATCTTCGTGAAAAGAATAAGCAGTTGGATTCTGAAAATTCCACTCAGAAGAACAAAATATCTAGTCTTCAAGATGCCAATAAGCAACTCTATGGTATAAAGCTTTTCTTCCTTTTCCTCATTGCATTTTCTCATTATCTTTCCTCATATGATTTACCATTTTCGCAGACGTTTATGGTCTTTCTAATGAAGCTACCATTCTTCGTTATTTTCCCGAACCCATAGATAATGATACCCCGCTTGAACTACTTAATAATTTTTTAAATAGTTTTTCAAACGACAAGATTAAGTCCCTTTCCGGAGATGAACTCAGATCCAAACTTCGCCTCTTAGAGATTGACCATAGATCTAGCTTGGGCTTAGCCAATAAATTTAAGCGTTTCTATCTTAACTCTAAAGAGGAAATTAATAATTTAAGGACCAAGAATAGTAGTCTAGTAGATGAAAAAGATCGTATTGCTCTCCAAGGTGCTCAAACTTTAGCGAAATTCCATGAAACTCTTCTTGAGATTCAAATTGAACGAGATGAAGCTATTCTCCAAAACGCTATACTTAACAAAAGAGAGAGTCAAGTTCGCTCATATCTTCTAATACATAATGATGATGAATTCACTTGGGCTACAAAAGTTCTAGATAATGCCAGAAATAATTTAGGTGTAAATGTTAGTCTCCAAGAAGAGCAAACGACCTTGATTAGGGATATGATCTCTGACAGAGAAGGTTGTTAACTGTTCTTCCCTGTTAATTATTTGTCTCTCATAAATTTCCACCAAGTCACTGATTCCATATTGTATGTTTGTAGGGGCTGAAGAAAGGTTTCGCAAAAGAATTTAAGAACTTGAAACTGAGAAAGCGAAACTCGCAAAGGATATTGCTTTCGCAATGATAAATGTTCTAAGCTAAAGAGCCAGTTGAAAATTATTGTTGCGAACTTTAAAAATGATGCTACTATTTTTCGCAACCAGACTATCAAAATGGTTTGTGATGACAATAACATTCCGCATTCCACATATCCTTGTCTTTTAGATGAAGTCCCAAAGAACACTCCTGATTTGGTCATCTCTGATAGTGATGCTAGCGAAGAAGAAAAGTTTGATGAAGATGTAGAAGAAGAAGAGTCTGACGCTAGTGAGGAAGGAGAAGAGTCTGATTAGGATGATGAAGAATCAAGCAATAAATAATTTTTGCTTCCTTCTTTGATTTTTTGTAATATCTGTATATTTGTCCTTTAATCTTCTATTTTTGTAATCTATCACTGCGAATTTCTTCAGTTTCCGATACAAGTTCTTATTTCTTTTTATTTCTACCTGCACGTGTTAGAGAACACAATTCTTTCTTTTGCAATATGGGTTAATCTATATACAAGTATTAATCTTTTATCTTATGCGTAATCAATCATATGGATACAAATAACATTTTCTCGTTCTATGCATTCCCATACTTTCCTCTGTTATTTGTATTCAAATGAAAGATTAAGCAAGTTACCTTTGTACAGTAAGATTGTTGCGAAATCTTTCAGTATATGCATTCCCATATCTCGCAGTTATTTCTGCATAATCTCGTAATCACATATTTTAGGATTGCAATCTTTCTTGTATTCTGATGTGGTCTTATTTTTCCTTCCTAAGTAAAGGTCTTATTTTGCCACCCCTTGTCATTGCGACAAAATCGCAGGAAGTCTTTGCATTTTCATGCAAAACCCCCTTGATCTTGCCTTAACCTTTTTCTCTTATGATTTTTATTACGACAATATGACAGGCCTAAATATTCTTGCGAAAATAAATCCCCATGACATTGCCGTCTTGCGACGAAATCGCAGGACGTCCTTACAACTTCATGTACTGACCCATTGATCTCATCTTATCTTTTTCTTTTGTATTATTACCTCTTCAGGATTGTCGTACAAATATGACAAGCCTAAATATTCTTGCGAAAATAAAGCCTCATGACATTTGCGTCTTAAGACACTTATCAGCTCCCTAATGGAGGGTGCCGCCCTTATCTTCCCCCTAGTTGCCCCTTCAAGGAGACGTACCTATACCATACAAGGTTGTATCCTCCCATCCGGTCTTAACAACAACTAGTTGTTTTCGCAGCCTCTTATCCCTTTTGCCTATATGGATTATGGTTACGAGACTGCACCCTAAATGGGTTTTTCTTCAGGCCGAGTGCATCATAGTCAAGACTTGCCAAGAATGTCCATGTACGCTCCAGACGCCCCAGGCACTCTTGGATCAACCATATACCTCGGCACCTTGATCATATTCTACACCCCTTAGAAGGCACCCTCAGTCGTCCAACCTGAATCATAAGTCTAGGTTTAAAATCCAAGGTATCTCTCCTGGATGGGTTTTATTAACCCCAAATCTCCATGGCTCAGGTTCCGGTAGCGGTGTAACCTTTTTGCTGATCCATGCAACATGTACCCCCTTCTATGGCGCACTTTAGGTCTTACATTTGCCTCTTGCAAAATTTTGATTTCGCGAACTAAGGTCCACACCATAGTAGGTTTGCCCCATTATGATTGTTCTGATTATTCTGTTTTTGCATTTCAGCTCTTATTATAATTTCTCAATTCTCGTCTTTGTCATTCCATAAAATATATTTTTTGAATTTTTTTGTAACAAATCAGTCATACATTTTTCTTTCTTTTCTCAATTTTATTCTGATATCAAATTCTAAGTTTCTTACCTTTGCTGCTTTCTGCCTCTGCATCATTGATATTTTCTGTGGCTTTCTTGTTTTGTGCGAACGTTTCGCCACTTCTTATTTTCAACAAACATTTACTTCGCAACATTTCTTCTTTTATCTTCTCTACTGCATCAACCATCAATCTCTCACTTCTCTTCTTTCCTTTGATGTTACTTTTCCAATTCTCTTTCTTTGTACTTCATTCTTCGCATGACTCAAAATCAATTTCATAACACTTCTTTCCTTCAATCCAATCTCCTTTTATAATGCCAACCTCATTCGGATGAGGTAACTTAATGCATTGATGAAATGTCGATTCTACACCTAGAATCCCATGTAGCCAAGGTCTACCAATTAAGGCATTGTATGGTGACTCCACGTCGACAACACATAACATAATTTCAGAAGATATTCCTTTCAATGGAATTCACATACTGACTTCACCTTTAGGTGGTTTATTAGCAGTTCCATTGAAACCATAGATTTTGTAAGTTGAAGGTATCAAATCTTCATCTTTTTGACCCATAGTTTTATAAGCATGATAGAATAGGATATCCACATAACTTCCAGTATCAATTAAAACTTTGTTGATTGCCCATGAGTCCTCTGCTTCATCATCTTCATTATCACTTTGTTTTGGATTAATCTCTAATCTCACCACCAATGGGTTTTCATGCATTTCTCCACCTTCGGGTACTTCTTCTGCGGAGAAGGAAATAGTATGATTTTTCCAGTCTTTTAATGGCGAGACCTTCGCATTGTTCATTATTTCTCTTCCATAAGCATCTCTTGCAAAAACTCTGCTCAGAACATTATCTTGAAAGTCTTCAATCGTTTTTTATGAATGTACAATAGAGTGACAAAACAGATTCTTCGTTTTTGCTCCAACTTCTATTACAAATGTTTCTCCTCCCTTTGTTGTATTAACTCTGCGAATTTCTGGTGGAGGTGGTAACGGTTGAGATTGAGGTTGTCCCATGCGTGCTTTTATTCAAGCTCGTGATTTTCAAACATGGGTAAGTGTTTTTAATAGATAGTATCCTCTGTTTAATACAGAAGGAGATGTATATATACCTAAGGATATTGGTAGATATAGTCCAGAAGAAATCCTTGCTGCAAAGAAAAATTTTGATGGCTTAAATGCTATCATCCATGCCATTAACCCGGATCTTCAGCACCATGTGTCTACGTGCACTTGTTCTAAAAAATCTTGGGATATCTTAGAATTCCTATTTGAAGGGAATACCTGTGAAAAAAAGGCTAGGCTTCAAAACCTAAATACTGATTGGGAAAACCTTCGTATGGCAGATGAAGATTCATTTGATGAGTTTAATCACAAAGTGTCTGAAATTGTTAATGCATCTTTTGCATTGGATAAGAGTATTCTTGAAAGGGACATTGTGATAAAAATTCTCAGATCACTGCCATCTAGATACGATTCAAAGAAGCATACCGTTGTTGAAGGAAATAACCTTGATGTGCTTTCCATAAATACTCTAATTAGAAAGTTAAATTATTTTGATCTTGATCAGAACACAGTTAGAACATCTGCGTTCAGTGTTGTGACCAACACAAGTGAATCTTCAAACTTGTCTTAGGCTGATGAATGTTATTCCAGTCATGATTTTAATAAATCACTGATAACAGAACAAATCAAAGAATTTGTAAAAAGGAGGAAAAGATGTGATAAACATCTCTCTCCAGTCCTTGCTTCAGATGATTCAATATAAGAGAAATCTCCCCTAGTTATCAATGTCTTGGATGCTTCTGATAGGTGCAATAGACTTTCAACTCTTGCGACAGAAACCTCCACCTACTCAAATTCTGATTCTGAACTTGAGTATGATACATAGATTTTTGAATTCTTGAATAAAAGTAGATAACTTCATCAAGAAAATATTCAACTAAAGGCTTCGTTGAAGAAACTTGAATCATCGCTCCATGTGAAAACTCTTGAGATAGATTGTCTTAATGATGAATTTACCAGAACCATGTATCTAAAGGAAAAAGAGATTAATACTCTTAAGGATGACCTGCAAAGGTTATCTGGAAGTTCTGACAAAATCTCAGCAATATTATTCGGTCATAATCCCTTTGGGAACACTAATGGTTTAGGGTTTAAGAGCAAATCTGTAAGCACAAATAACTGTTTTGTTCCAACTAATCTTGGAACAATGGTTGTTGCCTGTTGTGATAAACATGGGGAATTTCAACAAAACAAAAAATCTTTATTGATTTGTTCGTTTTGTGGAAATGCAAATCATGTTCAAAGCACGTGTTGGAGATTCAAGAGAAACAACAAAAGAATTTCCAAACTTTAAGAGAACATGCATATGATGAATCTGGCTTTTTATAATCAATAAGGTTTTCCTGAAAACTCCAGTAGAACCATATCCAGACGAGGTAAGAAATATTTTTATACAACAAACCTTGATAAGCCACTATGTGGTAAAAGATATGAGCATTCGGCTCACTCTGTTACTATCTAGTATCAGTGACGTTCACATCCTCATCTTTAACTTGATAAAATTGGGTAAGGTTGCTCAAGTTTTGTATTTGTGTAATTTTTTCTATTTTTGTTAAGAAAAATATTCTCCTAATATTTTAGATATTGGATAATAAACCATGAAATACTTGTTCAAAGTTCTTCTAGGATTTGGGTATCCATATGTATATCTATAATCATTTATAATCAACAAATCCTTCACCTATTTTCTCTTTGAAAGATACAATTTCACGGCTCTTGTAACTAGAGGTACCACAAAAAAGGGATGCAGTCGAAGCAATTAATATGTACCTGTGTGAAGGAATCACTTCCTCAAGGAATAAGAAAGAGAGATCTACAAATGATGGAGAAGGTTCTTCCTCTAACTGCCTCTTGTCGGTTTGTCATTTTGATAATAACATTAGAGGTATGGTGAAAGATTTCATCAACAAAATAAATGATTTAAAATCTCAAATTGTTTCTTCTTTAGAAAAGATAACTCACTATGAACAAATGTTATCTCTAACAAAGAACACCTTGCGTGAGATAAAAAGAGAACTTAGTGAGTTGACTGATATTTCTAAAGACTTAGAGGAATTGAACGATCCCATAATCAATAGGTTTTTCAATAATGAGAAGGAACTCTCTGTAGATGCTCTGAGAAAGCTCTATAATGTCTATGAAACTTCTTATGAGTATTTATTCCTATGTTTTAAGAAGGATAACTAGGGTTTGGAATATCCATTATTATTGTGAGTACACATAGCTATTTCCAATGATTTTCATCTTGCAACGTTTTTAGATTTATTTATTTAAATTCTAAAGTTGATCTGGAAGATGATTTTGCAGTATTAATCTTTTATGGTTTTATATATTGCAACTTATTATGGGATATGTGTGTTTGATTCTGTGAACTGTGATTGTCCCATATGTGGTCAATAGTTAAGTCTTTCATATGTCAGTATGCAAGTATTGATAAAAGATTGAATGAGCTTTTGACAATCAAAAGTTAAGCCTTCTATGTCATTATGCAAATATTGATGGAAGAAAGGATGAACTTTTATTTACAAAGATTAGGTCTATTACATATCATTGTGAAAATAGTGATGAAAAATAGAATGAGTCTTTGTTTATTCTGCAGTATTGATCTTCCCTAATCCATATTTTATGTATATATTGTGCGGCTCCGTAAGTTCTCTTATGTGAGCATTTCCAGTTAAATTAATCATGGGTTCTCTTGTAGTTAATTTAATTGAGATTTTTTTTTTTGATACAAATTCATATTCTTATGTGATTTTATGTCCAAAGAAATCCTTATTTTCTTGTGAAAGTAAGGTCGCCATTGTTGTTCTTTCGGGAATGACATTTTATGGGGGAGAGTTATTAACTGAACTTGTGCTTAATTGCCAAATCTTTGTGGGGAGTGCGGCTGTGGAATATTATAGGGGTTATCTTGTATCTTTATGAACTCCTTGATGAATGCATTTAGTTTCGAATATATGATTGCATCTAAAAACGTTGATATGTGTTTTTATTTTGGACATGAAGTATCTCTATGGAAATTTCATTAGGATCCCACCAATTTTCGTACCTTTGCCAATTTTATAGACAAAAAGGGAGAGAATTAATGTGTAGTTCACCTTACAAATACATATGGTTTATGGATAATTATGTAAGGGGGTGTGGTTTTCATGTGAGATGAAGTATTAACTAAGGGGGAGTGATACATATCACCATAGTATTGTTGTCGAAGTTGTGATACAATTGAACTTTGATGATGTGTAATAATACTATGAAATTGTATATTAATAATTGAGATCTATTGTTTTCTCAATGTTATGGCTACGGATCTTCAACACCGATGATACTAAATTGAATACCTTTGGAATCATTTAAGTACTTGAAAGTGGCGAAGATTTCGAGTAATGTTGAAGAACCAAGGAGATCAAGCATTTGGAAGAGAAGCTACAAATTTTATTTATTTTGTATTTCATATTTATTGATAGTTTTTTCACTAAAATTGACAAAGGGGGAGATCGTTAGAGCATTTCTTGGTCGAACTCGCAAGCATTGCTACCTCAAGCTTGTTTTTCAAGTTTAGTTTCCAAAACTATAAGTCTTGATTTCTAGTCTACTTATAGCTAAGTCTCGGATTAGGATAGTAAGTGTAGTTGAGCCTTAGACTCGATGGCTTTCATCGGATGAAGACAAATAACTACTCAAGGGAACTTTTGGAACTTCATCAACAAAGAGATATGTGGAGAATTTAACTTATCTATCACTCAAAATTCTATCTATTATGTCTCCTATTTTGAGACAAAATTCGTATTGCTATATAGACTTCAATTATACACATGTGCTATTTCGAGCCGAGTTTAACTCACTTATCTATGCCTCTAAATATATGTTGGTAAGTGTAGTTGCAGGAAATCCTACACTACACCCTTGATATGATCTTACAGTGATTAACACATATTTTGATGATTAAAACGACACTTTATTATTTGATTCTCAGAAATGTTTACAAGTAATGGAAGAAGATCAAAAATAAAACCACTCTTTTGTTTCTCTCTCCTCAATAATTTCTCAATACTCAAAAAAATACATCCTCCTTTCTCTGGACATACTGGGTCTCTTTATATAGGGTAGTTACATAATGGATGACAGCTAAGCTGTGTCCTTTAATTTAGGATCTGGCAAAGTGTCAATTCTCGCAAGCATTCTAACCATCGCAGAATGATCATGCTCTTCTCGTGTTTCTTCAATCTTCAGTTATTACGTCATTTTTTGGATCACTCTTTAAGTTATTTTTATGACGCTCGCAAAGTGTTGTTGAAGAACTCGCGGTGATGCCTGTAGAAGTGTTGTTAATCTCGCAAGAATAATGCCATGGCGATATTCTGATCCTACATCTTGCCTCTTCTCATGTCTTCGCGAAGTGAAGGGGATATGAGAATCTCTAACTCTTCATAATGCTCGCAGCCTCTTATCTTTCCATATTTTATTCTCTACAAAACTCCGTGAATTTAGCTTAACCGCCTATACGTGTTGTAAATTCCTCTTTTTACCGGCACGTCACTCCTCAACTGGTCATCTCCTTTTGCTTATAAAAGGTAGAATTTGGTTACAAAACTAATTTTATTCTTTTACTCTTCTATCTTCTTCGTTTATTCATCCTCTGCAAATTTTTCCGATCTGCAATTTTTTTTCTTCTTCATATCTACCTACTACTGCTTTAATGGAATCTTCAAGGTATGTGTTTTTCTGATGTTATTAAATTCCGTTTTTCTTATTTGAATAATGTTTACTCATATTTTTTTTTAATCTCTTCTATTTGATTCTTCATAATTCCCCTATTATATCTTCTCTTCAGCGGAACTTTCCCTAACACCCAGTCTGCAACCCAAAACCCTAATCTTCTCAAAAAATTAGCTCACAAGAGAAGGAATTCTGCGAGTCATAAGGTAGTAAGAAATATTTACTTTTTCTTAATAACAATATTGTTGCCTCTGTTTCTTATCTAAGTTATTATTCGCAGGATGACGAAAGTATTGCTAATCCTCGTAAAAAATCTCGCCAAGTTAAAACTCTTGAGGCTAACATTACTATTCCCAAGATGACATCTGCGAGAATTATTCCCACAATCTTGCAAATGGAACCTCCTTCTTCTTTTTGAGAGACTATCGCTACTAATATCCCAAAAGTTGCTGTCAATAAAACTCCTTCCAGCCCTTTATTACCTTCAACTGTTACCTTTCCAAACACTCCTCATTCTAACGATGCAATCATTGCAAACAATCAAAACCTCCATCTTTCTACTGTCATTGTTTCACCATTTGTACCTTCTTCTTCTTCTAAGGAAACTTTGATAGGAGTGGATGTTGCTTTTAAAGTCTTGTTTGATGTTTTGGATGAGGCTAAGAGGTCTTCTACTGACCCTGTCAAGTAGGACGTCTTCGAGGTTTTATGTAAGTATCTTGGTTTTAACCAAATGGCTTCACAAGCAGCTTTAGAAAGTGAAGTTGAATCGCTTAAAAGAAATCTCCAAGCTAAGACTTCAGAATGTGAGATTCTCTATCAAAAGCTTCGCAATTATTCACTTGATTGCGAGAATCTTCGCAACAAGAATAATGAGTTAAAAGGTATAATTTTCCTTCCTCTGTGTATGGTTTTTTATTTTCTCTGTACTCAAACTTCCTTCTTAAATTCTTGGTTCGTATATTTAGTTTTAAATCAGAATCGATTCATGGAGAGACTTAAATTTGAGTCTATCGCTGAAGAAGATCGTGCTGAAAAAGATTCTTGGATGGACCAGTATAATAGATTAGATAATCTCTACACATATTCTATAAATCAAATAGATAATTTTACTAATGAGAATAATCAATTATCGCAAATCCAAAATTTATTAAGTAGCGAGGTTACTCGCCTCTCATATTTGTTAATCAAGACTAATTTGGCGATGGAATCTTTATCAGATGAAAATAAAACTTTATCTCAAGAAAAACATAGTTTTTCAAGCTTGATAGCAATTTCCTCGCAACAATTGAGTAATCTTCAAAGAATATGTGATAATCAAGAGCAATCTCTTCGTTCTCTTAAGGATGAGCTCAAGGAAGTAACTGAATCATCTGCCGCTGAGAAGGATAAACTTATCAAGGGTAGGTTAACTCTTAGTTTAAAGGACAGCAAGCTTCAAGATCAATACTCCCTATTAGAGGAATCTTATTCTTTACTAGCAAAATAAAACTCGTATCTCCTCTCCAAAGAAGAAAATATGAAATCTCGCCTGAAGGGTATAGTTGGAGATAACTTTGATGATGCCATGAATCAATGGGAGAATTGTTGCTTAACATTAATTCAAAATTTAACTTAACAAAAAGAAGGTAGTCATTTTACTGCCTCACTTGTTGGTATTTTTGTTAAATTTCTATGTTATATTTCTTGCGAGATTTTTATCTGAAGTCTTTCTCGCATAATCTGAGAAGAACCTTCATTCTACCATTTCTGATTTAACTGACAAACTAGCTAAAGTTCGCAAATAAAATGGATCTCTCCTTTTTCATTATGTTAAATCTCACGATCGAGCAGAAAGAAGATATGACTATCTTGAGTATTTTAAGAACTTGGAGATTAGAAATCGCGATAAAGGTTTCCTTCGCAAAGTTCATCTCAGTGCTGAAGTCCTTGTAAATGAAATTCTAATATCTCAGTGTCTTCCCCCTATATCTGTTTTTCCTCTAGAAGTAGATGATGATGAAGTTCATCTTCCTATGGATAAGGATCTAGAATATGCAAGTGACGAAGAAAATATTTCTCAAGAAGACCAAACAGAAGAATAAAAAAGTCCTCCTAGAGAAGTAACCACTGGTGGTGAAGCAATTGCTGGCGAAGAAGAAGAATCTTGAATCAATCGCAATGAGAAGAATATTGGTGAAGTTAATAACACTAACAAAAATGATGAATCTGGCGAGATCAATACTGAAGCCTGAGTTTTATTTTTGTTTTCTCTTCTGTTTTCTCTTTCTTACGTGCAATGTAATTTTATACAACTTTGGAATTCAACTTTGTCTCCGCTATTTTGAATATTTTCTAGGAAGATAATGATATTCTATTTATTAATTCCCCTATTTGCCCTTCATTATCTTTCTTGGAATGATCCACTGTTTTGCAATTCCTCTTGCGAAATTATGGATAATGCTACGATAATATGACATGCATGAATAATCCTGCTGTGTGATTCTGAATAACATGTGTTTGAAATTCCGAAGGATTCTGAGAAATCTTTCTTGCATTCTTAATAGAGAATAGTTAATATTTTTTTATTATTCTGTTGGTCTTATTTTTCCTTCCTAGTTAAAGGTCTTATTGTGCCAATATTTGTGTCTGCGACAAAATCGCAGGACGTCTTTACATTTGCATGTATTGACCCATTGATCTTGCCTTATCTCTTTTCTTTCAATGTATTGCGATAATATGATAAATCTAAGTTCTCTTGCGAGAACAAAGCCTTATGACATTACCGTCTTGCGATGAAATCGCAGGACGTCTCTACACTTTTGATGTAAAGACCCATTGATCTCATCTTAACTTTTTCTTATGGCTTGTTGCCTCTGTATAATTTTTGTCACGCGATAATATGACATGCCTAAATGTTCTTGTGATCATAAAGCCCCATGACATTGCCGTCTTTAGACACTTATCAGCTCCCTAATGGAGGGTGCCACCCTTATCTTCCCCCTGGTTGCCCCTTTAAATAAGGCACATCGGCCATACAAGACTAGATCCTCCCATCCAGATTTACCAACAATCAGTTGTTTTGGCAGCCTCTAGTCCTTTATGCCTATATGGCTTATAGTTACAAGACTGCATCCTAAGTGGGGTTTTCTTTGGGCCGAGCGAATCATAGCCAAGACTTACCAAGAATGGCCAGGGTAGGTTCGTCCGTCCCGGGCATCCTTGGCTCAACCGTGTACCTCGGCACCTTGGTCATACTCTGCACTCCTTAGAAGAGACCCTCGGTCGTCCAACCAGGGTATAACCTTATATAGTTGTAAATCCAAGGTACCTCTCCCAGATAGGTTTTATTTAACCCCAACATCTTCATGACTCAGGTTCTAGTAGCGGTATAACCTTATCCCTGAGTCATGCAAAGAGATACCCCCTAATATGACGTACTTTAGGTCTTACATTTGCCTCTTGCGAAATTGTATTCGCAAACTAGGGTGTACACCATAAAGGTTCGTCCCATTCTTTGTTTCTTTTGCGTATATCACAATCTTTCATTCTTTATGTAATCTTGAATAATCTTGCGAATAAACTCGCAGCTGTAAAAATTTGTTTTGCCCATTTTTTATTAAAATTTTTTACCGATAATCTTTTCAAAAATAATCTGTTCCATGGCCTACCAAGTCTTTGAACAACATCTCTGCCCTCTGGGTCTACCAGCCTGTATTCCCCTGTTCCAACTATCTCCTTAATGATATATGGTCCATCCTATTTTCTCGCCAACTTTCCACCACGTTCTCGCTGGTACTCCGGTGTTTCTCGCAAAAATAAATTGCATGGTTGAAACTCACGTTTATTAACTCGTTTGTTATATTCGCGAGCCAACCTTCGCTGGTAATTTTCCATATGTTGTAATGCTTTTTCTATCTTCTCTTCTAATTCATCAAGTTCTCTCAGAATCATACTAGCATTAAGATTCTTCTCCCAAACCTCTATTTTTGTTGTAGGAATATCAACTTATGTTGGTAGTACTGCTTCAACACCATATGTTAAACAAAAAGGTGACATTCCAGTTGCCTCTCTCTTGGTTGTGTTGTAAGCCCAGACTGAATTATGTATCTGTTCACACCATGCTCTATGGTACCCTTCTAATTTCTTTTTTAAGATGTCTGCGATTGTCTTATTAGTTGCTTCAGCCTGACCATTAGCTTGTGGGTATAAAGGAGTAGATTTTCCACATCTTATCTTAAATGCATTGAGTATCAATTCTATGTTTTGTCCTTCAAATTGTTTTCCATTATCAAAAACCAACTGTGCTGGAATTCCAAATCTTCAGATGATATTTTCAAAGATAAATGTAAATATATCCTTATCGCGAATGTGTTGTACTGCTTTTACTTATGCCTATTTTGTGAAGTAACTTGTCGCGACAATTAAGTATCTCTTCTGCCCTGAACCTGGCACAAAGGGTCCCACAATATCTAATCCCCATTTTCCAAAAGGCGACACACTTTTTGAAGATGATAATGGTTCCCCTGGTGCGTGTATCCTCTTTCCATATCGCTGGCAATCTACACAATGTTTTGATAATTGTTTTGCATCTTCATGCATATACGACCAATAATAGCCTTGAATTTTTGTTCTATAAGCCAAAGATATTCCTCCGCTATGATTACCAGCATCACCGCTATGCAACATTTTTAATATTTTTTCTCATTCTTCTCGTGTCAAACATATAAGTAATGTCCCATTAAAATATTTACGATACAATACCCTATCCCTTAATTCATAATTTGTTGCACGGATTTTTAATTTTTGCGCCTCCAATATATTTCTTGGTGTTTCGCCTGTCGCCAAATATGCATAAAGTTCTGCTCTCCAATCTGCGATAATGTCGTTGGCTGATTCTTCTGTGTCATTTTCTATTATCATTACATCCGACTTTTCTTCTTCTTCTTTATTAATTGAAGGTGATACAAGTGTATGAATTCTTATGCATCTCACAGCTGGGTTTGTCATCATACTTGATATGAACGCAAAAGCATATGCGAGTCTATTATCTTTTCTTGATATATCTCTCCATTTTATTTTTGGAATTCTTGCAGACAATTCTTCAACAAGTTTCTTGTATTTCTTCAGAGATGGTTCATTCGTTGTGTATTCTCCTTTTATCTAGCGAATAACCAATTACGAGTCACTGGTAATCCTTGCGTTCACCAACTTCATCTCTATGGAGAACTTTAGAGCATGCACTACAGCTTCATATTCTGTCTCATTATTAGTGGATGTGAAATCCAAGCGAAATGAGAAAGCCATTTTTTATCCTTCTAGCGAGATAAAGACCACTCTAATTCCATTTCCTTCCCCGTTTAATGATCCATCCACCAATATTTCCCACATGTTCGGTTCCTTTAATAGATCTTTTGGGTCTCCATGTTCTTCTTCTATGTCCATCATTTCTTCCACGGCTTCATCATCTTCTAGAGGGAACTCTGCTAAAAAATATGCCACATCTTGTGATTTTGGTGAGGATAGGGCTTCATAATTGATTTCAAAGTGCCCTACTTGTGCATTCCATCTCTCAACTCTGCCTGATCTTTTTGAGTTCTTCATTACTGATTCAATGGGTACCTTTGTTAACATCTTTATTTTATGTGCTTGAAAATTTATGCGAAGTTTAAAGGTGGCATAAACCAATGCCAGAATTAGCTTCTCAATTTTTGAATAATTTTTCTCTGCAGAATTAAGCGTTTTGCTGATGTAGTAAATTGGTTTTTATACCCCTGCATCTATTCGCAATAACACTGCGCTTAAGGCATGCGATGTTGTCGCAAGATAAATCAATAATTCTTCTTCCGGCTCCACTTTACGTAAAATAGATATGTTCATTAGGTAGTCTTTAATTCCTTGAAAATCCTTCTCATATTCATTTGTCCACTTGAATTTTGTACCCTTCCTGAGTATATTGAAAAAATGCTTGCATTTATCTGAAGACCGCGAGATAAATCTTCCTAGCGATGCTAAGAGCCCATTCAACTTCTGTATATCTTTCACTATTGCTGGCGTTGGAATATCGTGAATTTCCTGTACTTTTTCTGGATCAACTTGAATTCCTTCTTTTGATATGATATAACCTAAAAATTTCCATGATGCTACTCCAAAAATGCATTTCTCATGATTCACCTTGATGTTAAAGAGTCGCATTTGATCAAAAATCTCCTTCAAATCTTGTACATGGTTCTTAGCTTCTTTACTCTTTATTAACATGTCATCTACGTACACCTCTAATGTTTTGTGTATCCACTTTGCGAACACCTTATCCACCATTCTTTGATACGTTGCACCAGCATTTCGTAACCCAAATGGAATTTTTGTGTAACAATATAATCCTCTTGCAGCAAAAAATGCAGTGCACTCTTGATCTTCTTCAGCAAGAGGGATCTGATTATATCCTTTATACCCATCCAATGAAGATATTTTATCATTTCCTGCTGCTGATTCGACCATTTGAGGAATATATGGTAATGGAAAGCTATCTTTAGGACAAGCTTTGTTTAAGTCAGTAAAATCTATGCAAATTCTTATCCCTTTATTCTTCTTTGGAACCACTACCATATTTGCAATCCATTCCGGGTATTTTGCTTGCCTTATAATTCCCGCATTGAGCATCTTCTGTAATTCTTCTTCTATTTTTGAGTGATAAGTTGTCACGATTTTCCTTATCCTTTGCTTGAATGGTCTCACATCTTTGTTGATTTCTAACTTATGATGTAGGTACTGAATATCACAAGGCATTAGCTTACGAACGTCGTGAAAAATATAAGAGGAAAGAATTACAAAATGATGCGATGATAGAGGAAACACGGGGAAGTATGAAGATTTACGAAGATAGAATAATCTTGCGAAGATGAATTGCGAAGTATCGCAATTCATATACAGTTGTACAAATTTCACTATAAATAGGAGTTCAAATGTAAAATTCAGGAGGTTCTTTTAGTGAGTATTAGAAATTATCTTAGGAAAGAGAATAGAGAAAGTTGTAACTATTCTAGTTCCATTTAGATACTTCTTTGTAATCAATTGAGAGAATTAATAAGAAAGTTGTCATTCAACATCAAGAACTTCTCAAGTTTTACTAATTCTACTGAGGGTGTAGTTGTAGGTTATTATGCACCTACATAATTGGCGCTAGAAACATGGACTTGAAGAAGTTCTGTATCAGAGAAATGGCAAGAAGAAGAAATATATCAGAACCATTAACTGCAGTAAGAAGAAGTGTAAGACTCGCAGGAGGAGAAGAAAATATAACAGGAGAACCAAGTAGGAGAGGGAGCAATCTAAGAAATCAAGCTCAACAAACAATAGATCATGATCGAGTGAGTATACACACTTGGAGAAATGATACACCAGCAGAAGAATATAGAGAACCACAAATCATAGAAAATGGGAGGTTGATGGGAGGAATAATTCTTGAAAGATAAAGGGAGATGTTAGAAACATTGAGACAAGGAATTCAAGAAGAACGAAGGTTAGAAGCTGAAGAACGTGCTAACCTAACAAGACGAAATCAAGAATTGAGGATGGAGAATGAGATGTTACAAAGGAGTAAATCTCAAAGTGTTGCAAGATCAAATGCCAGACCAGAGAGAGAAGGGCAGAATTCACCAACAATCAATGATGAAATTACTATGCAAGGACAAGCACATACTCAAGTTGAAAGAAATCAAGAGAATCGCTTCATTTTAATACCAAACCATGAACAAAACATGGAGAATTTACGAACTAGGCCAAATCCTAGAGAAAACAATCAGAATGGTGAAGAAAATCAAGAAGAAGAGTCAGCTGAGAGATAACAAGTAGTACATCATAACAATTACGAGAGTGGAGTAAGAAGACGTGAAGAGGCTCGTAACAATCAAAATGTTGAGTATGAAAGAATTCAGAAAAGAATTGGAAATCAACGAACGGAAACAGCGAGGAATGAACCAAATTTTCGAACTAAAATACAGGAAAATCAAGAAGAAATAAATCACAGAAGAAGGAGAAATGAAGAAGAAGAAATTCCCGATATTCGCATGAGAAGGATGAGAAGAATAGAAAGGGAAGAACAAGAATTTCAAGATGCTCTGCAACAAATCAATTGTGATAATTTAGAAAGAAGATATTTGAAAAATTGTGCAAATGAAAACATTAATGAATAATATGATAGAATGCGAAGGATCGCAAGAGAAGAGACGCAAGAACGTAGAAGAAGAGAGGCTGCGTTGAAGAGGCCAATGGATGAGAATTCTGGAGCAAATGCACGGATCTTTCGAGAATTAGCAGAAATGAGAGGGATGATAAACAATAGAAGAGGAGGAGATAAAAGGCAATTAGATGAAGCAATAGAAGAAGATGTGAGGACTCCATTTGTTAGAGAAGTACAATTGGGAGGGATTCCACCAAAATGTAATTTGCCTACACTTACCAGTATCTTTGATGGGACTTCATGTGCTATTCAACACATTAAAGCATACATAAGATGCATGTTACAATGGGAGAATCATGATGCTGTATTATGCAAGTACTTCGCATCAAGCTTAACAGGGGAAGCTCTAAAGTGGTTCTAAGGACTTCCTAAGAATACTATTACGTCATTTAATCATTTACAAGCAACTTTCCTTGGAGCATATATCAAAAATCATTCCTCATGGCTTGGTATTGAAGATGTGTTTGGTTTAAAACAAAGAATTGGTGAAAGTTTGAAGCATTTGGTAAGAAGATGGAAGACTATGTGCAGTGATATGGCAGGGCGCGTGGATGAGAGATACTTGATTCTGTCTTTCATAAATGCGATGTTCGCAACTGAATAACTGTATGTTCAAATCTTCAGAAGAAAGAATTCCATAATGATGACAGAGTTACGAGAATTGCAGGAAGAGTACATTACACTAGAGGAAAAGCAAAACAATATGGAGTCATATCCAGTAGCAAACACTAACAATCAAGACGTAGGAGCAAACTTACTTCCCAAAATAATCAACGTCGTAGCAGGTACTTCGCAAACATCCTCGCAAACTTCTTCGAAAATTTCAGAAGAGAAGAAAATCAATAATAGCCAGCCAAAGATAGTAGCAATGGGAAGCAAAGATCAAGAAGAGTATGATAGAGAGAGGAATTTCTATAATCGAGGAGGAAATAACCAGATCCCAAGATTATATCAACAACAAGAAAATTATGGGGGACAAAGGCAAAATTATTTTGGACAAGGAAACCAGAAACAAAATTATAACAATGGTCAAGGAGGTCAAAGAATGATAAGAGAAGAGATAAAGTTGCCACCTTTGAATGCAAGTGTAGAAAAGATATGGCAGGCAATTATCCTGATAGAGCATATACCAACTCCATGGAACATGGGAAAGGAACCACCGATGGGTCCAATAAGTCATGAATTTTGTTCATATCATTATTTTCATGGACATTCTACAAATAACTGCAATAATATCAAGAGGATAATCTTGTGAATAATTGATCAAGGGAAACTGGATCACTTTTTACTTAAGCAAGCACATTCGCAACAATTACCACAGGCTCCAGTCATAACTCGCAGGGAGAACACAGTACAAGAAAAGGGAGGAGAAACCCTACATATAGAAGTGGGATCAAAAGCAAGGAATGTCTTCTGTAATTCTATTGTTCACTCATATAAAACTATAGAAGATTTTCATGATAATGTGTTAAGCAGGGTATATGCGAGGGATGGTGAAGGAAAGGAAGTAATGAACATCGCAAAAATTTCACGACTTGAAGATTGGCAGAAACGTGAAATTTCTTTTGAAGCCACTGAAATTCAAGAAGGTTGTGAAGCACATGATAATCCATTGGTAGTAAAATTAGCAATTTACATGAATATGGAAGAAAGCGAAGATGATATGGAGGAAGAATCAATTGGTCTTAATAGAATTTTGATTGATACGGGAAGTTCTGTCAATATCCTGTTCTATTCTGCTTACAAAACTATGGGGGGAAAAGACGCAGATTTAATACCTTCTACCTACATGATTTATGGTTTTAATGGAACTGCTAATAAGCCTAAAGGAGAAGTAAGAATGCGAATTCCATTAAGTGGAATGCGAACTGAAATTCTGTTTTGCATTGTTGATGTCGAATCACCATATAATGCTTTGATAGGAAGACCCTGGCTCCATGGAATTCTAGGCGTAGCTTCCACTCTACATCAATGCATAAAATTTCCTCATATGAAGGGTGTTGGAGTTATCAAGGGTGATTTGGCTGAAGGAAAGAAATGTTACGATACAGAGGTAGAAGTTTGCGAAGGAAAAACTACTGAGAAAGAAAATTGGAGAAAAACAGCAAAGGCTGTGAAAAGAAGTGAAAATTTAATGGCAGAGGATTAAGACAAGAAAGAATAAAATTACGATGTTAATCATGCAAGAAATTTGTGATGATAACAAAGGGTTGTGATTTGCGAAGAAAGAAGAAAGAAAGTAATGAAACAACAAGGTAATCAATATGTTTGCTCGAGAAGTATAACAAGATATCCATTCAGAAAAAAGAAGTTGAAATGAGGTATGTTAAAACACAATTTTTTTTTTATGATAAATTTTACGAATATTGTTTGCTCGCAGGAAATATGCAAAAATTACGAATTTCAATTTTTTTATTGCGATTAACTTTCATTAAAGAAAGACGCACACATTAATTTACGAATAAAAGACCGCAATCTGTGATCATCTTTCAAAAAAGAAAGAAAGCCGCAGAAATATTACACAGGCAAACCTTTGTGGCTTACAACCTAGTTCGCGAAGCAACATTTCGTAAGAGGCAAAATCCTAAAGTACGTCATTTAAGGGGGTACCTATAAGCATGGCTCAGGGACACCGGAACACCACCAAGGCACCTGAGTACATGGAACTTTACGGGGTACAACCCAATAACGGGGTACCTATCCGGGTTAGACACCTTGGATTCTCACCTAATCTTGCGACATTACGCAATATTATGCGGTGTAACATGATTTAGGTTGGGCGACTAAGGCATACTGTCTTTCCCAAGAAGTGTAGAAAACGATCAAGGCGCCGAGGTACACGGTTGAGTCAAGAGTGCCGGGTGGGCTTGAAGCATATCTGCCATTTTTGACAAGTCTTGGCAAATGATGCACTTGGCCCAAAGATACCCCATAGGGTGCAACCTCGTAACTATAAGCCCTATAGGCAAAAAGGATAAGAGGTTGCGATCAAAAGCTGGTTGTTTGCAGAACCGGATGGGAAGAGCTAACCTTGTATGGTCGATGTACGCTTCCTTGAAGGGGAAACCAAGGGGAAGATAAAGGGCAGCACCCTCCATTAGGGAGATGATATGTGATATAAGACGCAAATGTCACAAGGCTTCTTGTTTGCAAAAACATAAAGGCTTGTCATATTTGTGCAACAACTGAATTTCTGCGAGCATTCTAAAAAAAAAAAAAAAAAATCCAAAGAGAACTCATCAGAACATAACAAAGAAGTTAAGATGAGATCAATGGGTTATTACATGAAAGTGTAAAAACGTCCTGCGATTTCATCGCAAGACGATAATGTCACAAAGTTGCATATTTGCAAGAATGTTCAAACTTGTCATATTATCGCAACTACAAAAATATTATCACAAAAGAGGTGGCAAAATAAGACCTTTACTTAGGAAGGCATGATAAGACCACAACAATTAATAAAATTTATTCCATCAATATCATTGAAGAATTTTTACAAGAATATATATCATGAAGTTCTGACAAAGAAGACGACTCTCCGTCAATATCATTGAAGAATTTTTACAAGAAATCCTAACAAAGAAGACAACCCCATTGAAGAATTTTCACGAAGACATAACAGAAGATGCGATTTTTCTCGCAATCAAAAATAGATAGTGAAGAATTCATTAAATTTTACGAGAATTACATACTTCTTATACTTATTCATATATTGAATATTTCTTCACAACTTGAGTACTTCTTATAGTTCTTCAAGAACGTCTCATATTTATTATACTTCTTCAGTGGATATTTCGCATTTATCAGATTTTGCGAAGATTAAATACTTCTTATACTCATTCATATATTGAGGAATTTTTCACAGATTAAATACTTTTTATACTTCTTCAAAGATATTGTATACTTCTTAAGGATATTTCATACTTCGTATTGCTTAGGATATTTCATACCTCGTATTTTTTATATTCCAAATGGAGGAATTATTAATCGCAACAAGTTGAAGCTTCGCAAATTAAAATTGAAATTAAAGAAGATATTCTAATACTTCCAGCGATATTTGATCATATGAAGAACAATAATAGGAGGAAAGGGAATACTAAGCTAAGTCTTTAAGATATATTATTTCTCTTCACATGATCAAGTTATGCGAATAAGGGAGACATGCGATCAAAGAAAAATCAATTCATCATCGCAAAATTAAGACATTAATAGGAGTTAAACTTCAAAAAGAAATTGTTGGTTGATCAAAAGTGCAAGAAAGAAGAAAATGTTGTACTCAAACAGACAATATGGAAAGAACTAGAACAGATATACAAAAAAGAATGAAGCTATTCTTCGGGGGATTTATTCCCATCAAAATGATCTTCTTTTTCTTCTTCAGAGAGATCATCTTCAATTTCACTATCAGAGATTTCTAGATATGGGGTATCTTCAGGAATTTCTTCAGAAAGGAGCGTATGGTACTTCTTGAGAGGAATTTGATTGTCTTCACAAATCTTGCGAGTCATCTTAGCTCGAAAACGCTTGACATATAAACTATGGTTGTGCTGGGTAATTAGAAGTTGAGATCTTAAATCAGAAATCTTCTTCTTACGACTGTCATGAATAGTTTCCAGATCATTATTCATCTTCGCATAATTTTCTGCAGCAAGGAGAGAAGTTAAGGAATTGGTTAGCAAATTACGAAAGAAAAGTAATTAAAATACTCACTATTACGAAGAATTTACCTTCTAATTGCTTTTTATCATTATGAAGAGAAGAGTTTTCAAGCTTTAGATGATTATTCTCCTCAAGAAGAGAAGAAATATTAGATGCGATGCTCGCAGATTGTGGATTATCTTCGTGACGGGATGTTATTTCGGCGATATCAATACTTAAATCCTCTACTTTCTGACGAAGTTTTGAATTTTCAATCTCCAACTTCTTACAACGGTTTAAAGTTTTCTTCTCAGCGATGGAATGACGTCTTTCCAAATCTGAAGCAGCTGCGCAGCTAACTCTTCCAACCTGAACAAGTAAAAAGGGTCAAAAATTAATGGAGTAAGGGAAACAAACAAGGAATAGAAAAGAAACTTACCTTACTCCCTAAAGCATATAATGTAGCAGGAGAGATGAATCTTGAAATTCCATCAAGAGAGTTGTTATTGAGTACAGTAGGAACTTTGCAAGCCTTCGCAATAAGCTTACGAGCATTCGCAGTAGGAGGGTTTCCTAACCCACGAGAAGAATGGAGAAAGGCCTCAGATACACGAACCATTGCTGAAGCAAAAGTTTCTGTGTTATTATAATCTTCCTCTTCACCTTCATCAGCATTATCATCATCATCATCTCCTTTATCAGAAAGGGTATCAGAATTAGAGTCAAAATCCTTCTCAGGAAATTTATCATCTTCATCACCTTGATCTTCCTCAACATTCTCATTATAAGAGATTACATAGGAATAAGACTTGGTTGAGAACTTCTTTTGTTTCTTCCTCTCATGAGCAACATCTTCAAGTTTTCTTTTTCCTTTGCGAAGAGAATCATCTTGACTACCATAATTTTGGGTATCCTTCGCAGAGCGAAGTGTATTTTGTCTCGCAATTAATATTTTGGAAGAAGTGTAACTCTTATTATCACTCGCAACAACCTCAGGAAGATCAGAAAGAACCTTCAAATTCAAATAAGGATAAGAAACAGAGGCAACAATATATTGTTCAAAAAGCATAAAAGAGTGTTTCTTACCTCATTTGAAAATAAATAGAAGAGTAACAAGAAGATAAGGAGATGGAGGTACATACATTTTTATAAACCCAAGGTTGATAATTGCGGTCACGAAGGTTCGCAGGAAGATCTACTATCCCAGAAATATAAGGACCCGATAATACTAAAGGGTAGTTATACCAATCTTCATCATTAGAACGACGAGGTGTTTTATTATTTCCCGAGGCATAATCAATGTCGTGCATGAGAAGGTCATCTGCTGATATATTAGCTTTACAATGAAGACGAACACCCCAACGTTTATCTTCTTTCCTCGTAGGAATTAATGTGTAATTTTTAAAGAAACCCTCAACTGTATAGTCCGCAGCGATAATTTCCACATCTCGAAATCCAGATTTCCTAAGATCATCTGAGTACAAAGATCTTCCAGTAGAAGAACGAGTTGCGAATTCAACCAGAATGCGAATCCAATCACCAGTCAATTGATAAATGGCACATGAAAAATTGGGATGGGAAATAATTTCATAGAATAAAGGAAGATTAACATCATAAAGAGGAAGACCTGCGAGGATTTGACCTCGTGAAATTAAAACTTTTTGATCATTCCAAATATAATTGGTAAAGAGCTTCACACAGAGAGAAGATTTATTGTCATAACCATCAATTTCAGAAAGAATGAGGTCCCTATCAGCAAGCTCTACGTTAATTTGTTCAATAGTTTTCTTCTTTGGAGCCATTGGATATAAGATAGAAAATAGGAAAGAAAGGAGATGAAAGAGATAAGAAATCGTAGTAGAAGAAAAAGAGAATAAATTGTAGAGGCAAAAGTGATAAGGAAGATGAATAGGATAAGAGAATAAAAAGAAAAACCAAGGGTAATATTTATAAAGAAGAGAGAATTCGATGAAGATAGAAACTCATCAATGCGATTGAACGTGAACGGTTGAAAAGAACGGTTACGAAGAAACGTGTCAAAAAGATAATGGAAAAGAAAGAATACGTGTTGCGAATTTAACAGGTGGTGATAACTATACTAAATGAATGAGAATAGAGGTTCTCATGACATTCCTTCTTCGTAGAATTAACATGAGAAGAGGAAAGATGTAGGTACTGAATATCACAAGGCATTAGCTTACGAATGTCGTGACAAATATAAGAGGAAAGAATTACAAAATGATGCGATGATAGAGGAAACACGGGGAAGTATGAATATTTACGAAGATAGAATAATCTTGCGAAGATGAATTGCGATACTTCGCAATTCATAGACAGTTGTACAAATTTCACTATAAATAGGAGTTCAAATGTAAAATTTAGGAGGTTCTTTTAGTGAGTATTAGAAATTATCTTAGGAAAGAGAATAGAGAAAGTTGTAACTATTCTAGTTCCATTTAGATACTTCTTTGTAATCAATTGAGATAATTAATAAGAAAGTTGTCATTCAACATCAAGAACTTCTCAAGTTTTACTAATTCTACTGAGGGTGTAGTTGTAGGTTATTCTGCAACTACATATGACATGCAACTTATGGATCTATTCCAGGCATTTTATCCATATTCCACGCGAAAATATCCTTATATTCTCGCAAGAAATTTATGGTTTGTTCTTCTTCATCTGCACCCATCTTGGTTCCAATTTTCAGCATTTTAGGTTCTTCTTCACTTCCAACATTTACTTACTTTGTTGTTTCTATTACGGTGTAGCTGTCCTCAGGTTCTCCCACTGGCGTTGGTGTTTCCATTACTCTCGCGGGCTCATCATCTTCTTGTGAAATCTCGCTGGGTATTCGTTTTCCTTCTCTTGCTCTTATCACGTAAACTTTAAATTCTTCTTCCTTCTTTGCCTCCTTTTCCAATGAGATTTTCGCAATTTTGGACGCTCTTCATAGTTTCTCATTTCAATTTGATAACACAGTTTCGCGAGATCAGTATCTCCTCTAATTTCTCCAATTCCACTAGGCATAGGAAATTTAATGCATTGATGTATTGTTTATGCTACATCTTTGATTGCGTGTATCCATGGTCTCCACAATATCATGTTATATGGTGCTTCCATATCCACCACACATAATGTTACTTGTGTTTCAATCTATCCTCGCGGAATGCGTACCATTATTTCGCCTTTAGGTTTTGTTATAGATTTTCCAAAACCATGAATGCGATAATTTGAACAAGACATCTCTTCATCCTTATATCCCATCTTCTTAAATGTGTGATAGAATATAATATTCACAGAACTTCCTGTGTCTACCAAAGTTTTATTCACAGCCCATTCTTCTGCAGATGTTGTTGATTTCTCCTTCTTCACTCGCATATTAGATACCGTGATTACCAATGGAAATGTATGATCCAAATTTTCTTTTGGTATTTCTGCTGCTGTGAATGTGATTTCTTGCTTTTCCCAATCTTTCAGCAGTGATATTTTCTCCACTGTCATAATTCTTTTTCCTTCAAAATCTCGTTTATGAATCTTTCCTCTAATATTTTCATGGAATTGGTTAATCATTGTTTTTGTTATCGTATTGCACTCCAACTTCCTATAATCCTCCTCTGCTTCAATTTTTTCTTCAACTGCTTCACCAATTTGTTCAATCATCTTCTTAATTCGAATATTGATATTTTATCTTGCTTTTTCCTATAATTTTCACAGGTTCAATCCATGTTTCGGGTGTCAAAATGTAGTTGTAGGAAATCCTACACTACACCCTTGATAAGATCTTACAGTGATTAAATCATATTTTGATGATTAAAACGACACTTTATTATTTGATTCTCAGAAATGTTTACAATTAATGGAAGAAGATCAAAAATACAACCACTCTTTTTTTTCTCTCTCCTCAAGAATTTCTCAATACTCAAAAAAATACATCCTCCTTTCTCTGGACATTCTGGGTCTCTTTATATAGGGTAGTTACATAATGGATGACAGCTAAGTTGTCCTTTAATTTCAGATCTGGCTTGCGATGTTCTCGCGGTAGTTATAATGTAAATTATCTCAAGTGTTCTAACCATCGCAGAACGATCATGCTCTTCTCGTGTTTCTTCAATCGTCAGCTATTACGTCATTCTTTGGATCACTCTTTAAGTTATTTTTATGACGCTCGCAAAGTGTTGTTGAAGAACTCGCGGTGACGCCCGAAGAAGTGTTGTTAATCTCGTAAGAATAATTCCATGGCGATATTCTGGTCCTACAGTAAGCTTTCGCTTTGGCCAAGTTTATCTTTACTAGTGACGAAAGTCATGTTTATTATTTCAATAACTTGAAAATCACTTTGATGAAAATAGTTTGTGAATAAAAACTATTATAACATCCTCTAGAAAGTTTCAATGATTGAAATGAGAGTATAGAACAAGTAACCATGTTTGGATATAAACATAGTGTGTTCTCACATTTGTGTAAAAGTCCAAAACCGAGAACCTAAAGTATGCGTACCCGTACGCATACCGACGATTATTGGAAACTCGGACAAGTATGCGTACGCGTACGCATACTGGCGGAAAGTTCATGCCCGTGAATTTCTGCTGGAGTTTGGAAGTGTGATTTAGTATGCGTACCCGTAATCATACTGGCGTAACCAAACTCGGTCTGATCACTTAGGTATGCGTACCCGTTTGCATAATTAAGTAGGTTACTTTCTAAAATCGGTTTGTTCATGAACTAAAAACATTTATATAATAAGGAATGCAATATTTGCAAACCGTGGCTATAATGTTCATGAATTGATTCGAGTGAATCAAAATCGATTTTGCTTCGATTGTGTCTTATATACTTCAATGAGATCTAAGTAATTGAACAAGTCTCTAACTATTTCATTTGAGTCACTTGAACTAGTTTTAGTGAAGATGAATAAGGTTGATATGAAAGTGTTCATATGGCTAACCATTGGTTAACTATTATTGAACCAACTAAGTGTACATGTTTAGGTACGGTTACCCAAACCTAAATGAAAGTGAATTTTAATTTGTGTATAACAAGCTAAGTTTGATCTAATGGTTGAAAGACATCAGCTTGAATCTAATCAGGTTTTCATCTAACGGTGAATATTGAATGCTTTGTTACCAAGGTAACTTAGATTACAAACCCTGATTTGGAGACTATATAAAGGAGAACTCTAGGAATCGGGAAACCTAATCCCCACACCTCATGTGTAATACTAGTTCCGACTAGAGTCAATTCTCCTTTAACCTTAGGGTTTTCACGAAATCCTGTACATTAATGACTTAAAGACTTCATTGGGATTGTGAAACCAGACCAAACTATTTTCTCTATAGTTGCGTGATCTGATCTTGCTGTTTCTATCGTATTTGAGTACAATCGTAAGATTGGCTTGAGATTTATATCTCCGATAAGCAAGATAGAAAAGTAGTCACAAACACATTCGTCTCATCGTTTGTGATTCCACAATATCTTGTTTCGTTAATCGATTAATATTATTATGAGGTGATTGATAATTCTAGGATGTTCTTTGATAATATAAGTCTAGGCTATAGATTGGTTCCTGTTCACCAACTTATCAAAATATGGAACAAAACTCGTAGGTTTATCTGTGGGAGATATATTTATCTATTTAATAGACTTTTACGTGTGAGACAGATTTGTCTATCAAGTCTTCGACTTTGGGTCGTAGCAACTCTTGGTTGTGGGTGAGATCATCTAAGGGAATCAAGTGCATAGTATCCTGCTGGGATCAGAGACGTCAGGAACGCAACTGTACCTTAAATCAGTGTGAGATTGATTAGGGTTCAACTACAGTCCAGACCGAAGTTAGTTTGTAATAGGCTAGTGTCTGTAGCGTCTTAATATTGTGTGGTGTTAAAATCTGGTCTATGTCCCGGGGTTTTTCTGCATTTGTGGTTTCCTCGTTAACAAAACTTCTGGCGATTGTGTATTTCTTTTCTGCATTATATTTTGTTATATAATTGAAATATCACAGGTTGTGCATTGAATCGATCAATTGGTAAATCCAACCTTTGGTTGTTGATTGGAATTAATTGATCCTTGAACATTGGTCTTTGGTACCATTCAAGTTATTTATCTTGTATTCAAACAGGATCGCAAATTCTTATTTGTTTGAGTGCGGATTGAATCGTGAAATTGAGATATAACTCTTTGATATACTTTTATTAAGATTGAGTCTGACATGTCTAGTTGATTATCTTAAAAGTATATTGGAGTTAGTCCATACAGATTTCTAAGCGAAATATTGGGTGTGGTTGTTGTACCCCCGCTTTTTCATTATGCTAAACACAACTTATGTAAATATAAATTGATTATCAACATATTGTGACTTTTCACATGAGTTTCAATCGGAACACCTTATGGTCCTTTGATAAAGCTTACCAACATGGGCTAGATCTTAATCCCGCTAAATCAAAAAGCCACACAAATCATAAGGGCTACACCATATGAGATCGAATATTAAGGTTAATAAAAACCGAAATCAGACATCTCATAAACCGAACTCACATAGAAAAAATATAAACATTCGTACACAGGCTATTCAATCGGAAAATATCACATGAAACAAAAATTATAAAATAATAATTTTATTCATAATAAATATTGATAGTTTTTCAAAATAGACCGTATAAAAAATATCGAAATAAATCAACACATTGATGTTTATTTTTTTGGATCAAGTATCTCAACATATGAATTAGTCCCTAGAGGTGATCTGATTGTTCACCGAGGCGTTTTCAGTGGTCAAGCTCTTGAAGCTCTTCTCGAGAGACTTGTCAGCAACCACCTCTTGTTTTTCAAGTTTTTCAACTTTCGCCTTCATGTCTGCAAGATCAACTTTTGTTTCTTCAATTCTTTCTTTTATTCAATCTTGATTTCGAACCATTATTATGAGATTGGTTCTTAGTTCTTCAAAACCATTGATAAAGTTTACCATACTATCAGAAGGTATCCAATTGGTTTCTTTTGTATCTTGAAATTTGAAGCCAACATACATGACTCATCTTGGTATCCAGTAGAACAATCAGAGTCATAACCAGACATGATTTTTGAGATGATCTTCTTCTTCGTTTCTGTACTTATTCCTTGACAATCCTTAACTCTTTGAGCTTCCTCCTTATTTTCCTTTGTAATACTGTGAGTTACTGGAGGCATGCTCAAGGATTTAAATAAGAATTAATCAGTGTTTCTCAATACAATCAAGAGAGGAGTTTTTCCTAAGAAGAAACAACTTTCGGACCGGAAATACCCAGAGATTTCCATAAATATATAAAAAATATATTTTGTTTCCTTTGTCCGAAACTCTCATGCTGGAAGATTTATTAAAATTCGAAAATTTAAATTAAATCTTAATTACGGAAGACCATATAAACATGAACAAAAATTATTTTAGAAAAAATATATCCGAAGTTACCCAAAAATTGTCATAGGAACTTTCTGATAGAAACACAAAAAATGTGATGTCGTTTTATGTAATTCCACATCCCAAAAGTTATGAGCACATGCCCGGATGAGGGTGCACAGACTCCATACAACTAAGTTGTATCGGAGTAAGCCTTATCATGCTTACAACGAGTATCAAAAACATAGTTCATGTTCCTCTTTGGAGGTTTCTGCCTAAAGTATTTTCTCCCAAGAAGGTGATCTTTCCTTGAGATATAGGTTTGATCATGAGGAGAAATTGGACTGATGAGAATTTTCAGAGATAAACAAATATCTCTTAATTCTGTTAATGAGATTTTCATATGCTTTTCTCATTTTAAGGATTTCCTTACTATGCACATCAGCTTGATCATCAGAAAATATTATTGTAAATTTTCCTTGATTGTTTCTCTTGGCAGAAATTATTTCCTTCCCTTTCTTTTGGAAACTTTCAGTAGGTGAACTACCTTCATTTAAACAGGGAATGTTCAGACATGAGTGAGGTGGAACCTTTTTCCAGAAGTGATCATCAACTCTTTCATCTGATTTTTTTTTTTTGAGTTGATTTCATCAGTTTGGGGTATATTTTGTCTTTCTACTGAGGAATGATCTTTTAGTTTTATAAGACAAGATACTTCTTTTAATACTTTTATAAGAGTATTTTGAAGGAGTAAAAGTTTCCTATCAAGTGACTGAAAGTTGTATTCCTTAAGATCTTTCTCACGGAACCGGTTTAAAGTTTCCTTTGGACAAGATTTCGTTTGATCATCAGTAGTTGTAGAAGATGGTTTTTCATTCTCTCCTGACTTAATTGAGTTAGATAAACTACCATCATCTTGATCTATTTTAGATGTGATCAAACAAGGCTTGTCATCACGATATGTAAAAGTCGAGCAAGGACTTTTAGTTTCTTCATCAGAAGAAGTCACAACAGAAACATTTGTCAGAGTTTTCGAATGAATCTCTTGTTTTTGAGTAAGTTTATCAAGAGCTTCTACTTTGACAGACAGATCCATATTCTCTTTGGATAGAATATTTAGTTGATTGTATTTTTCTCTGATCTCTTTCTTAAGAAGATTAGATTCTGTCTTTAATAAAAACATTCTAGTAGACAGAGATCTGATAGGCTTAAGATGTTTTACCAACTCTTTGTCAGCATTTTTTTTTTCATCAGAGATAGACTTAGATGTACTCTTGATTTCCTTAACTCTTGGATCGTGAATTAGTTGTGTAATGACATCTTCAACTTTTGAGTATTCGTAATCTTGCATAACGTTAATTGAATCTTCCATTAGATTCAAATCTTATAGGTTGGATTGCACCAAATACAGATTGTTAGACATTTTCGTGTTTTTCTTCTCTAATACCAATTGAAAAGACGAGGGTACCAAAATACACCATAATATTTTATTTATCAACATATAAGTCCTTTACCTAATGTGATCGTCTATGGACTTAGTCGAGACAATACAACTAATTCGGTTCACACTTCGTGTGATCGTCTATGGAGACAAGATCGAGACAATACGACAACAAAGTGTGTACTTGATAATAGGTTTGGAAATAACTGAAACTATATAGGATCAATATCAAGTATTATAGAGTTAGCGTACTTGTGTATTTTACTCAATTATAATAAAAATTATAATACGGAAAATAAAGTAAAAGACACACCAAGATTTTTTTAGCGAGGAAACCGAAAATGCAGAAAAACCCCGGGACCTGGTCCAGTTTTGAATATCCTAAGAATTAATCCGCTATACAAGCAATAAGGACTTATACATATATGTGTTTCCACAACAATGCTTATATCCTCCAATGGTTACATAGTCTAAACTCTCATTTCAATCATTGAAACATTATCATAGGATGTTATATAGTTGTTATTCACAAACGATTTTTCGTCATAGAAATTTTCAAAGTGATTAAAAC